>CAXKVX010000767.1:0-354442 GCA_964058865.1 Eleocharis quinqueflora
GTAATAATTATTGTTATCAAAATAACTATTTCGGTACAAAAAATAACATACATTTGATATCAATTATTATTATCGATTTTATTATACATTTTAAGTTGAGTTATCCTGTATTATTTGAGTTATTATGCATGTTATACCATAACTATTTCAGTACAAAAAAATAAAATGTATAATTATTTTAATACAAAAAATAAGTGCATAATAACTCAAATAATGTGCATGATAACTCCACTAAAGGTACATAATAAAATCGATAACATGTATAACTATTTCGGTACAAAAAATAACATACGTAATAACTCAATAATGTGCAGGATAACACAACTAAATATGCATAATAAAATCGATATCATTAATTGGTATCAACTATGGTATCTACGTATCAGCTCCCTAGAAGAAAAACTAACTTGTATACTAGAAATGAAGTTGAGAAGAAGGGCTGACAAGTCTGAAGTTTTCGTTGCATTCTAAAACGGGTGTTAATTCCTAAAATGGTGAGGAGTGGCCTGTATATATTCAACACCTTTCCTAAATTAGACTGTGCTTATTAGAAATATTTTATGTTTGCACTTATCGGTTGTTTTGTGAGATCAGTTTTATGTCTCATGAGGATGAGGATGGTGACCCTAATAAGCATGAGGTGCAAGCTTCAGTCTCAAACGAAATAAAACACAACTTCATAACAAGATGCTGATTCAAATCCAGCGTTATTTCATAACGAACCCAACTTATTAAAGAGGAGTACATACATACATACATACATCACCATTGGCCTTTAATTAATCAAACACCAAGCTGTTTATCAATTATCAATCAGAATCAAACACAGCGAAAGGTTCTATAATTCCTTCCAAAAATAAATAATCTGTTATCATAGCAGCAAGGCTGAGAGCCTCTGAGGTCTGAGCAACCTCACAGTCACTTGGGATCAGCGAAGAATTTGTTGAGTGACGGCATGATCTCAGGGGACTTATTGCGCACAAACTGCCTGAGCCCATGCTCAGCATACTTCTTCCCCTCTTCATAGTTCTCCAGCACTCCTGCAGCCCGCCCTTCTTTGTTTACCCTACATCAGTTTTTCAGTGCAAAGCTACGTGTATTAGTCCCCACCACACTTCACCACATTTTACAATTTTTTTAAGTTAAAATTTAATTTTCAGTGTCTCAATAAATTCTACATATCAACATATTATAAGAAATTAAATTTCGTGATTTCGAGAGTTTTCTAACTATCTTTTAAATATTTTTCAAAACAATGCAATTTAAAATTAAAAAAACATGACATATTTTCATGAATGTTTTTAAAAAATATTTAAAAATAGCTACAAAGCTCTAAAAATAACGAAATTTGATTTCCTACAAGATGTTGATATGAAAAATTTATTGAGCAACAACAACAAAGCCTTTTGAAACAAATATCACGCAGTACCCATAACTGGAAAAGTTATTGAACTGGCTAAAGAAGGGCATCCTGAGTCCTGACCAAAATGCTGCAATGGATCTACTTATGCATGCTGAGAAGGGAATCATTTTTTTGTAAGATTCTGAGACGCCCCAACCTGTATTATATATAAACTGATTGTTCCTTCCATGCTCCTATGACTTTTGAGGATCCTAAATACTAGCAGCTAGCAAATGACAGATGTTTCATACTTTGGCAAGCTTGCTATGGTGATGACCATTTTTGGTAATTTTTTTCCGGATGTGTCTTCCTGGCTAAAATGCATAATCACTCGTAGACAAGAGATTTTTTAAAAAGTCAGCAACTTCTGGAGACATGCCTCTCTGTTCTAACACCAATAATATGCATGTTGTCTAATAAGTCAGAATAGAACCAATCAGTTGACTTAAGTTGATTAAAATAATCATTCCTTAGCGGGAAAGGTTAGATGTATGTATTAGACGAATTCAACAACGATAATATGATAAGTTATGAAGGCCATGTAGTTGGAGCCAAAGGTAATTTCTTTAGTTGCTTGACAAGATAATTTGTAGGCTCTTAAACAAGCTTTTGAGACTATTTTGATTTTAACAGTGTTGCTATTGTATTGTTCCACAAGTAGGAAGCAAAACTAAGAAATTGAATAAATGAAAGAGAAGAAGATGAATTAGCTGGCCTAGATTGTAGGAAGAGATAGTAAAAACACAGATCTGATCTATATGCAAGTAAATTAGATCTAGGTAACAGTAAAAGAGAATGATATTGATGAATTGAATTAGGTGTAGGTGTCACCTGACTTCGGGGTTGGTGGAGATGTTGCGAACCAGCTGAAAGCCACAGATTCCTACGGCCACACCCACCGCCGCGAACAGTGGATAAACCTGACAATGACATACACACGCAGAGAAAACCAAAGCTATAAATTAAAACACGGAACAAATATAGAAGAGAGCTGAGATAGAGCGGAAAAGGAGCGACTGAGAGAGACCTCGGGTCGGATCCAACGGTTGACGGAGGCCATCGGCGGCGGCGGCGGCGGCGGCGCAGAGAGATTAGGTGGAGATTAGGGGGAGGAATGGGAGTGATGGCAACTACGAATTGCGCTTGCTATTCCCAATAAAAAAGCATGAATTTGCACTTGTAACCTTCGCTTTTGTTCTAATATAAGTACATAACAACCCTCCGTTTTGGCAACTTAACAAGTACTCTTTGGAAAGGAGGAGAAAGAAGGAACCCGATTAGGCCATATGCACACTGGGCCAACTGGGCCAACTGGGCTGACAGTATGTAACGGAATGTTTAACGGGCCAGAATGAAATGAAATGAAATGAAATGGAACGGAATGTTTAACGGGCCCCCTGATATGCTTGTGCGCAGAGAGAGCGGAGAAAATGTTTCCCTTCTCCCCTCCACTCTCCAATTTCTCCGATCCTCCGCGGAAGAGAAGAAACAATCACAATCAAATCGATGGCAGCAGATCTCCCTCCTCTCCTCTTCTCCTCCCTCCCCTTTAAAGGTGCCGACTCTACACAATAAATATCCCTTTAAGGCTTTAACCTCTGCCTCCTTTCATTCTCCCGCTTAAAGAAACCTTCTTTCCTTCAACTTTTCACACAATTTATTGGGTAGGCCTATTCCTTTTTTTCCTTTTTCTTTATTTTTTTGGTGTTTTTTGGTTGCGTGAATGATCGTACCTTGTTGTAATAAATTGTTGTAATAAATAAATAAAGAAAGAAAGAAAGAAAGAAAGAAAGAAATTTCAAGGATGAATAACACTAATAAATAATACATAAGATTGACCTACCTTTCATGTTCAGCCTTACAATCAGAAACTAATCTCCTCTCATCAGATGTACCGTAGACTTAGTGCAGAGAGAGAGGGTGTCCCTGTCATGTCCTGTCCTGTCCTGTCCTGTAATTACATCTTTGTAATGCCCTACACATCCAAACTACATTCTTTTATGTCAGTTTCTCCTTCATTGCTGTTTTCATCCTCACAAATTGCATCAATTCATTTCCGTACCGAAATCCTATGCGGCCTCAAATCCGTTGGATACATTCGCATTTAAATCCTGTGCATGCTCCCATTTTAACCATTTTAGATGCTGTTTCTTTTGGTATAAAACTAAACAAATGCTAAAAATCTGTGCAACTGGACTGTACTTTTAGATACATTCCATGTTACAGTCTGTGGACGCTCATAAAGTACTCTCTTATATTGTTGATAAATGAACCAAGTGCTGATTATTTCTTATCAGAAAGGTACCGTCAACGAATAAAAAACTTAAATCCAATTACTTCAGTTGAGAGACCACTGATTATTTCTGTATGCATATGAAACATTTCCGTGGCTTGCACGAGCTACTAATTCACCAATTTTAAAGATGCTTTGAATGCAACTAGTACTTACATCCAATCTATTTATGTTTGTTCTTGGTTAATGATGGATATTGAAGCATAATAACTGCCATTGCGTTGAGTTGACAAAAGAGGACAGCGATTAGAATGGTGGATTGCCTAGAAGGGGTCAAGCAGCTATGCCAGCTTCTTCTCAAGTGCTTACGACTGGACAGCTCGACTCCTTGTAAAGGCCTCGGCGACCCCCAAGTCTTGGCTGACCAAACCTCATGTATGTTTCCTTCCTTGCTCCATAGATCTTTCCTTCTTCTGTTTTCTGCATTTGTAGCTGCATGCAGTTTTGTCTCCATCCAGATACAAAACATGCCCCTGCTATTATTGAATTCAACAATAGTTAGTACCAATATCATTCAAATAAATGGTACCATACTGGTCTACACCACTAGTGTTGATGGTTACTTTTGACACTCGATAAATGGTTAAGGAAAAATAAAATTGAAATTTTGAGTCCGCTTATCTATGCATGCTATTATTTTATAAACTTTTCTGGATAAATTAGGAAATAGTTCTCGAAAGATTTTGCTAACAGTGGAGGTGCATTTATTTATGCAGTCAGTGTAAGTGAAATAGAGGCGTTATATGAGTTATTTAAAAAGATTAGCAGTGCTGTGGTCGATGATGGCCTAATTAATAAGGTTAGATATGTACTAATGTATCATGTTTACTTATTTTATTTGCTATTTGTACAAAGGGCCGGCACCACACTTGTTGTAACTACCATTCCTGTTCATGGTGAGCTTGAAAAATGTTTTGATAAGATACCTTATCGTTGCCTAAGAACTTTAAATAGTTTTCTTTAAGCTGACCCTATATACTCGTGAAAGTTAAATCAAATTATTAACAACTCTTTTTCTATCTGTTTCATGGGTTTACTTAATTTCTCTTTCTGTAGGAGGAATTCCAACTTGCACTTTTCAAGACTAACAAAAAAGAGAGCTTGTTTGCTGATAGAGTATGCTCCACACGCCTTAAACATATTTCAATAACTCTAGCCTTTTTTTTCCCAAGTTGTACATGTTTTAAACTTTGTTTTCCAAGATTATAATGATTTATTATAAACTCTAGTTTAGGACGAATTGAACTCATTCTTCAAAAAAATATTATATTATCTGTCGTGTCCTGAAATGTTTTCCCTGAGTCACTTCAAACTGTTAAAATGATTCTTTTAACTTATGATACTGAGGTTATCTTATTTGGGCTAAAATGCAAACAAAAAATATTTCAGGTCTTTGACTTGTTCGATACAAAGCACACTGGAATCCTAGGGTTTGAGGAGTTTGCACGGGCCCTCTCTGTTTTTCACCCAAATGCTCCTACTGATGAGAAAATTGAATGTATGTTTCAATGTCTATTATTGTCTTCATTGGTAGTTTTGTTTTTTGTTTGAGACTTTGAGACTTTGAGGAATGTGGATACCTCCTTATTCTTTCATTCTTTTTTGTGGAGTGTTTGCTCGATGATTGATTGAATGTAGGCACTAGGAACCTCTTTATTTTCTCCCTTTTTAGGGGACCGTGACTGGAATGGGGATGAGTGATTGATTGAATTGAAGTGAGTTGGGCTAGAATGATTTGCAAAATACATCTCACTCCATACTTTGCATGTGTATATCGAGTTCCAAAGTTCAATTGACCAATCCAAACTGTTGAAACTGATCTCCATATTGAAATCTCGTTGGTAACCGAATTTACATTTTCTATAGATATTTTTGCTATTTTTTAAAGTATAGAGTGAGATGTACTTTGCAAAGCATTCTAGTCAAACTCATGAAGACACTAGATTGTGCTAATTATGAGAAGAGTGTTGGAGTTTAATTGCATAGCTGATAACTGGTTGCTGGATTTGAGTTTGGAGTAACTGTTTAATTCAGGTCTATTTGGTTTAATTAGGGTATGTAGAAACCGTGTCCTACATCTCTGGTGAAATGGCATAAAGTGGGCAAAATATGCCTTAAAGTGAACACATAGAACATGTATCTACTGCATAGCTGGCCTTGAAATCTTTTATTCGCATAAGCGCTATATTTACAACTTCTCAATGTTCTGCATTTTAATATTTCTTCCTGTATTTTTGAAGACACTTCTTTTATGACTTTTAATTTCTTTTCAATTATGTGCAGTTTCATTCAAACTATACGATCTTAAGCAACAAGGATACATTGAAAGACAAGAGGTATATGTATACTGCATTTTGCTGAAAGCAATATAATGCAATCCCTTATGATTCAAATATTGGATCCTAGGAGTGCTCTGATTTTGTTTATTGTTTTCCTTTTGGTGCTACAAGGTTAAACAAATGGTAGTGGCCACACTTGCTGAATCTGGCATGAATCTTTCTGATGAAGTCATCGAGAGCATTATTGACAAGGTACCACTTTGGTCTGATTTTTCTGTATTTTACCAATCTGTTCCCGTTGGGTTGCAGTTCTGAAACTAGATGTTATAGAACATATACCCCGTAAAATGGAGTAATAAAATTTGTGTCTACACTCTACACTATTAACTGCATTTTCTATAGAGGTGTGTTGTATACTTGTATGTAGGATGGTTAAATTGGGTAGTTAAAAAAAGATGGCGAATAAGAGGTGGGATATATAGGATAATGGGTTGATATTAATTTGCCTCCTTTTGGTGTGTTTAGTTTGTGTTTGTTATAATATTGTTCATTTCTATATGTTTTTTTTCTTTTCCTCTGGGGGTGTAAAAAAAGACATTTGAGGAGGCAGATACAAAGCATGATGGAAGAATAGACAAGGAAGAATGGCGTAGCCTTGTCTTGAGACATCCCTCTTTGCTCAAAAACATGACACTCATGTACCTTAGGTAGATTACCTTTGTAATTAACTTCCCTTTTACTCTCTTCTTGAAATACGTTAGCTATCCCCAATGTGTCCCTGAAAAGAATGGTGGGTCCTTTTTTTCTTGGCCGAGCCTAAACTTTGAACCAGGTAAAAACTTCAACAAATGCCTGATAAACAGAAGGAGAATGACAATCTCATGTCAAATTGTGTGACTTGGTTTTTACCTTGTAATGAGCACAGACCGGATCAGTTGACGTCCATTTATTCCAAATAATGGCTGATCAAGTTTCTAACAGTACTTTCTGAATTTCAGGGATATAACTACGACGTTCACAGATTTCATCTTCAACTCCAGAGTAAAAGATGATTGAAATTTATGTTTTTCTTATTTAACAAATTTAATTAGTTATAAAAGTAAAAGAAATGTGAAAAGGGATGTAAATTAGAAAGAAAAAAGGGAATCTTTATTGTTGTAAAAATAGCTTTGAAATTTTGAATTTATTGTTGTATGATTTTCAATCTTGTATTTTTATGGCAATGTCTTCATTATTTGAGCAGGATTAATGGTTTTATCCTAGAATTTCATGTACATGGTATTATTTGAAGTTTCAATTACAATTGATTTGATTGGCATACAACAGTTCTCAGTAGAGCGTTCCATTCTGTCCCTCTTTGTTACTTCCTATTTTGGAACATGTTAATTCCGCACGATAACCCGTTGGATAAAATGCAAAGGGAAACGCCGGATCGATAATCCATAATAAAAACCGTGCGGTTCTTTTTGTTTCGACACGGATCGCAACCGGTTCACCGATCGGTTTGTGAGACCTTCAATATTTTTTCGTTAGTGCGAATCTAACTATTTTTACTGCTATTTGACGCATGTGTATGCACGTTAGATGGTTAATTGTGCTTGTTATATGATTTATAAGAGTAAAGCTACCGTGCTTTTAGAAGCACGGAGGTATATGCTTTATAAGAGTAAAGCTATCGTGTTTTTAGGAGCACGGAGGTCTTTTGTGTTCTTAACTCAAATACTTAATTATCTTAAATTTTCGATTTATATATTTAATAAATTATTCATGTTGAAATCTTCTAGGAAATCAAATTTCGTGATTTTGCTTTCTAACTATTTCTAACTATTTTAAAAAACAATCATGTTTGATATTTAAAAAATGAGCTCTTTAGGATTGTTTTTTTTAATATTAAAAAAATAGTTAGAGAGCTAAAATTACGAAATTTGATTTCCTAGAAGATTTCAATATGAATAATTTATTGAACAAGATAAATCAAAATTTTAAGATAATTAAATATATTTCTGAGTTAAGAGCACAATAGCTTTAGTCGATTTATAATGCAAATAATCTTTTTTATTTATATTGTATCTTATTTAGAATTTAGATATGCATATGAATATGTACAATTTGACAAATTAGTTAATATTCACATTGTGAGTAATTATACATATTATTTTCTTATTTTTTACATACTAAATTATTCAACTAATTGAATTTACATAAGACAAATGCCATTTTTTCTTCATTCTTTTAGTACTTGATAGACTTCAAACAGTTACTCAATAATTGTTGGATTAAACTCATCTCTTGTTTCATGAAATGAGGGAGAAACATGTAAGGTATCACATTTTTGTGATGATATAAGTTTATTTGACTAAAGAAGTCACATTTAAAGTATTTTGAAATCATGCAATTTCATATTTGTTTATGTTGGATTTAGCTCAATCATATTTGACAATTTGCAAAATCAACATTGAACTAACATTTGCAAAAGTTTAGTTATGTATTTTCAGGTGCAATTGAACTTTTGTGAGGTCTAAGACATGTAGAACAAGCTAAGACATATACAACAAGTCAAGACAAGCACAATGATGCAAGAAGCATGAAAAATCAAGCAAAATCGAGCATTGCGTTACTGTAACGTCAGGGAAGACGTCATAACAATGATGATGATAAATTAAAACATGTAACGCCAAGGAAGTCTAATGGGATTAATGATATTTTGTTTCAAGTTGATATAGCGATACCACCATCGATGCCACTTGATTCGTCCAGTTGCAATTACTTTGCACATTGTTGTAGTTATTATGCATATTATTTGTGTTATTATGCACATTATTTTTGTTATTATGCACATTAATGTATCGTCATATCGGTACTACCATCGATACCGGTTATTATGTCTATTCGCACTTATTTTCATAACGTGCATAACAGTTCAAATAACATGCATAATAGTTCAAATAATGTGCATAATAAGTTAATTATTTCGTTTCATAATCCCTTCTTCGTTAGTTATGTATGTTAACTGTATTGTTATTTAGAATGAGTTATTATGCATGCTAATCAGTGTTATTAAATGCGTTATGGTTTATGTTAGTTGTGTTATTATGCATGTTGTTCGTATTATTATGCATGTTAATTGTATTATTATATATATTGAGTTGAAGCGATGAGAGAGAACAATTCAAGAGAAATGTAGAAGAAAAATCGTGTCGGAAGAAGCGTTTTCAGTCGAGTGTTGGATCAATTAAATGCATAATAATAAAAACAATGTACATAATAATTAGATTATGTGCAAATCAAATGCAACTAAATTCATCCGTTGACATCGATTATGATATCGTCTGAACATTTTACTTATTTCATTCCGATGATGATAATAAATTAAAGGGAGAGAGAGAGTCTGCATTTAATGTCGATCTTCTAGCTTTATTTCACTAACGCGTGATAAAAATATGTAATGTTGAATGGAGTTAGTATATGGCATATTCCTTGAATAACTTTGTGTGCACCTAACACATGACGCAACCAGCTACGTAGAAAGACAAAGAGTGTTAAACTGTTACATGTATTAATTAAAAAGGTTTTATTTTTGTGATCAGTTGAAGTTGAAAACAAATTGAAGAAAAAGAAAATGAAAGGGATACCGCAAAGCAAAAAGAGAGAAAGGAGAAGTGAGAAGAGATAATAAGATAAATATTATAATTTGTGTAGAAGAAAACTAAGAAGTAAATTAAAGGCGGCGCCTTCCAATTCCAAATTCCAACCACCAGATTTCCATTCCTTCCGGCCTCCTCCAACTCCAAGTGGTGCCTGCTGTGCATCCTCATAAATTGAAATGCATGTGCATGTGCTCCATCGTTTCTCACGTTTGTTTCACTTGTATAGATTCTATGAAGCCAATAGAAGCACCTCAGTTTGAGCGTCGGTCAACAAGTATTGGTTCCATAAATCATAAATGCTACAAAAATAATAAAGTTAAATTAGTCCAAGTTGGTGCCTCTGGGCCTGGGCCTGGGCCTGGGCCTGGGCTGTAATGTTAAAAACCAAAATAATAGTTGTTTAAACAGATCCAGATCAGATAACAGATTATAGGGAGGGAGGGAGGGAGGGTACACAACTACACATGGACATGGTAATATACTAATATGGTTGGTATTCACAGCTCAGCCTCAGCACTTAAGCTGACCCTTCACCTAACCTAACCTAACCTAAGTACCTATCTGCGCTTAGAAATTATTTATTTAACAGAAATTAGAATTGAACGGAGGGATCAATGGGAATTGGGAATTGGGAATTGGGAATTGGGAATTGAATGAGCAAACACATGAGCTGACACATTCAATGAATCCCTCCCTCCCTCTCCCTCTCCCTCTCCCTCTCCCGCACTTGAATTTATTATTATTTTATTTATAGTAATTTGGTAAGAAGCAACGAATAATAAAGACACGCGACGCGACACAACCCAACCCCAGCACAGCACAGCACAGCACATACATACTTGTCAGAGACAGGGGGGCTGACAGAGAGAGAGAGAGATAGATAAATACAAGAGGTTGAGTTCTTAGAGAGAGAGAAAGAGAGAGGAGATTGATTGCTTGATTCTTTGACTGTATCTCTCGCTTTCACCTCAGCTCAGCTGTAGAGCAGAGGAGAGGAGAAAGAGCGATTGGGGTTACAGCTGTATCCGACCAGATCAGATCTCGTCGCATTGCCACTGCGCTGCCCTGCGGAGGAGGAGGAGGAGAAGCCGAGAAGGAGAAGGAGAAAGAAAGAGAAACAACTAGAGGTCCTGGAGCTATGCGGGAATCAAGCAGCAGCTCTCACCTCTGATTGACCTCATTCCATTCGTCTCCTGCGTCTGCCTCTGCGACTGCGACTGCGAGGCTGGGAGAGCAAGAGCTGCTGCGCCAGATCTCATCCTCAATTTTTGATCGCCTAGCTCCAATTACTAATCATTAATTAATTAAATTAAATACAATTAAATCAATGGAGGCGAGTGCGGGTCTAGTCGCCGGCTCTCACAACCGAAATGAGCTTGTTGTCATCCGCCGCGAAGGCGAATCTGGCGTATGCATTCTGCACTATCATTCTTCTTCTTCTTTGCTAATTTGCTATTACTACTACTATTATTGATTGAGTTAATTGTTTACAGGCGAGACCCATGCAACACATGAATGGGCAGATCTGCCAGATCTGCGGGGACAATGTGGGCCTGAATGAGGACAAGGAGCTCTTCGTCGCCTGCCACGAGTGCGCCTTCCCCATGTGTCACACCTGCTACGAGTATGAGCGCCGCGAGGGCAGTCAGCTCTGCCCCCAGTGCAAAACTCGTCTTAAACGCCACAAAGGCTCCGCTCGTGTAGATGGAGATGAGGATGAGGACGGTGTTGATGATCTCGAGAACGAATTTAAAGACATGCCCGCCGCTGATGATGATGCCCACTCTGTGCTTCATAGTCACCTCAGCTATGGCCGTGCTCGCGACTACAACTTACCCCGATCTTACCATCCTGTTCCAAATGTCCCTCTTCTTACCAATGGCCAAATGGTATACACTATACACTATACACTATACACTATACACCATCCCAGATCTATTTACATCTTCTCCACTTCGCTGCCTTTTCTTTTCTAACCGCTTTTCTGCAATTCTAGGTCGACGACATCCCTCCAGAGCAGCATGCTTTGGTACCTTCTTTCATGGGAGGTGGTGGTAAGAGAATTCACCCACTTCCATTTGCAGATCCTAATTTGCCACTGCAATCAAGGTCCATGGATCCTTCCAAGGACCTCGGAGCATATGGATATGGAAGTGTTGCATGGAAAGAGAGGATGGAACTATGGAAGCAGAAGCAGGAAAAGACACACCAAATGGGCAATGGTGGTGGGGATGGCGATGATGATGGGCTTGATCTCCCATTGTAAGATCTCTAAATAAAATAAATAAAACAAGCTGTTTTTTCATCCTCAACTAACTATTACTGTCTGGGTATTCCACACAGCATGAAACAGATGCAGTTCTTTTTTGATTTATTTCAATGTAGTTAAACCACACAAAAAAAATAGTTGACTTCCAAACATGAAAACAAAAAATCCATAACTGGCACTTCAAGGGATCTCTGTCCTGTAACTTTTGCTTTGTGCCTCGTTGCCATCCACTTCAAGTTTCAAACTCTATATATTATTTACTGGGAAGGAATGATTACTGATAAAAAGGAGCTCGCTACGAAAGAACTGATTCTATGAAGTATGAATAATGATCCTCCATGACAATATTATAAATTATGATCTTGTTTTTGGATCTGTGGTGCAGAATGGATGAAGGTAGACAGCCATTGTCAAGGAAGCTGCCTTTCCCATCTAGCCAAATCAACCCTTACAGGATTATTATAATAATTCGTCTGGTGGTTCTTGGATTCTTCTTTCACTACCGAGTAACTCACCCTGTCTGGGATGCATTTGCACTTTGGCTCATATCAGTTATTTGTGAGATTTGGTTTGCTATGTCTTGGATTCTTGATCAATTCCCGAAATGGCTCCCCATCGAGAGGGAAACCTACCTTGACCGTCTAGCCCTAAGGTTGGTTGCTTAATGCTTATTGTGCAATGCTAAGTAGGAATATGATATGGCATTATGGCTTATAGTTTTGCTGGAGCTATACTTGTTAAACATCTGATTTACTTTTTGGATATGAATTTTGGTCACTAGTGCCTGTGCACCAAAAAAACCAAACAAATTAAAAAAAAAAGTATAGTAGTATCAAATTTACCGGTTGTCATGATATTACCCTCTGGTTGTTTTCTTATAATTATTTTTCTTTTATTTCCCCTTGAGTTTTAGTGTGAGGTTTTTATCGTGTCAGGTACGATAAGGAAGGTCAGCCCTCACAGCTTTCGCCAGTTGATTTCTTTGTGAGTACAGTTGATCCCATGAAGGAACCGCCACTCGTCACAGCAAACACTGTTCTGTCAATCTTGGCAGTAGACTATCCTGTTGACAAGATCTCTTGCTATGTCTCTGATGACGGTGCTGCAATGCTGACCTTTGAGGCATTGTCTGAGACCTCTGAGTTTGCAAAGAAATGGGTACCGTTTTGCAAGAAGTTTAATATTGAGCCACGTGCACCAGAATGGTACTTCCAGCAAAAAGTAGACTACTTGAAGGACAAGGTGATGGCATCCTTTGTTAGGGAAAGGAGAGCAATGAAGGTATATCAGCTTGTCATTTTATTCTCTTTCTGTAAAGCTTGCTTTTGTTAGTAGTTTTGCTAATTTGTTCTTCTGGATCTCAGAGGGAGTATGAGGAGTTTAAGGTAAGAATAAATGCGTTGGTTGCAAAGGCAGAGAAAGTTCCAGAAGAAGGGTGGACAATGCAGGATGGAACTCCTTGGCCTGGAAACAATGTACGAGATCACCCTGGGATGATTCAGGTATAGACATTAATGAATTTGCTTTCCTGTGTAAATTTTGCCGTAAATTTTTGTCAAGTATTTTCTTTGTCTTCTGTAAGCATTACAAAATATTAATATTTATTGACTTTGATCACAAAATTAGGTATTTTTGGGTCAAAGTGGTGGCCATGATGAGGATGGTAATGAATTACCATGCTTGGTTTATGTCTCAAGAGAAAAGCGGCCAGGTTACAATCATCACAAGAAGGCCGGTGCTATGAATGCCCTGGTAAACCCTATTTCTTCTACTCTCTCTCTCTCTCTTCTCCAGTCTGAAGGATGAACAGAGTGTACTCGTCATCAAAGTATTGTATCGAGCATTTGCTGAATAAAAATGTCTGAAATCCTCAGGAAAATGTAGTGAACTTGTCATATCTGAAACAATTGCAAATCCAACACCACAATGTGAAAGCCAAATGTAAGGTTAATCACTTCAATTATACTTTTAAGACCTGGTAGGGACCATGACCTGTATGTATTACCAACGTACCAATATATTGCATACAACCAATTGACAGATTCTTATTTCCAGGTCTTAGCAACATTACTGACTATTTCGTTTTGGGCAGGTTCGAGTGTCTGCTGTGTTAACAAATGCACCCTATCTTTTGAACTTGGATTGTGATCACTACATCAATAACAGCAAAGCTTTGAGAGAAGCAATGTGTTTCATGATGGACCCTTTGGTGGGAAAGAGAGTATGCTATGTGCAATTCCCACAAAGATTTGATGGCATTGATCGACACGATCGATATGCTAACCGTAACATAGTCTTCTTTGATGTAAGGATCTCACTCCGTAACCTTGCCTCGTATGATTATCTGTTTGTTAAATCCAAACTAGTGAAAACAAAAATGTAAATGAGCTTCAAGACATGTTAAAGGCAGACTAAAATTAGCACAAAACACTAAAATGATCCCATTTTTGGGCATATCTTCTTTATCCAGAATATGACCATTAATTTACACTTCATTTTCTGTATAGATTAACATGAAAGGTTTGGATGGAATCCAAGGGCCAATCTATGTCGGAACAGGATGTGTGTTTAGAAGGCAGGCATTGTATGGTTATGATGCTCCCAAAAAGAAGAAGCCTCCGTCCAGGACATGCAACTGCTGGCCCAAGTGGTGCTGCTGCTCCAGAAAAAAGAAATCTACCAAATCAAAACAGGGAAAAAAGTTCAAGTTTCCCAAATTTTTCAGGAGATCCGAAAATAAAGCACCTGTCAATGGAACCGAAGAGAACGGTGAAGGTACATGATAACGATAATCAATTTTGTTGAAATTTGTCAATATCAGTTAGCCTCTAGAGTCTAGATTGTGTAAGCAAATACATAATTGAGATTGTGATCAGCAGGATCAGAGCAAGACAAGTCTGCAGCAGCTATAGCAGAGCAAAAGTTGGAGAAGAAATTCGGACAGTCTCCTGTGTTTGTTTCATCAACCTTACTTGAGGATGGGGGTACCCTCAAAGGTGCTAACCCTGCATCTCTTTTGAAGGAAGCCATCCATGTGATCAGTTGTGGCTATGAAGACAAGTCTGACTGGGGAAAAGAGGTTTGTGCTAATTATTACTATAATATCCCTCCTCTTGTGTCCTGAGATCATGCTTCATTTACATTTAATTGGAAAGTTTGTGCAAAGCATAGCAAGAAATTCTACTAATTTTGATTAATTATTTGCTATACCTTTTTGGACAGGTTGGGTGGATCTATGGTTCAGTTACAGAGGATATTCTGACAGGTTTTAAGATGCACTGTCATGGGTGGAGATCAATTTACTGTGTACCAACAAGACCAGCATTCAAAGGATCTGCACCTCTCAATCTTTCTGATCGTTTGCATCAGGTGCTCAGGTGGGCCCTTGGGTCAGTTGAGATTTTCTTCAGCAAGCATTGCCCTATCTGGTATGGCTATGGAGGTGGTTTGAAATGGCTTGAACGGCTTTCTTACATCAATTCAGTCGTCTACCCCTGGACCTCCATCCCACTTCTTGCTTATTGTACCTTGCCTGCCGTTTGCCTCCTGACTGGGAAATTTATCACGCCTAATGTATGCATTGGCCTTTTGCATTTTGGAATTTTAAATTGCTGAGGTATCTTTAAGTGCAGTGGTAGCAGTGGTATGATTTCAGTTAAGGGAATAGCATTCTCAGTTAATGATTATACTGCTTAAAAGATCTTAATCTTTTAGCTAGCTTTGTGAAGAAAAACTCAGCAGGATGGAAAAAAATTGCAGTCTTTTATTGCCTAGTCAACACACTTGGGAACAAACATGAACAAATTCTAGGATGCAAATTGTATGTGCATGTGGGGTCAATACACATATGTGTATCAGAACTGTTATTACTAGCATGACATTTATCTATTGATTGGTAGAATGAGATGACAGTGTCCTTGATTGCTTGTTTAATCTGTGATTGCTTACTTGTTAACTTCAAATCTTTGCAGTTAAGCAATGTGGCCAGTCTTTGGTTCATGTCTCTCTTCATCTGCATTTTTGCAACATCAATTCTGGAAATGAGATGGAGTGGCGTTAGAATTGATGATTGGTGGAGAAATGAACAGTTCTGGGTCATTGGAGGTGTTTCCGCTCATCTCTTTGCAGTGTTCCAGGGTCTGTTAAAGGTTCTGGCTGGTATAGACACAAATTTCACGGTCACATCCAAAGGTGGAGACGACGAGGAATTCTCTGAGCTGTACACCTTCAAATGGACCACTTTGCTCATCCCTCCCACAACCCTTCTGATCTTCAATTTTATTGGTGTGGTTGCTGGCATCTCAAATGCCATTAACAATGGGTATGAGTCGTGGGGCCCACTCTTCGGCAAACTTTTCTTCGCTTTCTGGGTGATCGTCCATCTTTATCCTTTCTTGAAAGGTCTGGTTGGCCGGCAAAACAGAACGCCTACCATTGTCATTGTGTGGTCTATTCTCCTGGCCTCCATCTTCTCCCTCTTGTGGGTCCGTATCGACCCGTTCTTGCCCAAGGGCGATGGACCCGTTTTGGAGGAATGCGGCTTGGACTGTAACTAATAAAAAAAATAAAACACGGAGCTTATTCTTTTGGTGAGCTAAGCAGGGAATACAGCAGGCAATCTGTAGATAGAAACACCGGCTGTAGCAAATATAATTTCCCGAACCTTTTGTATTGTTTCAATTTTCATTGGTGACTCGAGTCTCCTGTTTGCGGGTCAAGAGGAAAAAGCTGCAGGGCTTCGATTTTTTCCTATTTTTAGAGGAAGGAGATGTGCAGGGAAACCATCATTTGTTGATTAGATTGTAGTTGAAAATTATTGTTGTTAGTTGTTATGCATAATTATTGTTGACGGGAATAATGGTAGGCTTTTGTTTGTTTAGGACGAGTGGTTATTATTCCCCGTTTTGTACTTGTGGGACTGTATTATCATATTAGTGTAATAATGGATACAGTGAGATGGAGCGTGTTATCAAACGATTTGTTGTCTGTATTGATATTTTTGTTTTGAGAGAATCTGTATCGATATTGACTACACTTTAGATAATACAAGGGTACGGTTGGTTGTGTATATTGGTTGAGCAGCTTTACCTTTAATTAAGCAAGTCTGATATCATAGCAGATAGCACCTTAATTAGGAATCAGGTTCAGCAACTAATTTCTTCCAGTTTGTTTCCTTGTTCAATTTATTAGTAGTATGATATAGATATAATGCAGATAGAAGATAGTGGTGATTCGTGATTGTATTACTTCATACATAACATGGTCGTTGAGCAACAGAAGAAGGCAAATGTTGATTTAATTTAGTAGCAGTAATAATAATAATAATAATAAAGCGAATGAATGTTGAAGCAAATAATCGGCATCGGCATCTTTTTTTAGGTGCAGGAGTGCAGGAGGAGACACGGGCAAAGGCCAGAGCCCTCTGAAGATATCCCTTCTGGAAAATTGAAAAGGAGAGCAATTCAACTTTTTGCTTCTTCCCTTTGCTTGAAAGAGACTTTCTAGGAGTACTAGTTGAAAGAGAAAAAGAAGAGACAGCTACGAGATACCATGGCCGCCTCTCTCCTCCGCCGTTCCGTGCTTTCGATCCCGATGTCGGGATCGGGATCTGGATCGCTCCTCCGCCCGCTGTCGGCGCGGCTCTTCTCCTCCGACGAGACGCTGCTCTCCGTCGAGACCAGCGTGCCTTTCACGGGCCACAGGATCGACCCCCCCTCTCGCACTGTGGAGACCACGCCCAAGGAGCTTCTCTCCTTCTTCCACGACATGGCCCTCATGCGCCGCATGGAGATCGCCGCCGATTCCCTCTACAAGGCCAAGCTCATCCGCGGATTCTGCCACCTCTACGACGGCCAGGAGGCCGTCGCCGTCGGCATGGAAGCTGCCATCACCAAGGCCGACGCCATCATCACCGCCTACAGAGACCACTGCATCTTCCTCGGCCGCGGAGGCACCCTGGTGGAGGCCTTTGCCGAGCTCATGGGTCGCAAGGCCGGCTGCTCCAATGGCAAGGGTGGATCTATGCACTTCTACAAGAAGGATGCTAGGTACCTACTCTACTTTTTACTCTTTTTTTTTTGTTTCCTAACACTAACAGCAGTAGATCTACCGAAATTGAACTGAATTAACATGATTGATTGATTGGTTGGTTGATTACTTGTATAATGTCTAGGTTCTATGGAGGTCACGGCATTGTGGGGGCCCAGGTGCCATTGGGTTGTGGCGTCGCCTTTGCACAGAAATATAACAAGGAAGGTGCTGTCACTTTTGCTCTATATGGAGACGGTGCAGCCAACCAGGGCCAGCTTTTTGAGGCGCTCAACGTCTCTGCTTTGTGGGAACTGCCTGCCATCTTGGTCTGCGAGAACAACCATTGTCAGTCACTCGTCATCTTCATTGCTTTACTCCTGCTTTCACTGCATTTATTCATTACTCAATCACTTGTGTTCTAATTCTTAGATGGAATGGGAACGGCTGAGTGGAGAGCAGCAAAGAGCCCTGCCTACTACAAGCGTGGTGACTATGCTCCTGGATTGAAGGTTAGCACAACTCAATTTTTTCTTCTTTCCCTTTATTAATTTGGAACCCACACCACCCACACCTTTGTAATATCAAATATCATCTGTATACACGTCTCAGTAAACAAGTAAATATTAGTAATCTCAAATATCATCTGTATACACGTAAATATCAGTAGTCTCAGTAAACAAGTAAATATCAGTAATCTCAAATATCATCTGTATACACGTCTCAGTAAACAAGTAAATATCAGTTTTACAGAACCTTGTGATACAAATTATCATGTCGTTCTGGATAATATTTCATATTGGAGGACCTGTTGTGTGTTTAATTTGCATGAAAGCATGCATAGAATATCATCTTTTTTGTAATTGAGCATGAATGAGCTATTGTACCTTTGTCTAACAGGTTTTAAGGTTCCAATTTATAGAACATCAAGATTTACATGACCGTATGTTGTTATTTTCAGGTTGATGGTATGGATGCCCTTGCTGTGAAGCAGGCTTGCAAGTTTGCAAAAGAGTATGCACTGGAAAATGGACCAATCGTCAGTAGTTTACAACCCTTTCTTTAATCTCGCATTCATGTTGAAATTATTTATTGTTATCGTGCAAGTACTACCTCTTCCCCTATTTGTTACTGCTACTTTTTAAACCTATATCCCCAATCAACAACCAGGACCCATTTTGGTAGAACAACAACAACAACAACAAAGCCTTTTGTCCCAAACAAGTTGGGGTAGGCTAGAATTGAAGTCCATATTGGATTTTATTTCCATAAGTTTGGCTGAATTTTACGTTGGCTCGCCAAGCCTATCACAACCCTCCTCCTTTCCAGGCTTGTACCCATTTTGGTAGCAAGTGAAAAATATAGCACGGCAAGTGAGCAACAAAATCATGATATCTATCACTTACCTAAACAATTTTTTCTCTTGTTTGATATTTTTGCTTGTCTAGATTCTTGAGATGGATACTTACAGATATCACGGCCACTCGATGTCCGATCCAGGTAGCACATACCGTACCCGAGATGAGATCAGCGGTATTAGACAGGTTAGCCAAGTTTGGGTCAGGAACCTTTTTCGGTTAAATTAGCCTGAAAAACATTTCACTATTAAACTTTCTTTATCTGCATACAGGAGCGTGATCCCATCGAAAGAATCCGTAAGTTGATCTTAGCCCATGACATCGCACCTGCTTCTGAGCTCAAGGTAATTCTGACAAGTGTTTGTTTACTTTTCGATTAAAGATGTGTTTTGTGTTGTTGCTTATGTTTTATTTTATTTGTTAGGATATGGAGAAAAAGATCAGAAAAGAAGTTGATGATGCCATAGCTCAGGCCAAGGTTTTTAAACTAATAACTGTTCTTTGGTTTCTGTCATCATATTGTTTAGTTTGTTTCACCTTATGTAGTTTGATTAAGTTATTATTATTTCTGTTAGCTTTTTAATGATTTGCATCTTTTGTGATATGCAGGAAAGTCCAATGCCCGACTCCTTTGAGCTTTTTACCAACATTTATGTTAAAGATTGTGGGCTTGAGGTAATAGATCCGTCATTGCAAAATTTAACCTTTTATTAACTTCATGTGTGATAGTAAGAGGCATACTTGTATAGCTTGATATTAAATTTTAAAAAGTGAGAAAAATTCCTTTAGCCAGTACCTGCTATTATTCCGGAGCCCCTCTGGTCTTAACTTCCATTTTTACTTTCTCAGTTTTGTTGTTCACTTGAATGCACATTGCACAGACATGGCGTAAATAACGTCCATTTTTTTGTTTTGTTATTACAGTCTTTTGGCCCTGACAGAAAGGAGATGAGAGCAACTCTTCCCTGATGTGGTAATTGCATTCAAGTTTTGTGAAGTAGGCCGTAAAAAAGAAGTGTTCACCTAATAAGGATGGAAAAATGAAGGTTGAGAAACCCCAAGCAGTATTTTTATTGAATATATATGTATACTCATATAGTAAACTACAAGTGGGGAGCTCACCTTGATAGATTCCTATTTTTCTCTCTAGCAACTTCATTTGATCTGACATTTTCTTTTTTGAAACTTTTTGGTGGGAATTTTCTATTTCCTTTCGGCTTATTTTTCAATGTGCAAGCTGATTGCTGCATGTTCTTGGGTGGTTAGAAACGCTTGGATGATCGTTTTGTTTTGGTTCTACTTTTTGCTGAGATGATCTTGATCTCCTGTGAAAGAATAGGAGAGCGAAGTTGGGCTGTACTGTGCCTGGTGCGATGTTGCCTTATTTTTATATATTTGTCGGCCCGTAGATCAGATAATTAATATTAAAAAGTGAACCCAACCCAGCGATGTTATCTTGTATATCAAATATTTTTAATGCTATACCGAGAGAATTATAAACTAATGACTTTCCTTTATACAGGAAAATAAAATCCTTGCTCTTTCAATTAATTTTTTTTTTTTTTGTCTTGATCTGATATTTATTTTCTGAGTTTATAATAACTCTTTAATTTGATATTCTTACTCAAATCAAAGAGTATGAGGTATGTTTAAATTTTCTGGATTAAGGAGTTGTATATGCAGATAACAGGGGTCATTTTAAGTTGGTACTCTACTCTACTGTTAAAGGATTAAGAAAACAAGGTCCCCGTCACAACACCTCTAATCTACATATCAGAACTCCTTTAAATTCAAATTTAATTGCTTAAATCTCAGTTGTCAAATAATTATGTTTTCACTCATTTTTATATATATATTTTTTGGAACTGTCATATGTATGAAATTGTTTATACTTGCACTATGCGTCTCCATTGTAACGCATGGAAACAATACTAGTTTTACATTGCATATGATGTCTTTTTATAGGTTGAAAGGTATTGTAACCGTTGGCTACTTTCCTAAAATACAATTGATTGATTTGCCTATGCTGAAATCTAGTTAGGTACTATAATTTGCTTTATAGCTTATTATTGAAGCTAGCTTGATATGTTGTCTAAAATGATCAATGATGATTCTTTGAGATCTATTTCTTAACACTCTCTCTCAAATTGGATTCGAACAAGTTAAAAGAATTCAACTTGCACAAAATGTTTTCAAAGGTTTTTCTATCCAATGCCTTGGTGAATATGTCAGCTAGCTGATCGTGACTCATAACAAATGAAGTCTCAATTTCTCCAGTCTGAACCTTTTCTTGTATGAAGTGGCAATCCACCTCGATGTGTTTTGTCTGTTCATGAAACATTGGATTCGAGGCAATATGTCGTGCAGCTTGATTGTCACAATACATTTTCATTGGATCGCTACATGATAATTTCATGTCACATAGTAATCGTTTCAGCCATATTAGTTCACTTGTTGTTGACGCCATTGCTCTGTATTCGACTTCTGCACTAGACCTTGCAGTCACATTCTGCTTCTTGCTTTTTCATGTCACAAGATTACCGCCTACAAAGGTGCAGTATCCGGTGGTGGATTTTTTATCAAAGTTTTCGACCCAATCTGCATCAGAGTAGGCGAGAATATTATTAGTGTTGTTTTTCTTCATCCATAACTCTTGTCCAGGAGACTCTTTTAGATACTTAATGATTCGGTTTACTGCCTCTAGATGAGTGGTTCTTAGAGCATGCATGAATTGGCTCACAGTACCAACAACAAAAGTTATGTCTAGTCTAGTAATAGTTAAGTAAATCAGCATACCAACTAATCTTTGGTACTGTCCTATATTCTCCAATGGTTCACCACTTTCTGGTTCGAGTTTATTGTTAGCATCCATGGGGATATTTGCAAGTTTTATACCAAGTTTGTTTGTCTCCTTTCATAGGTCAAGGATGTATTTTCTTTAAGAAAGAAACAAACCTTTGCTTGAGTGAGTAATTTCAATGTCTAGAAAATGCTTAAGTTTTTCTAAATCTTTAATGTCAAATTTTTCTTTGAGATATCTTTTTACATTATTACTTTCTTCCTCATTATTATTGGTAATAATTATATCATCTACATACACAAGAACAATGGTTGTTATGTTATTTGCATATTTAACAAACATTGAAGAGTCTGTTGTGCTTTTGCAAAAAATTAAGAGATAAGAGAGAGTGGCTGAGTTTTGCGTACCATGCGCGAGGAGATTGCTTAAATCCATAAATTGATTTATTCAACTTGCAGACCATGTTGTGATTAATACCATTTTATATCCTTGTGGTATAGTCATGTACACTTCTTCCTCTGAGTCTCCTTGAAGAAATGCATTCTTTACATCCATTTGTGACAAGTTCCATCCTAAGTTCACAGCTACCGATAGCAATGTCCTAATAGTATTCATTTTTGCAACGGGGGCAAATGTTTCTTGGTAGTTTATACCGTAAGTTTGTGTGAAGCCTTTTGCAACTAATCAAGCTTTATGTCGCTCTATTGTTCCATCACTGTTGTATTTGATTTTATACACTCATTTACATCCTACCGGTTTTTTACCATTTGGTGGCATAATAGTCCAGGTATTATTCTTTTCAAGAGCTTGAAGCTCTTCTACCATTGCTTTGGACCATATTGGATTATCATGTGATTCTTCAAAATTGATTGGTTCAACTCGACCCGACCATAACAGTCACGCTTCACAAAAGTTTGTTGAAGAGACTTATACCTCTCACCAAGTGTTCGTTCAACTCGACCCGAGCAAGAACCAAATTCACAATAAATTGTGAAAGAAGTTGAAGAAGCTCAATAGGAGTTGCAAGAACATAGTAAGCTTAGAAAGGTCAACAAGGGAAATAAGAAGACCTGATTTTTATATGGGTCTTCATGAAGTCTTGGTAATGGATACTGAAGATCCCTCGACCTATGAAGAAGCAATGGAAAGAAAATACGGCAGACAACCATAATTCGAAATAAAATTCATGTATTGCAATCAAGTGTAGAACTTGATAGATCTTCCTTAAGGAAATAAACTCATTAATAACAAATGAGTTGTTAAAAGAGAGATGGACATGAATAGTAACATGAAAAACAAGGCAAGACTTGTAATGAAAGGTTTTAGTCGAATTCAAGAGATTGACTATGACGAAACCTTTTTCACAAGTTTTCATGTTCAAATCTATTCGGATTATGCTAGGTATTGATGCATTTTAGGATTATGAAATCTGTCAATTGGATTTCAAAATAACTTTCCTAAATGGTAAGATAGATGAGGATGTGTACATGTTACAACATCAAGATTTTGATGATCCAAAGAACAGCAACAAAGTATGCATGCTTCAAAGAGCCATTTATAGCTTGAAGCAAACATTGAGGATGTGGAACAAGCGCTTTGATGAAGAAGTTAAAACTCATGGACTCATTCAAAGCAAGGAAAAACCTTGAGTATACAAGAAGGTTAGTGGGAGTCATATGTAGCTCTAGATCTTGCATGTCGATGACATATTGTTAATGTAGAATGAAGTATCTTTGATGGAGCAAACAAAGATCTCATTGAAAATAATGTTTTTCAATGAAAGACATGAATGAGGCTCAATATGTCTTAGAGATTAAGATATATAGAGATAGTCCTCACAAGCTCATTGGCCTAAGTCAAAAAGTTTAAATTGACAAAATCTTGGAAAGATTCCGTATGGGAAATTTCAAGAAGGAAAATGTGTCAATAAAAGTGTTGTGCAATTTAGCAAGTTACAATTTGTCACAACACACAAAGACATAAAATGCATGAAGAATGTTTCCTATGAATCAGTCATAGATTGCATCATGTATGTTATGGCTTGCAGACTGGATGTCGGGTATGCTATAAGAATGACAAGTTATCATTAGACTTCATCTAGTCCTAATTATTGGACTGCAGACAAGAATATTCTTAAGTACCTAAAAAGGACCAAGAATAAGTTTTTTGTCTATAGTGGTCAAAAAAAGCTCATTGTAGAAGACTACACTGATGCTAGTTTTATAACTGATCCAGATGATCAATCTGAATACGTCCTTCTTCTAATTGGTGGTGAAGTGAGTTAGCATAGTTGGAAGTAATCAACTATGACAAACTCAATCACCTCAGCGGAAGTCATGGCGGTCGCAGAGGCAAGCAAAGAAGAATGGATAAAGAAGTATCCTAAGAAACTTAGTGTTGTCTTATCCTGTGAAGGATCCTTGGAGTTGTTTTGCTACAATAGTGCATCTATTATGCAAATCAAGGAGCCAATATCACATAACAAGACAAAGTACATGATAGAGAGTACTTCGTGACTCGAGACTTTATAGACAAAGGCAAAATTATATTAATATGGGTAGACACAAACAGCAACATAGCCGATTCCTTGAAAACGCTTTTATCGTAAGCCAAGAACTAAATTCATTTCGAGTCCATGATTCTACAAGATCATGGAGAATGGCTGGAAAACTAAATTGAAAGGGTTCTCTCATTTTAGAGTTTATGCATATAAGAAACTTTAAAAACAAGTGGGAGACTGAAGGTTATGTGTTTTGAAAGTTATCTTTTTTATAACGAATTTATGAATTGTTTATGATTTTAAATGTTATTATACATTTATGTTCCTTGAGATTGATATGTTATATCTTTAGAAACGTTCAAGAAGATGCTCATGGTCTTGAACCATAGAACTCTTTAGATGAAAACATATAATCCTAAATATGTTCACAATCGTGGTAATTAAAGGGAACATTATTTACCATGAAGATTGTCATGTCAATTGAAAGTACATTATAGTTCTATAAATGTTGATAAGTGATTATCATTCAATGATATGAGTATATAAAATAGTGATTCTTTATATACTGAACATGACTTAACTAGATGGAGCATTATATGGATTAGTTTTGTGTCATTAATGTTTCCAATGTGTCTTTGAATTTTATATATGAGACATGTAAGTTTTTCACATGAGAAGTATATAATGTGATTACTATTAAAGTCAATTCAAATGATTGGAATAATATAGTAATTCGTTATGTATAACTTGTGCGGGAGAAATTTATATGTCAATATTATTATTGTCCCTCAATTATTTGAGTTATGATATTACTGGGGCCCTTGGTAAAGTGAAATTATATTGCATGCAATATAACTGATGTAGTTATACTTATAATTCACTTGAGAGACTAAGAAAATAATATAATGCAAAAATGACACGATCCTATTTTGCATATTATTTAAAATATCATGAGACAAGGATAGACACGAATTAAGTGGATCAAGCACGTAACGACTATGTCGTTTGGGAGACTATAATGTAGTGATAGAACCTCTTATAGTCCATAATATAAAGTATTTTATATTATATCCCAAGATGACTTAGATCCTCTGTAAGGTCACACCAACTGAACAGAAACAACAAGTATTTTACATTTTGAATGATGTATTTAATCTCATAATGTATGATTTAAAATGCATGTGATAAAATGTTAAAGTAATATGTCATGTAAAATGACATGCTTAGATCATAAAATAAATTTATGTGAATATTATTTTATATAATGTTTGGGAGCATTATAAGAATAATAAATTAATTCATATTAGAATAATATAGTAATATTATTTACTCATAAATTAAATCCTTGCAAAATATGATTAGGGAATAACAAGAGAGTAGTCATAGCCATTTGTGTAAATAATTAACACAAGTGTTGCCTTAGGGCTTGGCTATATAAAAGGGTATGTTTGAGATGAAAAATGACTTTTTCTCTCTCTTGCTACAATGGGATGAATAGTAATCCGTGAATAGTAACCCTCTTTTCCCCTCTCTTGTGTGTAGAAATAAAAACTCCATTGTTCTTCTTTCTCTTCTCTTGCAAGGTTTAGCCACCAAATGAAATAGTTTGTTCATTGAAGATTGAAGATCTAGGTGGTTGGATCTAAGCTCTAACCTCTACATCCATCTATCTAAGGATGCTTTAGGTTGTTGTTTAGGTTCAAGGTGAACCAAGAGACAAGGGTGCTTCCATGGTCGAAGAAGGAAGACGACGGTTTCCAAGAGACCCAGAAGAGGAATCGACCCCTCTCTACGAAGATATTTGACAATCTCTTTAGGTATAATCTTTTATCCACTTTTGTGCAAGAAATAAATGTGTTATTTTCTATTTTGTTAATGCACAAGAGGTGTTCGATGAAATGTCATAGTGTATTCTTGCTTGCAATTATTATATAAATAAGATCCTTTGTGTATTGAGTTAAATAGAGGCAAAAAAATTTAATTTTCGTTCTCTTGAACTTACACATGAAATTCCAACAAAAATTCTCTTTTGTTTCAAAAAATAGGAGAAATTCTTATTAATATATTCTGTTCCGTTATCAAATCTAAATATTTTGATGTTTGTTTCATATTGATTTTCAGCAAAGTTTGCAAGCTTTTGAAATTTAGAAAAAACCTCATTTTTAGATTTAAGAAGATAAATCCAAGTGGTTCGTGAAAATCATCAATAAATGTAACGAAGTATTTGAACCCGTTGTATGACTCTACAGGTGTTGGATCCCATACATATGAGTGTATAAGTTCAAATATTTTTGAGGTTTTACTATTAGATGATGTAAAAGGTAGTCTAGTTTGTTTTGATAATCGACAAATATCGCAATTGCCAGTATCTAAATTTGAAAAAGAAACTAACTTATTCAAAACCTTATCTGAAGGATGTCCAACTCTTCAGTGCCACAATTTATTTTGTTCTACATTATTAGCAATAAATGCTTTATTTGAAAAATCTAAAATATAAAGCTCATTTTCTAAATGACCTTCACCAATCGTCATCCGAGTTGATTTGTCCTGAAATGTCACAACTTCAGATGAGAAAATGACATCACAACTTAGGTCTTTAGTAATTTTGTTAACAGAAATTAAATTAGAGTTGAAGGTTGGTAAGTGCAAAATATTTGGAATGACTTTTGAGTATAGTTTGGTTTTTCCTATGTTCTCAATTGGTACTTTGGCACCATTTGCAACAATGACATTTTAGGTATTTCCAATTGATTGTATATTTGTTAAAAGATTAATATTTCCTGTCATATGGTCTGTTGCACCAGAATCAATAATCTATTTATCATTTTTACATAAATTTAAACATAATTTAGATACAATACATGTGAATTTACCTTTCTGCCCAAGAGAGTTTTTGATCTGGGCCAAAACTTGTTCCAGCTGGTGTTGAGAGAGTAGGGAATTGGGCTGTTGTTGGCCTACTTCGAGTCCATTTATTATTGCCCCAGAGGAACCCGATCTGTTGCCGACCAAAAAGCCTCTTCTCTCTGTGTCGCGAGATCGATTTCTCTCCCTTCCTCTTTCTCCTTTCTCGCCGCCATTGCCCCCTTTCTCGCCTTTCCACCATTTCGGGCGAAGGTGTGGGTTGAGAAACCAACACTGGCCTCGATCGTGACCCTCTTTCCTACAGTGGTCACACTTGGCCAAGTTGTGTGCTCCTCGCACCTCTCGCCGAGGGTTAAGTCTGTGATTAGGGTTTTAGTTGTTGGACATAAAGGCGTGAGTCTCCGCCTTCTCTCCGGTGTGCATGTTTGAGCTCATTGTTGTTCTTGTCGACTCCTCTTGTTCCAACAAGGATACGATCTCATCAAGAGGAGGGAGAGAGAATCCGAGAAGGATCTGACGCTTGGCCTATTCAAAGCTTGGATCCAAGTTTGCAAGGAATTGAAATATACAATCTTGTTCTTTCCTTTCTCGGATTTTTTCAACTTATGTTACCTCTAGTTGATGAATATTTAATTCATCCCATTGTTTCTTGATTTCCCCAAAGAATTGGGTGATCGATCTCTGATTTTGCTTATTTTGAGTGATATCTTGTTTGATTTGGAATATGTGGGCAAAGTTGTTTTGTTTATCGAACCTTTGTTTGATTGTTTGCCACATTTATGTTGAGGTATCTAGGTAAATAAATTGTTCACTGAGTTATGGTTATATGGAGTTAAGAAGTGAAGTCATAATTTGATTGTCACATTTCTCCCATGCCTCTGGATTTTCTTTCGATTTTTTTTGTACCAGTGACATAAGCATACGTACCTCTACCCTTGAGGGCTATTGTCGTTACTTTGGCCCATGGGAGGTAATTTTTATCATTGAGGATGATACTTGTTAACTTTGATGTAGTGTGATCTTCTGTCGAGGCTGACCCGTTTTCTGTCATTGTTGCCTCTGGTTGCTGAGTAGTGCTATGTACCAATTACTGGTACAAGGTTGCTTGCTCTGTGATGAAAACAGAACAACACGTGTTGCTCGTCAGTTATTGATTTGAGATAGCCGTTGCTAATATCGTCTGAGAGCTTTGTGGGATTCTGATACTGCCTGCGGGACTTGTTGTCTGCAGCAGTGATTGCAGCTCTAGAGGCAGGAATTTCCCTGCTCTGATACCATGAAATTATTTGAAAAGTAATGATGAATGAAAAAAATTCTATCTTAACTGGTATATTTTACACTGCATATGATGTCTTTTTATAGGTTGAAAGACAATGTAGCCATTGACTACTTTCCTAAAATACAATTGCTTGATTTGCATATGCTGAAATATAACTAAGTATTACAATTTGCTTTACAGCTTATTATTTGAAGTTAGTTTGATATGTTGTCTAAAATGATAATGATGATTCTTTGAGATCTATTTCTTAACATCAATGACAAGTAATATACGTGCTCTTTATTCTATTTCTATTTGTTATAAATTCTAAGTATCGCAGCATATAGATGTTAGTATATATATAGAAAGGGTCTTGCATTTCTTTAGTTAACGTTATTCGCTGAGAATATATATATCATATCATATTAAAAAAGAATGCTCAGCGATAATTGGAGATGAGGTGAGATTTTGAAAAGCTAATAGACCTTAAAAAAACAAGTGAGATGCATGGAATCTTTACTTTAGGCACCATTTGCTTTGGTGTATTCTTTGAACTCAAGTTGCCAAATAAGTAGTAGCTACTAGCTAGAGCTAGTTATAATAATGAATGAACGTGCAATCTTGTAAGGCTAATGGTGTTGTCGTATCAGAATTCAGAAGACGTAGGATTAGGAAGCGATACGACAACATCGAGCTGACTCTCGTATTAACCTTATTTCTCATTTGTCGCTAAATTAATTGTTCTGACAGCAGATGAGATGCAAGTGTGCCAAATCTCAATTTAATTTAATTATATCGAAGGGGGCTCGAGTCGAGGTTCCCGTTACATCTCAAACTGTGTTGCACGAGTGCGGGTGCGGATGCGGAAATACGAAAATTTTAAAAAATCAAGAATACGGATACGAATATATATGTAATAAAAAAACATTATATATTTAAATGCTTGGAATTTATTTAATATTACTAAAATATAATGATAAAAGATGACATTATATATAATATATTAAATAAGATGTTACTAAGTTTTCGTGTATATATATGACTAAAATTGTGCTGATCTCGTGTTAATTCTGGTTACATATGATGTGGCGTGTATATATGACTAATTATTTACTTTGTATAAAATATAGCATCTAAGTTGAACGAATTGACGCGTATGTTTCATTTGTCCAAGAGACAAGTGTCTCTCCATAGTAAAGTGACCATATTTATTTATGTAAGGACTCAGGAGTCATGAGAGATGAGAAGTGTGGATGATAACCAGGGAATCTGTCAAACGAAAGAGAAAGAAAAAATAATATAATAAAGAAATTTAAGAGATAACAGCTGCAAATAGTGGGAATTTGGCTTGAATACGCACCGTAACGCGTCAGACGCGAATTTTGTATCGGATACAAATTCGACGTATCCGGGTAACATAGATCTCAAATAATCGAAATCGAGTCGAGGTGCCAAAACGTCACCAGAATGCAACCAGATGTAAAGGAGGATCCAAGAAACATTTTCAGGATTTTACAAGGTATTATGATCGAAGACATTATTTGAGACATAATATGTGCAATTGACATAATCTTCATATTATTAAATAATCACATAAAATATTTGAATTTATTCAATAGCAAAAAATAAATGAAACATTGTCAAATTATATTTCAACAAATTCTACAGGAAATTTATGATTTTTAGCTATATTTGAGCAAAAAAATGTAAACATTTAGACCTCCAAACAATTCAAAACTAATCTGCATGACTTAAAATTGAATTTTGAATCAATATACAAGACTGGACTTTCGAATAGGCTTGGTCTACACTGCCACAACTGGACACTAAGGCCTTGTCAGCAAGGGACAAATCTATTAAGAGACTAGTCCGATCAAGTGCTCGGGCTTGATTTAAAAAAACACAATATTTAGTATATTTTTAGTTACTTTTTAGCGAAAAATGAGCTTTTAACGATATTTTAGTGGGTTTTAATGGATTTGTGTTCGGGCTTGATCTCAACCTCGGTGTCCAGGCTTAGTTGTGCTCGAGCTTAATTAAGCTCTGAATCCGTCCCTGTTGCCAGCCTCTTGGCACATGAGAACCATGCTCACCCAAATAACAAATAGAAAGGGTCGACTCTTTGTGCCTCATTAAATCTAAACCCTGACCTTGTCAGAGACTCATTAGCCATTAAACGTTCCTGCCCGAGTTCTAAACAGCTTGTATTTTCAACAAATTCTTTCCAAGTATCTCATGATCTCTTGTGGACACAAAGAGGAACCCTTGCGATCGTAAGAGTATTGCAGATTTTCTGGTTTGCTTGGACTTTGATCCAATCATTTGGGTTTAGCTCAGACAATATTTCTAACTTTACATTAACCCTAGTATTATTGTATTAGTTTAATTAATCATATTCGGTTCATTAATAATTATAATTAATTAACATTAATGTTCCATATGTATTCGTACTCGTGATCTTAGCGAAATATGTATTATGTCCTTGTATAAATTAATCACATTTATGACATCTCTGATGTTACTCCTCGTAACATAGATGACAGTATGATTTCAACTTGGGTCGGGTCGGGTCGGGCTATGGCAGTAAGTGAAGAATAATGGGCAGCTCTCTGGTCCTCATGTCATGTGTCGCGCCATCTCGAGTTACAGATCGTCTCGGATCGGACTTAGGTCGCTCATGTGTCGCTTCGTCTCGAGTTACGGATTATCTCGGATCAAGTCGGGTTAGGTTCGAATAGTTTAACTTTATCAATATATCGGATCGAATTGGATCGGGTCGGATCGGATTTTGCTGTACAAGTACATTTACATCCTGGGCTGGGAATGAACTAAGAAGTAAGAACTAGGAAGGCAGGCTCGTTCTTCTACGTGTACATGGAGTCGTGGAGACTGAAATTAGTATTTGAGTTTTTTTTTTGTAATTAAAAAATTAGTATTTGAGTGCCGCGGTGAAAATAAGATTTGACTGACTGGTTTGTTGTTCGTCGGAATAAATGAGAGAGATTTGATGATTTTGTCAAATTAAGCGTGCGTGCAATAAAAGTATGGCTGGGTCATGGGCTCATGGGCTCATGGGCTCATGGGCTCATGGGCTCATGGCTGAGCCGCTGAGGTTGAATGAGAATAGAAATGAGAATAGAAATTCAAATATAGAAAATGAGATGGTGGTAAAGGTAATTAAAATGATAAGAATAGAAAATAAATCCAGTTGTGGAGCCTGGAGCCCTGGAGGGAGTGAGATTTATGTTAACACTTGACACGCTCAGTCATGTATACATAGTCCTTGTATAGTTCCTTACTCGTATCTCTGACTCTTGACTCTGACTAGTGCTTTGCTTTCCTCATTTCTCTGACTCTATCGTACCTCTCCTCTCCTCTGCTCTCTTTCTCTTTCTCTTTCTCTTTCTCTTCCTCTTCCTCTTCCTCTTTCTCTTTGGTGCTGCTCCTCCTGCTTTCTCTTTCTGCTCTGAGCCAAGCGAGCGGAGGAGAAGCCTCCTCCTTCCCCTTCGCAGAGGCCCCTTTCTTCCGCAATGGGGCGTCGTGCCCCTCTCTGCATGAGCGACAGAGTCAGAGTCTCCTCCTCTGCGACCCCTCTCTGGTGCACGTCGCCATGACCCTCGACTCCCACTACCTGCGCGGCTCCATGGCCGCCGTCTTCTCCCTCCTCAAGCACGCCTCCTGCCCCCACTCCATCTTCTTCCACTTCCTCCTCGCCCCCTCCCCCTCCGCCCCCCTCCTCCGCCGCCGCCTCTCCGCCTCCTTCCCCTCCCTCCGCTCCCGCTCCCGCTTCTACATCTTCCCCTGCGACCGCCGCCTCATCTCCGCCTCCCTCCGCCCCGCCCTCCAGTCCCCCCTCAACTACGCCCGCAACCACCTCGCCGACCTCCTCCCCCCCTGCGTCCCCCGCGTCATCTACCTCGACTCAGACGTCCTCGCCGTCGACGACATCCGCCGCCTCTGGGACGCCCCCCTGCCCGCCCCCGCCGTCATCGCCGCGCCCCAGTACTGCCACGCCAACTTCACCCGCTACTTCACCCCGGCCTTCTGGTCCGATCCCGCACTGGGCCAGCGCGTCTTCGCGGGACGGCGCCGGCCCCCCTGCTACTTCAACACAGGCGTCATGGTGATGCACCTGCGGCGCTGGCGAGCGGGCCACTACCGCAGGAGGATCGAGCACTGGATGGCGCTCCAGAAGGAAAAAAGGATCTATGAGCTCGGCTCCCTGCCTCCCTTCCTCCTCGTATTCGCCGGGGAGGTGGAGCCCGTGGACCACCGGTGGAACCAGCACGGCCTCGGAGGGGACAATGTAGAGGGCAGCTGCCGCCCCCTGCACCCAGGACCCGTCAGTCTCATGCATTGGAGCGGCAAGGGCAAGCCGTGGGACCGCTTGGATGCAGGCTGCCCATGCCCCATCGACCGCCTCTGGGCTCCTTACGACCTCTACGTCAATGTCTCTTCTTCTTCATCACCATCTTCTCTCTTTTCCTGGTAGGCATCAAGGCATCAATGGCATCCCTTCTTTTCTCTATTCTTGGTAGGCATCAATACATCATCCCCTCTTTTCTCGGAGGTGATCACTCAGTCGCCATTGCCATCTGTGTATAGATAGAAAACACAAGACAAGACAGAAAACAGGGTGAGAGGTGTGGGCGTGAGCGTGAGCGTGCGGGGAAGATCGATTGATTATGATGCATCCATTCTTTCAATTGTGATTCATTTTGCAGATGACATTCTTTCTTAATTCATCCTGTACAATACAATGTTCATATAAAGATACAAGTACAGAAAGGTTCTTTTCATTATTATTATTTCATTAGTTTGGAGGGGAGGTTGAAGTTTTCATTTTTCATTTTTTGTTCTTTAGATTCTTCATTATTTATTAGTTTGTACTTTGTATGCAGATCAAATTCGTTTGTTTAATTCAGGTGATGTTTTTGTTTAATTCATCGAAATTGTTTAATCTGTCTTGTGTGATTGTAAGAAGATGCAATGCCTGCTTGCTTGCTTTGTGTTTGAATTTGTGAGGAGGAAGTGAGCTTGGCCGGACTCGCTGGCTTGAACTCTTTTTAACGCATTAATTGATTGATTGGTTGAATGATTGATTGGTTGAATGATGTTTGCTTGGAGATGAAGGCAAGAATAAATGCGGGAGACGATTAGAATTAGAATTAGAATTAGAAATATATTGGTATTCCTTGCTTCCAGCAATACAGCATCCAAGAAAAGAGATAGTGAGAGCTGAGGAGTTGGAGCAGGTGCCAGAGCATCGTGCATTTCTTTATTTTTTTTCTGATTTAGGTGGAAGCATCAAGCATGTCTGTCTGCCTGTCCCTTAGTCCCTCCCCTAGTCGGCTAGTCCCCTTCCCTTTCATTTCTTCAGTTGGATATTCTTATTTTATGCAACTATTCCTCCTAATGCAGATGTGTCTGTCACTTTCATGTTCCTAGTTGCCAAGTATTTCGCATTTATTTTATGTTATATTTTTAGTTTCTTTCTTGGTACTACTACTTGGTAAATGGTAAATGGTAAATGGTAATGGTGGGTATACCGTAGGTGATTGTGATTGTGATTGTGATCCTACTTTTAGTTAAGAGAGCCTGAACTGAACTGACCTGACCTGACCTGATAATTGATAATTGATGATAATGGTCATAAATAGTAGACTTGGTCCTTGAGTTTTATAATAATTTGTGCCGATTTGGTCACCACTGCAGTCGCCAGGCACCATATTTCTTTCAATAGAGTTGTGAAACAAGTATCAATCATTGCTTGTGGGACAAACCATGTTGTCATTGAAAGATACTAGCAATTTCACTCATTTATGATCGGTCCGGACCAGCTTACTGTTTCCTTCAATTTTTTTTTCAGCGAACAATGATGCACAGCTCCACATTTACACATAAAACATTCAAAAAATGTCGAAATGTCAAAATGAGACTTCCACACTTTAGGGCAAAATGTGAACCAAAATAGTGTAGTTTTACAACAACCTGATAACAGAGCAACCAATTACTAACCGTCTAGGTAAAATTGCCAACTGCATCAGGAAGTATCACAAAATTATACTTAAGCAAATAAGCAATATACACGACCAAAGTAGCTCATCTTTTGCATTAGTGTAGAGCTTATAATAAATCTAACAGTAATTCAGTAAATCAAAAAGCTGTCGAGCAGATTTTCCTGATAATTTCAAACTATTTACAACTCAAATCCTACAAGTTATTGATATGAATAACAAAAAGAATATGGTTGATATAAAAATTAAAAATTACAAATGTGATCCCAATATAAGCTGCATTGCAGAGCAGATTTTAACTTTTTAACAGAAAGGAGAAGCTATGTACCAGCAGTTACCATGTAATCGATCATACACAACATGCAGCAATTGCATGTAAACATAAAATAGAGAAATGAGCATCTTATTGTATATATAAAAAAGTTATCCAGAAGATGCGCATGTAGTGTCAGCTGAGTATTAACTTTTTCAAACCATATAATAGTATAATTTCAGTTAGAAAATAAAATACACTGTCAGAACTGAATAGATTTTTGCATCATTGGAACTTTCAACAAAATTATGGAATTTGAAAATAATGAAAGAGTGATTAGGCAGCAAATTCACATTGCAGTGAGCATAGAAATCACATAAAAAAAGTTCAAAAAAACCATGAATATTTAGCAGAACCTTCTATATTTTTCAAAGAAGTATGCAGAAAAGCAGAATCCACTATAAAAATTTATCAACTTAGCTTAAACTAGTTAAGAGCAAATGAATCTTTCCCTTGAACATGTCAAACCAAACAAACTCAGTCCAACTTTGAACAAATAAGAACAGTGCACATAATTTGGAATTTTCTCAAAAACAGGAGCTTGCATTAGACTGGATTTAGTTTTGAGGGCAGTGAGCGGTCCTATGGTTACGGAAAAAAAGAATACGTTCAAACCAGAATTGCATACCACTATACTCATTTCTAACCAACAAAGGGATAATGGATCATAGTAGTACAACTATCAGATAAGGATATAAGTATACAAGCAAAAATAGGTTTGCTGATTAAGGAAACAACAACAACAACAACAAATTATTTTGTCCTAAACAAGATGGGGTAGGCTAAAAATAAAGCCCGTATTGAGTTTCATTTCCATAAGATTGGCTGAATTTTTGCGTTGGCTCGCCAAGCCTATCACAACCTCCTTTCCGGGATTGGGACCGGCTATGTAAGACATAGGCAGAGTTTGCTGATTAAGGAAAGAAGAAGAATATTTGCAGTTCAAAAATATTCACAACGGTGCCCTAGAAGTTTGCAGAAAAAAAAGAAGTGAACTTCTATTCCACTCAAAACTCATGTCAGCACACTGGATAGTGCATACTTCCTCTTTTCAAAAGTTCAAAGATGGATAATTGAGGGAAAATAAACACACGTCAGCACACTGTATACAGCATACTTCCTCTTTATAAAAGCTTAAAGATGTACTGATTGAGGGAAAATCAACACAGAATACAAAAGAGAATAATAGTAAATAATTTGAGAACTGCTGTTTGCTCGTAAGCATTATACATAAAGAAAAAGAAAGTAAAGAAAATCACATACAGGTATATATATTTTGCAGAGGATGTCATATCTCAACTCTCTGTGCTAACTACATAACCCAACTAAGATGCAACCTATACTCCAATCCTCTCAGATGATGCCCCATCAACATGCACCTAAAAACAGATTAAAATAAAAGAAAAAATAATAACACTGTACAGTTAGCTAAGACATCGAAAAGCGCACGTATTTGAATCAAGGTTACCAAACCTTCAGGAGCCAATGCATATCAATCCAGGACATGAGTGAAAGAAGTACCAACAGAAATAGTTACAAAGTACAAACAGTACCAGTGCCAGTGCCAGGAAGTTATGGGATATACTGGTTCATGGCAATCAAAACCGAACAATTGAAACAGATCAAAAAAGGATAAAGGTCTAGAAACTTCAAAAGATAAATAAAGAGAGGAGGGGATTCAAACGGGTTATACCAAAAAAGCAGTTTCGCTAGATGATCTCTGGACGTGTGGGCTCCACTGTCGTCAGCTTCATCTGTGCTCTGGGCCTTGCTGAGTAAGAACTTGTGATGTATGCTCTGGGCAAGCTGATGAACTATTCCTTCCACCTCAGAAGATGACGGCTTTGACAATTCATAAACCTGTTTTTCATATATTTCCCGATTATCTTTCTTGTAATATGAAAAGTAAGTATATCTGGTACCCAGCAAGCACTGACTGCCACTGATGCCATTGTATTAACAGTCGGTGTGATAACAATTGAAAACTGGTAAAACAAACCATGGGTGGATCTAATGATCTCAAGTACTCCAAGAGGGCATTGTTATCTTCTTTGTCATGTTCTAGATACAAATTCTCACACTTCTGAGAATGAAGTTCCTGGAAAAAAATTTGAAATTCCTCATAAAAATTGTAAGTTATATATATAATAATTTCAATCTGTATAAATCTTAGATAGTAATGAAATGAATAATATAATTATAATTATAATATAATTGAGTAGCAAAGAAGAAAAACAATATACCTTTTGAAGAGATTGTAATTCAGCTTCCATGTTTCGGATATATGTTTGAGCGGCTGAAGAGAAGTCGTGAATACTGTGATGAGCCCCCGTGTGCGCATTAGAGTTGGTGGAATGTTGTGTTGGCTCTGCTTCCATGTGATTGTTGTTTTGTCTTGCTTTAATATTAATTACTTGGAAGTCATGTAAGGCCTTGTCTTGCTGTGTATTATTGTGAGGAGAAGGAGAGATGTCATAGTTCCTCATGAGGGACGTCCTGTACTCGGCATTCCATAGAGTATACCTTGACAAGAAAGAAAGAAAGAAAGAAAGAAAGAAAGAAAGTGGTTCCATCAGTTTGAATGGATGTTGGTAAATGGTCATACATACATACATACATACATACATACATACATACATACATACATACATACAACATGGTATTTAATGGTACCCACCCAGTTATAATAGAGGAGAGCAGCAGCTGATGCAAGGGCCTCTTGAAGACGAGCACGGAGACATGAAACTGATGGGAAGGAAGCAGACCGAGCATGGCAGAGATGGTTCTCTTCATGGAATCCTTGGCATGCCCCGAAACCCCCTTTCCAACCACTTGCGTGTCCAGCGGTTCGATCCCAAGCAGAAGATCCGCCAGCGCTGAGAGCTGTCGCTGGGACCCACCGCCGCCTCCGGATCGCCTGGTGTAGACGAACTCATCGGCGAGGCCTCCGCTTCCGCCGCCTCCTCCTCCGCCCCCTCCTGAGAAGACGCAGCAGCGCACGGCCGGGTAGGTGGAGGTACGGCGGAGACGGAGGGACGGGCAGGGAAGAGGGATTTGGGAGTGGCGGGCAGGGAAGAGGGATTTGGGAGCGGAGGCGGAGGAGGCGACGGCCATAGAAGGCCGGAGGAAGGATTAAAGGTAGAAGCGTAGAATGGAATTGGAAGAGGAATTCAATGAATCTCGCTCCAAATCGATCTATTAGGATCTAGGAGGATAACGCGCTTCAAATATGAATCCTTGCCATTAGTTTCTCTCCGCTTGTAAATTTACAATCTTGTACTCTTTTGGTTTTGGTGGAGAAGATTCTAAAATCTGGGGTCTGACTCTGAGGGAGATGTATGTGACCTCGACGCAAAAATACAAAATACAAAATACAAAATACAATTGTATTTTTCCAAAATACAATCGTATTTTTCCAAAATACAATTCACACACACACACTGACACACACTGACACACAGTCACAGATTGAGATTACCGATACATATACTTGCTGCCTTGCTGGCAAGGCGTTTACCGCCACAACCCAAAAAGTAAAGAGAAAGGGAACCAACTTCTTTTGGGCTGCTTTGGGCTTCCTCATCTTTATCTTTATGGGCTGCCCCCCTGTTCTCCTCCTCTATTCTCTGTTGCATAATTGCGTATATGTATTGCATTCTCAGTTACAGATAGTTTGTCAAACACATTAAACGTAATAAACGTTAAAAAACGTTTAACTGTTTTTTAACGTTTAACGTGCCAATTAACGATACATAATATAGCTAATAAATTATGGAAAAAATACTGAAAAATACGAAAATTCACATGCAATCTCATATCAACATTATAGTCAAATTTGAAAGAATAAATTAAAACATAAGTATTGAAGTACATAACATTAAAATTAACTTAACTAATTTTCATCAAATCAGAGTTTAGACAAACACAAAACTCATGCATAAATCTTATCCCCATACCAACAAAATCAAAATTCAAGAGTTAAATCCTATACAAACAAGTGACAACCTTGATTCTCCCTCAATTAGGACTTTATGTCCCACCCTCGTGGCTTCCCCCACTCAAAGAAATGTTCTTCACTATTCTAATCATCATCCAATGTCTTCAATGCCCCTCAATCTATTGAACCTGATGAGGCTACAATAAATAAAGTAAGTTTAGTTCTTACTGTCCACATCATCATTCGGAAATTATATTTCTTTTTTATAAATAACAGATTTCAACCTTTCATATTAAATCATCATTTTTCATAAACAGATTCATAAATAAATAAAGTTCTTATTTCTTACAGTCGGGTGAAGATTCACATGACTCAGATGGAGAGTCTCACTCATATCTTTTTCTTTTGCCCTTGCCCTTGAGATCCTTGGCCTGAGCAGGCTGGGTAGGTCCTTGGCCTGGACAGGTTGGACAAGCTTGGCTGATGTTAACCAGTCTAGGTCCTTTGCCACAGATTGAAGAGAAATGTACACAAAATCGTAGGGATGAAGCTTCCTTAGAAGAATTTGAACCACTTGCCTGGCTTGTTCTATTGGGTCCATCATTTTTGTGTATTACTAAAAAAATAATGAAAGCGATCAGTGAACTTGATCCATCTATTACTATATAACAACGAACACATAAGTGATTATATTCTAAACCTTAAATTCTAAACCAACTAATAAGTGATTATACTCTAAACCCTAACACAAATGGACATTGAAATGCATTGTTAAGCAATCTTAAGAGAAAACTTAAGAAAAAGAGAAGAAATTACATTGAGAGAAAAGATGACGAAATAGTGCAGACAAGTTCTTGGGGAAGAAGAGACAGCGACAGAGACGAGGAGTATTCTAGAAGGAGACGGAACGAAACGAAAAGGCACTATAAATTCTATAATAAAATGAAATGGCTTTACAAGTCTAAAAGGCACTATATCAATATTGTTTAACTATTAACTTGTAACTTTACTCTTCAGGAAGATCAATATTTTAATTATTTTATTATTTACAACTTTTCAGAATGCTTTGAGGAATGAGGATATGCGATGATTTACTAAACATGGTGTAAGAAATGTTTAAAATGAAACACTACGAATCACTTGTGTTTACATTGTGTTTAACTAAATACACCAAAAACCATTTGTGTCTTACATTTCGTTTAACAAACGCAACAAAAATCTCTTCCATTTAACGTTGCGTCACGACGAAACGAAATGGAAAACGTTTAAAATACAATTCATTGACAGTCCTAGTTACAGACAACAAAGTGCCAAGTCGAAGCCCAAAATAATTAATTTTGTAATACCATCGCTTCATACTTAGGTGTCTAACCATTCTCAACAATATTTCAAAGCTCAAGTAGACTAAGGTAGTTAATCATACATCTCTTACAAAAAAAGAAATTCTTACATCATACCCCAAAGATTGACGGTTCTTTCACAAACGTCAATTGTGTCATTTTTCACAAGATAAGGTCAATAATTATCAATAATTGATCTAATTAGTTATGTATGAACATTTGTGCTCTGATACTAATTGTTACTTTATAATCCTAAGGTCAAATACGATTACGGAAGCGTTTTATCAATTTCAATTCCAACTTTTAGACCTTAGTCACCTAACTAAAATCTCAATCAAGCAAGTACTAAAAACAATATAACAATTCAAACAATAATGTGCAAAGATAGTAAGAAAAAGATTAAAGAGCAAGAGATCAAGAGAGCAAGAGAATACAATGTAACGTGTTCAGCCTACAAATAAAGTAGGCCTACATCCACGAGACCCTCGAATCCAAAATATCTTTTGAAATCGATTCCACTAGATCACAAGCATTTTTATAATTGCGGAACCTATCTAGGTTCAAAACAACAAAAGAACCTATCTTAGGCTCCAAATCCTTTGCAAGATACTACACCGCTCTACAAAGGCCTACTCATTTGATTAACAACACAATCAAAGACAATGATGAACTACTTGACAACACAACGTAATTCACCAAACTAAAACAATCAACAAAGTGTTCTTTCGGATCGACAATTACAAAATTAGCTACCACAAACACTATCAAGTTGCGAATGCTGATGGAGAAGGCCCTTGTGCTCTTTCTGATGCTCAATTGAGTGCTTGTAAACTTGGAGAGGGCTTACTTGATACTTCTTATTCATATCCCTCAAGTATATATATGTTGTGCACATCTTGGAGTTTTGAAATCTTGAACATAGAGGCTTGCGTTATAGAAAACCTCAACCCATTATAGTATTCGTTGTAACAGGTTGGCACTTTTCCCTTTTTGCCTTTCACATCTCTGACTGACTTCTGAGCCCTCATGAACAAGAACCCATTGTGACGGGTGAGAAATTCGTTATTACGAATTGGCAACACGTTATGACGGGTTGAACATGCATTACAGCAATACAAGGCTCTGCCAATGTTCTCTTCTGCCCTATTTCTAGCTCTTTTCATCTTCAACCCGTTGTAACGAATTGGTAACCCGTTGTGACGGGTTCTCTTGTGTTATGGTAACACAATGCTCTGTATAAATCGGTTTTGCTTGCTCTTGATATCTATTTGATCGTCTTGATCTGTATATGTTAGAATTTGGGGGCTTAAGTAGCAAAGACTAAGGTCAAATAATAGTACGAAAGCATTTTAAATCAACAATTACAATCCAAACTTTTAGACCTTAATCACCTAGTAAAATTTCAGCAAGCAAGTTTTGGGATTAATAAAGCAATTCACAAATCTTTGATTTCTTCTAAACAAGCAAACCAATCTTCGATCTCTAGACCAATGCAAGGCGCTACACCACTCTACACGGTAAATGGTCTGATTGACTACACAATCAATTAAGGATAGTGATGCACTACTTGACAACACAAATGTAGTGCATTAAAGGCTAGAAACTAGCAAAAGAAAAATTCTCGGATTGACAATTAGACTATGGAAGCTATCCTAATGCTCTTAGATTTAGATAGCTGAAGAGAAGACTTTGTTGCTCTTTCTGGTGCTCAATTAGATGCTTGGAAGCTTGTGGGGAGGGGGGTTCGATATCTTCCTGGTTCATATCCCCTTCATATATATAGGTTGACCACTTCTTGAAGTCTTGAAACCTTGAAATTGGCCTAGAGTGTTACAGAAATCCTCAACGCGTTATGGAATCCGTTATAACAGGTTGACAACTTTCCAGAATTGCCCTTCTATGCTTCTCTGACTGTCTTCTGGGCCATCTTGAGCAGGAACCCGTTACAACGGGTTGGGAACCCATTATAACGGGTGGTAAGGCGTTATAATGCGTCTGGGTAGCGTTACAGTAACGCATGGCTCTGCGAAACACCTCTGCTCTGATCTTCTCCTTCTAACTCGTTGTGACAGGTTGGGCACCCGTTATGACGGATTGCTGACCCGTTGTGACAGGTTCTTGAAGCGTTATGGTAATGCATGACTCTGTAAAGCCATATCTTGATGTCTTGAGCATGTCTAGACTTGTGTTAAGCATGTTTGAGCCTTGCCAACATCATGTTGTACTTGTTTTAACTTGCAACTTCATCAAAACTCAATTATGCAAGGTTAGTACTGTTTTGTTTTGCAAATTGTCAAACAAGATATTAGTTTGATCTAACAGTATATGCATAATTAAGCATTTGCAATATGTACCTATATAAACCTGCAACTCACCAAAACTCAATTGTGCAAGGTTAGTATTGATTTATTTTGTAAATTGCCAAACCAAGAAAGACTTTAATCTAACAATATGGCGATCCTACTCTCTGGGACTTCCGATCTACTGACATATTAATAGAATCGAGTCAATGCATTAACAATCAAAAGGTCTTTTACAAGCTTGAACTTGATCTTTTTACACACAAAGATAGAGAACCAAGCGAAAAGAACAAGTAGCATAAATGCCAATAACAAAAATAGAGAATAAATCTAATCTCTCAAGTCTCACAAGTGTTTAGAATAATTTTAGAATAAAGAGATTGAGTCTAACATGAATTTGGCAAGGTCTTTTCAAAGCTCATTAATGGAGGTTGCTAGGATTAGGTATAAAGTGTCTTAATTGATAGAAGAGAAAAAAAAATAAATAACCCCTTTTACATAGAGGTTGAAAAACCTTGCAATTTGATCTATTTTTTTATATTGTTCTACAACGTTTCAAAATATTATATAACGATGTACTGAAAAAGGTAAAAAAAGTTGTCATAAATTTGCCAATTATTTTGAATTTCATTGAACTTCGAAACACAACGATGTACCTCGTTATGAAACGAAGTGGTGTATTTTGAATTTTGTCCGTTAATTTTGAACTTCATTTTGATCTTTGTTACTCAACGAAGTACTTTATTGTGTAACAAAGTAAGAAATTTCTAAAACAACTCCCCGTGATTTCTACTTCATTACACAACCGATTGGGATCATTCTCAGATACTTTGTTGATAGCTTCATGCTTTGATGTTCTTGAGCTCCTTTTTTGAATCTTCTTTTTCCTTTTTGTTTGAATTAAAATCTAAACAAAATCTCACAAAAACATGTTAAATTCAAGTTTTAATTTTGCAAATCGACAAATTTGATAAATTGCTTAATACAACAATTCTCAGTGCTTAATATATATGTAGGAGAAAATTTGAGTTGATTATCATCGACGAACGATTATAATTTATTGTAAATTAATAAAAAAATCACATAAGATCTAACAAAAGGAAAAAGAAAGAAGAATGCTCTAAAAAGATTAATGAATATGAAATGCTTCAAGAAATCAGAGAATTAGAACAGGTAGAAATAGAATCATTACAGATGTGCCATTCTTCTTTAGATAAAATTTATGATGATGAAGAAATATATTGGCAACAAAGAGCCAAATTAAAATGGCATTTAGAAGGTGATATGAATACTAAGTATTATCATGATATTGCCAACTCAAGAAAAAAACAGAACTTGATATTATCACTAGAAATAGACAATGAGATTATCTATAATCTAAAGACATTAGAAAAACATGTGACAAGTTTTTATAGAGATTTATTAGGAAAAGAAGACTCTAGGATTGTTAGCCTTCAGGAAGACTTTTGGCCACATAACTCTAGATTATCATCAACTCAGGCTGATGATCTAACAAAACCCTTCACATATGATGAAATTAGAGCAGTTGTTTTTTCATGTAACCCAAACAAAGGCTCCTGGCCCTGATGGGTTTTCTTTTCTATTTTATCAAGTATTCTGGGATTTAGTTAAAAGAAGATATTATGATGTTAATTGATGCTTTTTATAATAATACCTTTGAAATTTCAAAATTAAATATGGCCTATATTTGTCTTATACCAAAAAAAGCTGATGCAGTACTTATAAATTTTTTTAGACCAATTAGTCTGATCAATTGCAGTTTCAAAATAATAACAAAACTATTAACAACTAGATTAGCTCCATATATGAATGAACTTATAGATCAAACTCAGACAGCTTACATTAAAGGTAGGTTCATATTAGATAATGTAGTTACTGCACATGAAGTCCTACATAAAATTAGAATAAAAAAACTAAAGGAATACTTTTCAAGATAGATTTTGAAAAAGCCTTTGATAGAGTTAATTGGAATTTTCTCTTAGAAGTATTAAAAAGTAGGGGTTTTAACCAAAAATGGATTGAGTGGATTAGATTAATTTTCCAAGGAAGTAGAACCTGTATTGACTTCAATGGATACTTAGGAGAGTACTTTTACTTAAAAGAGGGGTAAGACAAAGTGACCCCATATCTCCCTTCCTCTTTGATCTTGTAGCTGATGCTTTAAACATCATTTTAGCTAAGACTAGAAATGCTGGTTATTTAGAAGTGTTAGGTGATTTTGATCAAATAGATAATATATTAAATCTACACTTTGCTGATGATATTTTACTTTTCTTAAAAGCTGAAATTCAAGAAATTAGAATATTGAAATGGCTCCTGATAAGCTTTGAAAACTTATCAGGTCTGAAAATAAACTTTGAAAAATGTGAAATGGTTCCTCTAAATATTGATGATAATTTAGGTATAATTTTAGCAGAAATATTAGGATGCAACATAGTATCTCTACCCATTAAGTACTTAGGAGTTCCACTTCATTGGAAAAACTTGACTAAATCAGATTGGGATGCTTTGATCAATATAATTTAAAATAAACTGAATTGCTGGCAAGGTAAATTCCTATCCTTAGGAGGGAGATTAACTTTGCTTAACTCAGTAATCACTACTGTGCCATTATACTGGCTCTCTTTGTACATGCTACCTGTTAATGTTAGAAATATGATAGATAGAATTAGAAGGAAATTCTTTTAGTTTGGAGGCAACACAACTAGGAAAAAAATGATATTAGTAGCATGGAAGACAGTGTGTAAAAGTAAAGACCAAGGAGGCTTGGGTGTGTTAGATTTAGACATAATGAATAGAGCTTTACTAGCAAAATGGTGGTTTAGATATAATGACCCTTCTGATGAAGGGTTATGGAAAAATATCCTGATTAAAAAAATATAAAAATAAGCACAGTATTCATCTATTCTCCCATTTTTGGAAGAGTATCAACTCATTGCAGCATGAGATGTCTATTGGTATCAATAAGAAATTAGGAGATGGATCACATATCAAATTCTGGCAGGATAGATGGAAAGGAGAATTATCATTCTCTCTACTATTCCCTAACCTATTTCTAGTTTGTACTGATCCAAATATTAGTGTTGATAGAGTTTTTTCTGATGAAAAAATAAATCTAAAGTTTAATAGGCAATTAGTAGGAATAATTAGGAATGAATGGCTCAAACTAGAAGAAAAAAATATCAGATGTGCAAATTAAACCTTTAGTTAAAGACTCCATAATTTGGAGATGGAGCTCAGATGGTTGGAATTTGGTGGATATAAGAATAATAACTACGATATTATATGGAAATTCAAACTTCCAACAAAACCTAAGGTGTTTATATGGTTAGTTAGAAAAAAGAGGATATTTACAAAGAAGTACTTAGCAAAAACCCAGTGTGTATTTTGTGATCATGAGGAAAGTATTGATCACCTTTTTGTTTCGTGTACTTTTATTAAACAAATATGGACTTGGATTAGCATTCATAATAACTTTGAATTTGAGGGTGAATGTTTAGAGGAACTATGAAAAATAGATGCCAAAATTCCACTTAAAGATGCTAAGATAGTTGAATTAATTAGGGGAGCAGTCTTATGGAATGTTTGGTTAGAACGTAACAAATTGTGCTTTACAGAAAAAAAAACCAGAACTATCAGAGATTTAGCGAGTAACATCATTAGAATGTTAGGATAATGGTGTAAAAATAATAATGATCAGTCTTATTTGAAGATTAATCTCGTTTATGCCACAAGATGTTCAGGATTTGCCAAGACCTACACGAGAAAGAAACCAGATAGAGATGGTGCAGGTGGAGGAGAACCTACATGCGCAAGAACGTTTGTTTGGAAGAGGCCACTGTCCTGATTTGTTATCCTTCCATGGCTAATTGGGAACGACTATTTTTGTTTGTCTGATTTTGATGGAAACCTTGTTCTCTGTTTGTAATATGGTTGTTGTGATATTTTGTTTTGTTTGTTGCTCTTGGTAACTGATAGTAATTCTATGCTTATAACTGATAGTGATACCGGTTTTGGTTCGATCGTGTAGACCTTTCAGCTAGGTTGATTGATTTTGAAAAACTATGATAGAATTTATAAGGATTAGATGATGTAATAGGAATATCTGTTTCAATGAAACATGCATGATTTCACTCCTGCTTTTTCTAAAAAAAAATTAAAAAAATCACATAATTATGTGTATATGATTATTAACATTTCTTATGAAAAATATTCAATTTAATTACTTAAGACTGAAAGAAATGAAGTGTTACAACGATTCATAATTTGTAGGCGCATAGAAAGAGGCACCAACCAAACGCGCCAGTCAGCGACGGTTAATATATATATATATATATATATATATATATCTCTGATTCTCGTTCTCACATTTAATATTTTAATATTTTAATCCTGGACCGAGTCAGCGACGACTCGATCGGCACAAAGTAAAGTAGGCGGCGCCATCTCGAGTTAGAGCTGAACGGACGCATCCAGTTCGAGTAGAACCTCAGACCTCAGTTGTTGACGCAAGTAGCAAGAAGAAATGGAGAAGTTAACCAATTTGATTTGACAAGGACAAACTGGTCATTCGTTTCTTCAAATGCAAATATGCAAATGCAATCCACCGAACCCGAAACCTTCTTCCTCTCCATTCCATCTCCAGTTCCGCAATTCTCCATCTCCGTGTTCTGTTTCCATTTAATAATTAATTTAATTTATTCGTTTCTTTCTCACCTTCCCCTTCGTTTCTTCTCTAATCTCTCATGCTATGCTATATTGCTATATTGCTATATCGCTGTTGCTATGAAATGAAAGTCTCAGTCTGACCTCTTCTTCTTCTTCAATTCCGATTCCGATTCCTTGATTTGATTTGATTTGATTTGATTTGATGGAGAAGAAGGTGAAGCACCTCCACCTCCACCTCTGCCTTCTCCTGCTCTCTTCCACCTGCTCCAGCGCCAGCGCCCAGCCAAACATCCAAACCTTCTTCCCGTCTCTCCCCTCCCCTGCCTTCGTCAACCCTCCTCCGCCGCCTCCGCCTCCCACCCCTCCTCCTCCTGCTTCCTCTTCCTCCTCTTCCTCTCGCCACGATGTCACCGTCGCCGTCCTCTCCACCGCCTTCAGCAGCTTCGCTCTCTCCGGCCTCCTCTTCTTCCTCTTCCTCCACTTCTCCTCCAACAAGCACAAGCACAAGCACAGCAGCTCTTCTCCTCCCCAGCACCATCCCCACCACACGACCAAGCTGCAGCCCCTGCCCCCCGAGGACAAGATGAAGCACAGCATCGTCGATGAATCCGGCCTCGACGCCATCTACTGGAGGGAGTTTCAGAAGGAAAACGGATACCGGCCCCCTTCCCCTTCCCCTTCCCACTCCCACAGCATCTCTCCATCAAATGCAAATGCGACTCATGGTGAAGAAGAAGCACGACCCGAAGAGCTGGCTAAGCTCCGCAGAAAGAAGAAAGACCGCCAGCCGTTGATCCCTCCCGGCTCCCTTGATTCCACCTCCTCCGTCTTCTACGACTCCTTCAATTCATCCTCTTCTTTCGACACCTTCCCTCCTCAGATGGCCGGCTACGACATGTCTCCCTTGCCCACGCATTCCATCTCCCATGAACTCATCAAGGACGTGCACACCGTCGCCACTTCCACCTCCCAATTGCGCCCCCCGCCTGCCAGGCTTAGCCAATCAGGCAAACCCCCTCTGCACCCCACAGTTCCTTCCACCTCCACAACCCATCTATCGCCTCCCACTCTGTTGCACCCGCAATTGCCACTGCCTCCCAACAGGACCAGCTCTGCATCTAAGCCCCCTCTGCCCCCTTTTATATCCACAGTATCTCTCGACTCATCCGCCCATCTGTCGCAATCCAATCCATTCCTACCGTTGCCGCCAGGGAGACAAACTACCACCCCTACTGCTGCTGCCCCGCAGGAACCGCTAATTATGATAGAGTCCATCCCGGCGCCCCATTCATCACCTCTACATGAAGCAGCGCCATCACCACTCAAATTTGCAACCGTGCCAGCACCACCAGCACCGCCGCCACCGCCTCGTCCAAGTAATCCCCCACCACCGCCACCGCCACCAGGAGGTCGTGGTGGGCCGCCTCCACCACCTCCCCCAGGCGGTCGTGGTGGGCCGCCTCCGCCGCCTCCTCCGGGCGGTCGTGGAGGACCGCCACCGCCGCCTCCGCCAGGGGGCCGGGGTGGGCCACCCCCTCCTCCTGGAGGGCGTGGTGGACCACCTGGCCCACCGTCATTGAGGCCGCCAGCATCGCCAGGGCACCCATCAGGACCGACGGGGCCGAGAATGAAGCCGCTGCATTGGGATGTCATGAGGAAGTTGAATCCTGATCGCTCGATGGTGTGGGACCGGTTCAAGGAAGGCGGCTCTTTCAGGTACTTTCCAGCTCCCTCCCCTCCCCTTCCCTGGGCATTCATTATCATTCATGCCTTTTTGCTGTGGTTAATGCACACATATGGAATTGCTGATACCATGTACACAGGAATTCAATGGTATCAGTAATTCTCATTCTCCCATTAGGCCAATCTCTTCCTTAGTTTTATCTTAAGGTCTGGTTTGACATTTTATAATAAAAAGCTACAGCTAAGAGTTGCCAATTTCAGCTCCTACAGAATTATACTTTTCACATAGGGATGCACATGCCTCAAATTTTTGTTTCTGTGTTGTGCTTGGTGCCAATTTTAAATACAGCAGCCACACAGAGAAGCACATGCCTCAAAAGAACCAAATAAGTGTTTCTCTATGTTTCTTAGTTCCAATCTAAATACATTAGAAAAATATAGTTTTTGGAAGAGATTCAAAATTAGGTTTATGAAACATAGAGAAACAATCTAAACTAGGGCAGTCACATAAGGGAATAGATACAAAGTTTGTCAAAGTTTGAAAGTAAAACTGAAGGTGTATCTTCATCGCTTTGATAAGCTATCTAAATTTTGAAACTTGAACATTTTGTTAGTTAATAAAAAGCTGATAAAGGCTGATAAGCTTAATTTGAAATTGCACAAAAGTGTATACACAACCTCTCTCAGGATGGGGATCATATCGGCAATTATTTATTTATTTATTTTTTTCATTTTGATTAGCATTTTCTTGGTTGTAGAGCTTGTCAGATAAGTTTGTTATCACTGTGAACCAAACCTGCTTCTACATAGTTAGTCTAGGCTTTTAACCATCCTTTTATCCCCATGTATTCATGGATAAGCAATGTATATCTAATAACTCAATTGCTGTAAAACCAGTAATTCTTTATTAAGTTGCATATTCTACGTTAATTTCTCAGATTTGATGAGGAATCAATGGAGGCCCTTTTTGGTGCTACAGCGGCACCTAGCCGGTTCAAACCTACAGAAACAACAGGCTCCAATATCTCTGCAACTACACCTGCTGCCTTGCCGCAGATTATCCTCCTTGAACCACGAAAATCACAAAACATAGCTATTGTGCTGCGCTCACTATCATCCACCAGGCAAGACATCCTCGATGCTCTGCTCGAGGGCCTTGGTGACCTAAGCATCGACACCCTTGAGAAGCTGAGTCGACTAGGCCTCGCGAAGGAAGAGCAAGATCTAATACGTGGTTTTGATGGTGACCCGTCAAGGCTGGCCGATGCTGAGTCATTCCTCTTTGACCTTCTTCGCTCTGTGCCCAACACATTTGACCGTGTGGAGGCCATGCTGTTCAGGTTCCTTTCTTTTTTTCAAAAATAAAACTCGTGATCTGTCAATATGATATTTGAAGAATGTACTCTTTGTTCTTCAATCTAAGCCACAGATGACTAATTATTGAAATTGACCAAATGACTAGTTCTAGTTTTAAGTAATTTAAAATCTATATGCAGGTCAACTTATGGCCATGAGGTGGGAAATGTGCGGCAATCACTGCAAGTACTAGAGCATGCATGCAAAGAGCTACGCGGTAGTGCTCTATTCTTCAAGCTACTAGAAGCAGTGCTGAAGGCCGGGAACCGTATGAATGCCGGGACGGCACGTGGCAATGCACAAGCGTTCAACCTGGCATCGCTACGCAAGTTATCTGATGTGAAAGCCACAGATGGCAGCACCACGTTACTCCACTTCATAGTGGAGGAGGTGATACGCGCTGAAGGCAAGCGTTGTGCAATCAACAGCAGCTTTGGGCTTCGACGAACGTCCAGTATCGCCAGTAATGCTAGCAACAGGAGTGGAGAGGAGAGCAATGCTGCAGCAACTGCACGAGAAGAGAGGCACTTGGAGTACATGCAACTGGGACTGCCAGTTGTCAGTAGGATCTCATCGGAGATGGCAAGTGTTAAAAGGGCTGCAGGAATAGATTATGATCAACTGGTTGCAATATGCCCATTACTAGAAGGCCGGCTTTCTAAAATCAAAAGGTTTTTGAACAGCTCTGCAGGAGATGCTTTTGCAAGGGAGATGCAAGGATTTGTCGATGTTGCGGAACAAGAGATATCATCTGTCAAGGTAGAGCAAGCCCGAGTGCTGGAGCTTGTGAAGAGAACCACAGAATATTACCATGCCGGTGCCTCCAAGGACCGGAGTGCTGCCCCATTGCAGCTGTTTGTTATAGTGAAGGATTTCTTGGCGATGGTAGATAAGGCATGTGTGGATATTACCAAAAAGCAACAGCAGCAACAACACGAACTACAGAAGAAGCTAGCAGCTGTTGCGGGCGCATCTGCAGAGGGTGGAGGCGGCAGAAGGAGTGGTCGAAAGGACAGTATTGATAGCAGTGTGAAAAAGGATAGCGCAGAGAGGAGTGGAAAACAGGGAGAGGGAACTGATGCTGATGGAAAAAGGATTGTGCCGAGATTTCCCAACCTCCCACCTAATTTTATGTCAGAGAATCGTGAATCTGATTCTAGTAGTGATGAAGATTAGCCAAGAAGCTGGTATGGTGCACGAGGCAAAAAGAACAGGGAAGGTCTTTCTTGCATATAGACATCCCCCTTATATGATCTAAGATTAAGACATGCCAAACTTGGAATTTCCTTGGGTGAGCTGAACAGTGAAGAAGTTGCTCTAAAACTGGGCAAGGATCAGAAATTATTGGAGTGGTCATTGTTTGATTTTTTTTTTCTTTAGTTGTGAGTAGGTATAGGCAGTGTACATATCATTAATTAATTTGATTTGTTTTCCTCGAGTGGGTTGGAATTTTTTCGAATGTTCCGGCAAAAGTGCTCTGGCATGGAAACTATGCAGTGTTGGTGTACACTGTACAGAATTGCCTTACAGGTTAAAATCAAAAGATACAGTTACTGATACTTCATATTCATATGCAAAGAAAATTACGAATATTACAGCATTGAAAAAAAAAGAATAGTGTTTTGGTTTCTTTTTCAATTATTTCCGCAACAGATATAGCCTTACAGCCATCTTACTATTTACTTCAATTCCTTTGTACTATAAAAGTTCTAATCTGTCTCCATGTACATCAATCAACTTAGAAACAGATGATGAGATGACATGTCAACATATCCTAGAAAAACAAAAGAAAGATGCCCAACTCCGATATCTAATTTATAGTTTCAAGCAGCAAGCTCACTTATAGGGGAGCGGTCCATGACATTGGATGCGAGCAGTGCGTTTTGTTGGAGTGTTGGATCGATATCTGGCAATTTTGGTATCTGAAAAATAATATACAGGAATTGTCGTGAGTTCCTGAATTCTAACCATTAAAGACATTGCCCAACTAGTGCAGAATTATCAGATTGTCCTGTGTGAAAACCAGTATGGTGTTTCTGGTCTATTTTTTAAAAAAGGGCCTCCCATGATTAAATGAATTTAGTAAAACAAGGGATACATGTACTTTATCGAGCTCAAAATAAATACTAAAAGACTGTCAACGGATTTACTTCACATCTTTTATAGCAATTTGCCACTGCTTCCAACCCAAGGAATGCAACTGATGTATTAGAATTTAGAAAAGACCCAATGGAATAACGAGGTGCTTCAGATTGTTATTTCCACAATATAAATTTGCATAATATTCTCTCAATAACAAGAATATATTAATCTAGTTCGTCTTAGATACTATAATGTGCCAGTGGATAAGTCAGGCACCTTCATCCCGTAACAGAAAGCAACAAAAAAGGACTCATTTGAAGTTGTTTAGGGTTTGAACTGCATTTGGTGTTTGTGTATATATTGAAGAATTTTAAAATAATTGAAGTTCACCCAAAACAGTTGTTACAAGCCAAATGTTGCAGCCTATTAATGTTACCTGAGCCAACAAGTCAATTGTGCGCCTTAAGAGTCGTGCTAAATCTCCATCATCCATAGCACAATCCATCATTATTTCCCTCCAAGTTAAACCTGAAGCCCAGGCTTCAACAATTCCAGAAAACTGGCTGTCAAGCTCACAAGCTATCTATTTAGAAACAAACATATAACAGAGAGATTAGTACTTCCAGCATTACAGTTCCTCTATGTGGATACGAAGCAAACCAAGCATTTACTTACTGACCTTAACCCCATATCTCTCTTGAATTTGAATTAGTGAATTTCTATGTTCATCTAGATAGCTTATTACTTCAAGCACAGTGAAGGATGGCTCATACACATAGCTGCAAGTATAGAACATGTTACATAAATTATTTTGGGAAATGTAATGTGGAAGTATCATACCTCATAGATGAAAGCACCAACAAAGGCTTTTGCAAACACAGCCAAACATTACAATATACAGCCAACATTCTTGAATTTACAACTGGCTCTCAAAAGGTATTAAGGTACTTCCAGGAACAGCTAGGGTATGCTACAAATGATGGGATCCAGTGAATCTTAACACATTTGCCCCTAACTTCTAACGAGCCTTTTTCCTCATAACAGACTGAACTATTTATTATGAAAAAGAGCAATCCGGTGCACGTAGCTCCCGCTTGCACATGTCCGGGGAAGGGTCGGACCACTTTAGGATTTTTGTACGCAACCTTTCCCTGCATTTCTGCAAGAGGCTGTTTCCACGACTCGAGAGACAACTTTACTGCTGCCCCAAGGCTCCCCTTCAATGAACTAATTTAGCGAAAGTGGAAGTGTATATAAGGATCAAATCAGTTTTCAAATATATAATAAACTGAACTAATTTATTATATATTTGAAAAATGATTTATCCTTACATACACTCAGGGGGATCCCGAATTTCCGTCGGGGAGAGACAAGATCTATAATTTTATTTTTCAGGAGGCAAAATGAAGCACATTTTTAAAAAAAGATTCAAAGTATAAGCATATTTTTCAAAAAAAAATTGGCAGATTATATAAATATACAAGGTATATTTTGCTAAAAAATTTCAGGGGGCGGCTGCCGCCCCAGCCTTACCTAGCTCCGCCTTGCATACACTTCCACTTTCGTTAAAGAACAGGATGTTGTTTATAAAATGACCCCATAACAATTGTTTCAGTCAACTAAAGTATGTATCAAGCAAACCCTAACAAAGATAGATACCTTTCGCTTTTCTGAGGCCTAAGCTTGATACCTTCTGAGACAAGACTTCCACAAACAGCCGCAAGTTGTGTTGGCTTTAAGTTCAACAGCACCTTATTCCTGAGCACCATCGCTATCCACAGCTCATTTTCTCCCCTTACAGCTGCCGCTGTTTCACCCAATGGATAGATCAGTTGCTTTTTTATGTCCATTGCCCTGGTTTCTTGTATCACTTTGCTGATCTGAGAAATTTACTAAAAATGTCATAACACTTAAGACATCCAGAATCCTAGATATGCTAATTGATAAGCGGTGTGATACATCATAACAATATAAAACAAGGGAATTCCTGCAAGCAATAAACAAAGAATACAAAATTCAAACCAAAATATGCAAGTGAAAACTGTAAATACACTTCTCGAGTAGAATTGAGGAGATCATTTTAAAGCTTAACTACACATAAACCAAACTACGTGAGATACCAAAGGTATATATGCAATGCAAGAAGGATGGAAGTGTATACCTGGAGAAATTCTTTCCAACCAGTTGGCTCAATTTGACTAATACGTCTAGCTAGCCTACGTGATCTGGTCTCCATACGGCCAATCTTTTCGATTGTAAAGTTTCTTGCATCAACTATTTTTTTGTATTCTACAAAACCCTTGGTGCCTTTTACCATTTTTTTCAGGCGCGAAACCTTACGCCTTTGCTTCTTGTAATTCTCTACAGCTTCTTGGTATTCTTGGGATAAATGTTGCACCTAAAATTGAGCAATTTCAAGCACTGTTCTTATGAATGATATAAGATCATAAACATTTGTAATTTCCACCGTGTATGGAATATGAGACTACTGTAATTATAAGATATGGGTCATATTTTCCTAACTTAGAAATTAAAAATGTATATTAACCAAACCTCGCTTATTTACATGCAGTTAAATAAAAAATTGACAGCTAAATTCTCTGGATACATTCTTCAACCATGAAAAAAATAATTACTGTATATATAAAATAAATAATTAATTGAATTATATAGTTCTTCTAAAATAAGAAATCGTCTATAGGGTCAGATATGTACCTCATGATCTTCTGATAGGCTGCTCAAGACTGGTACATTTAAGCTCCACGACCATGTATCTAATGACCCTTCCATGCAAAACAGAGGCCCAAATTCAGAATCAGCGAGCTTGTCCCAATGCAACTCTTCCTTCAACAGGAGTTGCTTGAGAGTTTCTCTGGGCAATGGTCCCCCCTCAACAGGAGAAGCACCAGAAAGGCCAGTATTATACAACATCTTTATCCACTTTTCTGTGAATATGTACCATGAATTGTCTGAACTTAAAGCCACGTAGTAACTCGGTTCTGTTTCTCCAATATTTAATGCTCGCTTTTCTCTGTTGACCTGCAAAGGTTTGAATTAAAATACAGACCTTTTGTTTTGCTTAAAAGGATATAGGAAGCACAAGCCGAAAATATATTTCAGCAAGTATTTACTATAAAAAGGCAGACTATTAATAAAACATATAATTGGTTGAATTATGCCTCAAGCGAAAACATACCATTCTTTTAAAAAAAGGATGTCATATTCAATACAAAAGCTAAGCCCCCTGTTGCCTCTAATATATTACTTATTCAGGAAAGGTGATGTTTGAGGTTCAAAGTAAAGAAGAAAAATAAAAAAATAACTTCAACATTTTTTTACACTGACCATGTTCATGATACTTGGAGAAGAAAAGGATGGAAGCTTTCCAACAAAAACAGCAGGAACAACATGCTGAACTGAATCTTTATCTTTATACTGTAAACACATGAAAGGAAGGTCACCATCTTGACATTCTTCCAACAATGGCTTCCACGCAATCATTCGCTTGAGTTCCATTTGTTTCCTGTGCTCATTTCTCAGCTTCTTCTCTTGCTGATAGAATTGGAACAGATGATAATTAAATCTTTGACCTAGTTTTCTATATAGATATAAGATCCCAAGAGACTCAAGGTTACGAGACAAATTAGGAAAAAAAAATTGTGGAAAGGTGCTAAAGCACAAAGAATTCTTTACTGAGAACAATGGTCGGATATAGTAAGATTTTCTTAAGACATCTGGAAATCTGGCCCCAGGGACTTTATCTTTGTTGCATTCTTGAATGTTAGCACAAATACAACGACGGCGACGACAACAACAACGACGGCGACGACAACAACGACGACAACAAAGCCTTTACTCTCAAACAAGTTGGGGTAGGCTAGAGATGAAACCCAATCGGCGTAATTCGATTGGGTTTCATTTCCATGATACAACCACCCTACTTTTCAAGGCTTGGGACAGGTTCTATAAAAAAATAAGTTGATTTGAGCCAAAAAAAGATGATCTATTAGCATAGAGCCATTGGGTATTTATAGAGTTTACATCTTACGAATAACCCCCTAATCTTTTACATAATGACCTATTAACATATAGGCCCCTGTAAATCTACAAATAACACCAACACTCCCCCTCAAGATGGGCGGAAGATATCAACTAAGCCCATCTTGTCACACAGTCTAACTATGTCTAGCGAACTAAGTCCCTTGGTGAGACAATCGGCCACCTGCTCCTTAGTAGTTACATGTCCCAACTCTAGTAGTCCACTGTCTAACTTTTCTTTGATGAAGAACCGGTCGATCTCCACGTGCTTGGTTTTGTCATGCTGCACAGGGTTGTTTGCAATGCTGATCGCGGACTTATTGTCACACCATAGCTTTATTTGGGCCCCTTGGTCCATCTTGAGCTCCACCAACATAGACCTCAACCAGATCATCTCTGCAACACTGAGGGCCATGGCTCGATATTCTGCTTCGGCTGTGGAACGAGCGACCACCGACTGTTTCTTACTTTTCCAAGAGACCAGGTTCCCTCCTACGAACATGCAGTAACCCGACGTAGACTTCCTGTCATCTGCACAGCAGGCCCAATCTGAATCACAGTAGCCTTCAATATTCAGGTGCTCATTCTTTCGAAAGATCAACCCCTTTCCTGGGGCACTTTTCAGGTACCTCAGAATCTGGTACACTGCGTCCATGTGACCCTTCCTAGGATCATGCATGTAGCGGCTCACCACGCTCACAGCAAAGGATATGTCTGGACGAGTATGGCTCAGATATATCAATCGGCCTACCAATCTCTGGTACCTCTCCCTATCAACCGGCTCACCTGCTTCCGCATTCAATTTTGATTTCTGATCAATGGATGCATTTGCAGGCTTGCAACCCAACATACCAGTCTCCTTGAGCAAGTCTAGCACATACTTCCTTTGGGACAAAACAATTCCCTTTGGCCCACGAGCCACCTCAATCCCAAGAAAATATCTTAATTGCCCTAGGTCCTTTACTTCAAATTCCGTTCCTAGTCTCACCTTCAGCCTCGCAATCTCATCCTCATCATTACCGGTGATGATCATGTCATCCACATACACTGCAAGCATCGTGATATGGGCTCCATCTCGTCTGTAAAACACTGTATGGTCGGCATTGATCTGTTGATATCCCAAGCCAACCATAGCCTTTCTGAACCTGTCAAACCAAGCTCGAGGAGATTGCTTCAGACCATATAAGAACTTCTTGAGTCTGCAGACCTTACCAACTGTCTGATTCGTGCCAAAGCCTGGGGGAATCTCCATGTATACTTCCTCCAATAAATCGCCATGAAGAAATGCATTCTTCACATCGAGTTGGTGCAGTTTTCATCCCTCATTTGCAGCTAGAGAGACCAAGGTCCTGACTGTGCTCATCTTTGCCACTGGTGCGAATGTCTCATCATAATCAATACCATAGGTCTGACTATACCCCTTCGCCACCAACCGGGCCTTGTAGCGCTCAACTCGTCCTTCTGGGTTTTGCTTCACGGTGAAGACCCATTTGCATCCTACTGCCTTCTTGCCAGGTGGTAGTGACACTAGCTGCCAAGTTTTGTTCCTTGCAAGGGCTCCAAGTTCTTCTAACATGGCTGCTTTCCACTTCGGATCTTCTTTAGCAACCTGCCAACACTTAGGAATAGAGACAATGTCCAAAGATGCAATGAATGCTCCATGTCTAGGTGATATATGAGAGTAAGAGATGGAGTGAGAAATATCATGATCATGGTGGAACCCATATCGATCAGGTGGGACCCCCGCATTGCTGCGAGTAGTCCGCCTTACTGATAGGGGACTGAGAGGAGTAGAGAGAGGAATCATATCACCTGAATAATCTGGGTCTATAGTGGATGGTGAAGGTGTCTCCGAAGTCGAGTCAGGCGGATTCAAGGGACGTGGGACAAGTGATTCTACAGTCTCCTTCCTCCTCCTCGTGTATACTCTCAGCTCCCCCTGAGCCTGAGTCTCACCCTCACCATTCTGACGCGGCACATGAGCCGGCTCTACTACCGGCTCAACTGGTACAACAATCGACTCCACAGCCATCTCAATCGGACAAGGAACGTTCCCTACACTCACAGTCTGTGGCTCACTGCTACTGCTACTCTCCCCCTCTCGCCGTATACTTCCAGTATCGAGTGAGTCATCAAATGCTGAGGATACCCCAGAGGAGAAGTACGGTTCGCTCTCTCGAAAGGTGACATCCATACTCACAAACAACCTCCTCTCGACCGGGCTCCAACAAACATATCCCTTTTGGGTAGCTGAGTATCCCACAAAGACACTCTTGATTGCTCGTGGATCCAGCTTTCCTACCCCGGGTCTGTTGTCATGCACAAAACATACACAACCAAAGGTCCTCAAAGGAAGGATGTCTCCCTTTGTACCTCTCCATACCTGAAACGGAGATTTCCAATCCAAGATTCGTGATGGCATTCTATTGATCAGAAACGTGGCTGTCTAGACTGCTTGCCCCCACAAGTACTTGGGAACATTCATCGCAATCATCATACTCCGAGCAACCTCAAGGAGGTGTCGATTCTTCCTTTCTGCCACCCCGTTTTGCTCTGGTGTGTACGGACAAGTGGTTTGATGCTGAATTCCCTCAGACGACAGATACTCCCCAAATGCCTTGTTGGTGTACTCTGTCCCATTGTCGGAGCGCAATATCTTCACTATTGCCCCAAATTGAGTCTGGACCCCTTTGTGAAAGTCTCTAAAACATGCAAGCACATCGCTTTTGTTTTTCATAAGATAAAGCCAGGTAACACGAGAACAACAATCAATAAATGATACAAAATATCGGAATCTATTAAAAGTTGTTATGGAACAAGGACCCCATACATCAGAATGAACTAACTCAAAAACGCACGAGCTCCTACTACCAGAACTAACATAAGAGCTCCTTGTGTGCTTGCCCAATTCACACGCATCACAAACAAGTTTATCTCTATTGATTTTTGCAAACAAAATGGGGTACAATCTACTCAAAAGTGAAAAGGAAGGGTGACCTAAGCGCCTATGATGAAGTAGCACCAAGTCCTCCGCACTCCTATCTCCTACAGGCCTCCCAACTATGGACGAAAGAGCTGAGTCCATGCCCTTACGATCCATGTACCACAATCCACTACGCCATGTCCCAGTCCCAAGAATCCTGCCCGTCCTCTTCTCTCGGAAGATCACCTTTGGAATATCGAACAAAACAACACAATTTAGTTGGGAAATAATGGCATTTATAGACAAAAGATTTACGGGAAAAGAAGGAGCATGCAAGACTTTGGACAAAGTCAAAGTGTTGGTACATTTCACTGTACCCTTACCAATCACTGGCTGGTCTGTGCCATCAGCTGTTTTGACACTCAACGGAACTGCTAAGCGAGTATAGGAAGAAAACTCTCTAGCAGTACCTGTCACATGCCCAGATGCCCCAGAATCGATGATCCATTCTGATGAACCAGCGGTGGGAAAAGTAGCGAGAGCAAGTGATTCACACGTACCTCTAACTGTTGCTGCAGAGTAAGCAACATTACCCGTGAATGAGGTGGATGCACCATCTCCCACCCCTGATGTCTTCTGCTTCCTAAGCATCTCCAGGAAGGCTCGATCCTCCTCAGAGAATACAACACTCGGCACCAGCTCTCCTTCCTCATCATCTACCATCAGATTGGTCCGGTAGCCTCCTCTTCCACCACCTCTTCTGCCTCCACGGCCACGACCCCGGCCTCCAGACTGACCCCGTCCACCTGAATCCCTTTCCTTAGGTAGTCTAGGGCAATCCTGCCTCAGATGGCCTATCTCCCCACATTTGTAACACTTGCGAGTCTCCCCCTGTGTACCTGTCAGACTTGAGCTCGCACTAGCCAACGCTTTCGCACCTGAAGTCATACTCGGCTCAGAGTGTAGCTTCATGCGACTTTCCTCCTGTATCATGGCAGCTATGGCTTCATCTAGTGATGGGATCATCGCCTGAGATAAAAGGACTGACCTCCTTTGATCAAAGGCCGAGCTTAGACCTCCTAGAAACTTCATCGTCCTCCCTTGTACAAAGATCTTCCTCATCTTGCACTCAGGGTCGCTACAGCTCGACATTGGTGAGAAATGATCCATATCTGCCTATAGACGGTCCAGGTGGATGGCATACTCCTGGATTGACTTGTCACCTTGTGTCACCGTATTCACCTCTTGCTGTATCTGGAATACCCTCATGTGGTTCTCAGTCCCAGCATAGGTTCTCTTCAGCTTCGCCCAGATATCACTCACCATACGTATCCCGTCAACTGATGAGGCAATCGATGAGACCATAGTGTTGAGTAACCAGTTGTACAGCTGTGCATGTGTGGTCCTCCACTCATCGGGCTGAGCACTGTCACTCTCTGCCTCGCCTCCTGTCAGATATCTCTCGAGTCTCTTCCCAACTAAAGCAGCCTCAATCCGACGCGACCAACTCAAATACGTAGCCGGTCCATCAAGCTTCAGATCTATAGAAGGAAGATCTAGCTTGAGCTGGATCGGAACAATGCCAGAGGTAGTGGTTTTTGTCGAGACACTCGCGCCCTGTATGAGCCCAACTAAGACTTTCAGGACCTCAGGATCCATTTTTCCCAAAAGCTCCAACCCCTTAGCGCTATCTCCGTCCCCTGACTTTCCTTACACACAGATCCTACCTTAAAGACAAACAACGTTTTTCTTCCTTCCAAACAATTTTTCCCCGACAGGTCTATGCTATCTCCTTCGTCCCTTACATAACCCCATGTACAACAAAAAACTCTGAGCGTACCTTGCGACACAGCACACTATAGCAGAAAACCCTAGCAATGGACAGTGGCCTGCTGGCTGCTTGCTGTCTGGCAGCGAGATCTGACGGCAGCGAGGTTTGACGGCAGCGAGGTCTGGCGGCAGCGAGTTCTGACGTCTGGTAGTGCAGCAGCAGCGAGATCGGGCGGAGGACGGACGATTGGCGGAGATCTGGCCCTGGCCGACACGTTCTGGCGGTTCTACAGTGTCAGTGGTTCATCCTACAGCCTAGCGGCGCCCTGGCCAAGCTCCGGCAGTGATGAAGCCTCCCCTGGCGGCGGCGACCTCCCCTGGTTGCTCGACGTGGCAGACCAGGAGACCACTTCCTGGTTGCTCGACCTCCCCTGGATCTGGCCGCAACTGCGACGGCTGGCGACGGCCTAACCTGGCGGCGGCTGGCGGGGTTCAGACCAGGCAGCGATCAGGCCAGACAAGCTCCATGCGATCTGGCCATGGCTAGACGCGTTTTCTTCTGGCGATTTTTTATTTTTTTTTTACAGTGGATTTATTTCTGCTGGTGGCTAACCCTAATTTTTTTTTTTTTCTAGCTCTGATACCAAGTTGATTTGAGCCAAAAAAAGATGATCTATTAGCATAGAGCCCTTGGGTATTTATAGAGTTTACATCTTACGAATAACCCCCTAATCTTTTACATAATGACCTATTAACATATAGACCCTGTAAACCTACAAATAACACCAACAAAATACATAGGCTTTGGAAACTATGTCGGTAGCAATGACTGAATGTAGCACAAATATTAGGAAAAAATTACCCTCAGTTCCTCTTGAAGAACAAATATCTCAGCATACTCTTCCTCTGTCAACTGCTCCCGACATTTCCTATCAACCGCCTCATCTGTGATTTCCAAAGAGAGCAACTCAATATCTTGCTTAATCTTCTTAAGCTCCTCTTCGGCCGCAACAACCACATTGCTACCGACATAGTTTCCGAAGCTCTGCTCCACCAACTTTCGAGCTTCTTCCAGTGTCCTTCCTGAATGTGAAGTCTCCGTACCCTCTAATTCTTTCACTTTCTTAGTGAGTTTTGAACCCTGAAAATGAACATCAATAACTGTAAGAACGGAGAATTTTTTTGTGAAATTTCCAAAAGTTCACCAAATATCACATACCACATTTTGACTGATGTCCAAAGTTACTATTCAAAAAGAAAAAGGATAACATCCGAAGTTCCTCACATTTGCAATAACCCAACTGATTTTAAGATTATATTTAAATAATAGCCAACCATGGTATTAGTGTAACAGAACTGATATATATTTTAAAGTGTGTTAGCCTAAGAGGCAAATTAGGCACATTTTGCAAGACTTAAATTTGGTTTAATGCAAAAGTAAAAACAACCAAATAGATATTGATTCTTAATAGGAAAATGTGAGATATGTCAAATTGTCATTTACAAAATATGCAAAATGAAATCCTCATTTAACAGAAGCTTCGAATAGCAGAAAAGAACTCACGGCTAGGAGGTTCAAAACCATTCCGTAGGATGCAGTAAACTGCGAGACAAGCGGCTCAATACCGGAAAATAAGACCTCACAACATTCCTCAGGTCCTTCATATGGTGTTTGAAGTAGCACCACATGCCCAGCCTTGTCAATACCCCTCCGACCAGCTCGACCTGCCATCTGTAAGAGTTCATTTGTGGTCAACGTTGACCGTCCAGTACCCACACGTTTTGTCAGGGAGGAGATAACAGCTGTACGCGCAGGCATGTTTATCCCAGCTGCTAGAGTTTCTGTTGCGAACACCACTTTTACCAGTCCGCGATGGAATAGTACTTCAATGAATGATTTCCATAAGGGAAGGCAACCTGTATATCAGCAGGTTTTCAGTATGTCAAAGCAGACTTGAAGTGCCTCATCTGGCAAATCTGGAAACAGAATAATTTGCTGTTCATCTTCCCCTGGTTAAGTCGATTCATTTTTGTATCTTCTGGTTGGGGTTTATCATATGAGCAACCAGAGGCAACTGGTTTACACAATACTAGTTGGTTATGTTATCAAACAGCATCACACCTTAAGTTGGGCATGATAAATTCTCAGGTCAATTTAATAGTTGCTTTTCGTTGAAGCATACCTGCATGATGAGCTGCAACTCCACGTAACAGACCTTTCACTGCAACATCTCTAACGGCATCTGGATATTCCGATTTGAACCGTTGAAGTTCGAGTTCCACCTCGCTGACTTCACACTCATTCAACAGCATGCATTGTTGAAGGTACTGTACAGCGGCGTCACATCCTCTACGGCTGAAAATGAACCAAATAGCAGGAAGCATGTCTTTTTGCTGTAACTGTGATAACGTGTCTCTTAGTTGAGGAACCTGCAATCAGTTGAACAGTTGAATAATATTCAAGAACAGTTAAGATCTAGAAATTCTGGAAAGTAGATAATTGCACCAAGATTGGCACAGTATTAAATAATTACATTGCCAAAATACCCCAATCAGGTAACTAAACCTTTTGATTAACTAGTTAAATACCCCTTTTTGGTTTCAAAGGAGATACCTTATGACTGCTTCCTAGTTTCCTACCTTGATTCTGATATTTCAGTTTTCTGAATTACTCGGGTGTCAACTAAAACATCATTTTGTAGCAAATTTTGCAACTTAGCATATAGTTTACTCTCGGTTTTAATTGACTGAAAGTTAAGCTAAAAGAAATAAGGAGAAAAAAGGAAGGACTGAAAGGCTGTTTGAGGAATACTATTCCAGCTCGTATATTTCTGTCCATGTCAGTACTGGGTATCACAAATACATTATGGAGGTCTGAAATAGTGTCTTTGATTAAAATCAGATGAGGACAAAAAGAAGAAGAATGAAAATAGGATATGACCTGTGAGCGGCGTGCAAGGTTGATGTCATTCTTTGTTACTGGTGTCTTCTGTGTTATGCTGCCAGTGACATTGTACGACTGTTGGGATCTACCATATCTATATCTTCTTTTTCCTCTCTCATCATAAAAGTCATTTTTCGAAGAAGCTCGTTGCAAATGCTCTCGTGATAATTTCCTGCAATTAGAAATACAATGAGGATAAACAAAGTAAAGACGAGGAACAGATAGAGAGGCAGGCAAAAAAAATATGGCATGGTGATGGTTGATATGAGACCTGTTCATCTTTTTCCCCTTTTCATCTAAAAGTCGTGATAAACCATTCCTCCTTGAGAAGTGCCAAGTAAGTGGGACAGGCCGTCTGTTTGATGTTATCAGCTCTGTTGTGCCATGGATCTGGGGAAGGTTCAAACAATGTATACAGAGAAGCTTGAGAAATTGATCATTGCTATTATTGCAATCTATGTATATATCTCTAAGTAGATGTAAAGAAGAACAAGCTCTTCAAGTACTCTAGGAAAGGACAAACATATTTTAACAAGTATGAAGGCAATTAATCAATTAAGGATTGAAAAACTTATAAAAGGGAGAGATGACGTTACCTGTCCTATCCAACCTGCCAATTCATCAGGATTTGCAACAGTTGCTGATAGACAAATAAGCTGTACTTGTTTTGGACAATATATTACCTGAAGAATTGTGGCATTAATAATTAGAATATGAAGAGCTGACAGAGAAGTTGTGTTAATGAGAGGTAAGCAGAAGAAGGAACAGAACGTACAATTTCCTCCCAAACTGTACCACGGGATATGTCGCTGAGATAATGGACTTCATCGAGGACTATTGCATCGACATGAAACAGTCTACCGTCAGAAGAAGCCACACCAACACTGGATTCATTGTTTAGAATGCACATTTTAGAAAATGTAGATGCATAGAGAAATTATTAAAAAGAATGAAATGAAGAGGAAATATGGTATGACATGTTATGTTATTACATAACCTGTGGTAAAGCATGTTGCGCAAGATCTCAGTTGTCATGATTAGAATTGGAGCATCTATATTGACGGCAGAATCTCCAGTAAGAAGGCCGACATTATGATGACCAAATATGGTGCGAAAATCGCGGAGCTTTTGGTTAGAGAGAGCCTTCAAGGGTGTGGTGTAGAAAAGGCGCCTGGCTCTGGCAAGGGTTGCGAGTGCGGAGGCTTCTGCAATGAGAGTCTTGCCACTGCTTGTGGGGGCCGATACGACAAGAGAGGAGCCTCGTAAAAATGCTTGTATGGCCAACCTCTGCTCTACACCAAACCGGACCGGACCCAACCGAACCCAAATATTATAATGTATTATATGAAATGATTAATGAAGAGCAGAATGAATGAATGAATGAAAGAATGAAAGAATGAAAGCCAAACCTGGAATCTATCAATGGGGAAATGGTAAATGGCGGCAAGCTCCTGATAATCAATAATGTGGGGTCCAAGTTCCCTGACATGAGCGAGCAGATTGTGGACCCTCTCGGCCTTGGCCGCTTCACTCCCTCGATATGCTTCGATTGCTTCATCCTCCTCAGGCTCAGGCTCAGAAGCATCAGAATAAGCATCAGTATAAGCATCAGCATGGGCATGGACGGGGTACTCGTCAGCGGCGATTTCATACTCGTCAAAAAGTTCATCGTGGTCTTCGTCGTCCTCAATGGAATCATCATCATCATCTAGGTCATCTAGGTCATCATCTTCTTCTTCTAGTAGCTGGTCTCCACGGCGAGAGCGAATGGGGGCTACAATAGAAAGAGGAGGAGGAGGAGGAGGAGGAGGAGGAGGAGGAGGCAGAGGGTTGCAATTGGGGTGTTTGAAGTGGCGGAGGAGGCAGCCTCGCTGTCGCTGTCGACGGCGGGAGGAGATGGGGATAAAGGAACGGCGCACACACTGACACACGCACTGCATCTGCATTGCACCGTAAATTAGAGCACACAGGTAGGTACTGGGGATGGATAAAGGAAGGGAAAATCATGTTTTTGCCGCTCAAAACATCTAATTTATTTTTTTGCCACTCAAAAACCTCCTCTTGCTAAATTGCCACTTAAAAACACCACTAATTTATGTTTTTACCACTACTCATATTTTTATAATTTCTTAATTAAAAAACAATCAGCTTTTTAATTAAATATCAATTCTACCCCTCACTCCAATTAAAGAGTCGATATATCAAGCAGCAACATTCACCTATGTACTTATTATTTGATGAAAAACATATAATTCTATTTTTAAAAATAGATGAGAGGAATTAGTTTGCACATGTACACAAACAGGACCTTGTAACATTAGAGATGGGTTTTGATCTTTATCAAGGGGCTTTTAGACAGAGTTTCTGATATGAAGTTGCAACGACTGGAATTACTGCAGAGGAGAACTGTTTTTTTGCCACTCAAAAACCTCCTCTTGCGATGATAAAAACACGATTTAATGTTACAAGGTCGATTTAATGCAACAGACTTGACGCGATAGAAGTAGACTCGAATATCTACAACTTGATGCCTTGCGATGATAAAAAAAAACTAATTATGATCCCGACGAGTGTAGTTGAAGTTGTTACAAAAAATATTAAGTATGATTGGTATTTTTTTTCTACAAACTTCAACTACGCTCGTTGGGGTCATAATTAGTTTTTTTTATCGTCGCAAGCCATTGAGTTGTAAATATTCGAGTCTACTTCCACCGCGTCGAGTCCGATTTGCGATCGGAGGAACACGCATCTAAAATTTGATTCCACCTTCAACTTATGTCTTAATTTGCAATTTTTTATCATGTGTTTGTGTCAGAATCAATTTTGAATCGTTCGTTTCTTCGATCGCAAATCAGACTCGACACGGTGGAAGTAGACTCAGACATTTACAGCTTGATGACTTGGGACGATAAAAAAAAACTAATTACAGTATCGACGAGCACAGTCGAAGTTGTTACAAAAACTTATTTAAATATAATCCAACTCTTGTATTAAATTATTAATATTGTTATTAATAAAATATTCAACGTTGAAAATATTAATTTTTTTTCATGATTGATTTTGAAAAAATAAAAATAATATTTATGACTTTGAATTTAAATTTTTTACAGAGATGACTGTATATTTTAACATTCAGATTGACATATATTATGTAGTCTTTCACATGTTTTGCGATCAGAACATTTTTTGTTGAGAATCAGTATTTCTGATAGCATAACATATTCACGTGTTTCTGATGGCAAAACATGTTGGAGTAACGAAACAAGATAATGAACTAAATGCATAGGGTTCATGATCAGCTCTTGAATTTTTGAAGTCGTGGTAGTTAACACAGGAGACTTGAACATGCGTGACGCCTTGTCAGTTTTAGACCGAAAAGAGTTTTATGTTTATCAGTTTTTTTTACAAAGGATTCGATGTCAGTGTCACAAAAGACAGAAAAGAGTTTGACATAATTGATTTCTATTTCTTCTCAGCGATATATAAAAGTTAGATCTCTTCCATTCTCCATTCTGAACTAACACAAATTTCCAAATCATTCTCGCATACTCTCATCTCGTGCCGGAACCCAAAGAGGGTGGAATTCTAAGCTCAGGAGAGCTGAGGATTTATACGAGAAGAAAGAAGAAATTGAAAGGGTTTAGTACCTCCGACGTCCACTGTGCCAAGTCATCGTCTTTGCCTTTTCCAACTCTTAAAGACACCTACACATTTCATCTCAGACTGCAACGTTTCCCTGATCGTTAGAATTTTCCACGTTTTCTATATGATATTGCTTAGTTTGTCTTTTCTTCTAACATATCAACTTTACATGTAGCATTCGTTGCATCTTTGGAACTATCTGTAAAATCCACAATTTTTGACGATTAGATTAGTAAATACTTATCTTGATAATCATAAAATTTATTATTAATTAAAAATATTAACTCTAACCTAGCTTGAAAAAAATACCTAAAATTTAAAACCTTTTAATTTGTAACTTACCAAATTTTTTAACAAGATTAAGGATGTAAAACCCGTAAAAACTTTGAACAACTTTAAAATAATAATAATATATGTGAGCCTTATAAAGAGAACCGTTAATTATAAATCATATAACAACAATAATTAGTAAATACTAAATAATAGTTAAATAAAATTTGGCATAAAATAGTAGTTTAAATCGAATAAGTAACGTAAATAAATTCAGGTTGTGACGGGTTGGGCACCCGTTATGACGGGTTGGGCACCCGTTATGACGGGTTGGGCACCCGTTATGACGGGTTGCTGACCCGTTGTGACGAATTTTGGAGCGTTATGGTAACTCTATGCTCTGTTTGGCACTGTGAAGCTTTTTCTTGATGACTTGAGCATGTCTTGACTTGTCTAGGGCATGTTTGAGCATTGTTTGATATCAGTATGTACCTGTTTTAACCTGCATTTTCATCAAAACTCATGTGCAAGGTTAGTACTTAATTGTTTTGCAAATTGTCAAACAAGAGATGAGTTTAATCCAAAAGTCGTTTTATGGGATGAAACAATCTCCTCGAGCCTAGTTTGACATATAGGAGGGCTATGGTAGGCATGAGCTATCAACAAACCAATGTAGACCATACAGTGTTCTTTAAACGAAATGCAGATCACATGACAATGCTACTTAGATACTTCCTCGAGATTGAGATGGCCCATGGTAAGAAGGAGATTGTCTTATCTCAGCGAAAATATGTGTTAGACTTACTCACAGAGACATGCATGTTGAGTTGTAAGCCTATAGTTGCTCCTATTGACCATAAGTCTAAGCTGATTGCAGAGGCAACATAGTCGATTGATAAGGAGAGGTACCAGAGATTGGTAGACCATTTGATTTATCTTAGTTACACTCGTCCAAATATATCTTGCGTAGTGAGCATGATGAATCGTTACATGCACGATCCCAGAAAGGATCGTATATGTATCATATTTTGATATACTTGAAGAGTGCACTGAGAAAATGGTTGATTTTCGCCAAAAAAAATGGGCACTTGAACATGACTATTGCGATTCAGACTAGACTAGTTGTGTTGATGTCAAAAAATTCATGTCTGCATATGCATGTTTGTAGGAGGCAATTAGGTTTATTGGAAAAGCAAAAAGCAATCGGTAGTTGACTGAATACATGGCCATGACCTTAGGTGTTGCAAATATGTTATGGTTGAGAGTTTTCATGGAGCTCAAGATTTGACCAATGAGTCGAGATGAAGCTATGATGCGACAATAAATCTCCAACTAATATTGCAAACAACTCTGTATAGCATGATCGAACTAAGCATGTGAAATTGATAGGTTCTTTAATCCATCTGAAGGAGTGTTGAAAATAGTAATGTTTTCGTATTATTTGTGTGCTTAGTTGTTTTGTAGAAACATATGTGCAAATATGTTACATGACCGTTAATTTTACATGATGACACAAGTAAGACTTTTCCATGAACTCTCTCATCGAAGCCTAGAGAAGCCCGGCACAATTTATGAACTATGCCCGGACATATTGCTATAAAGCTCCGATAATAGACTTCACTTTTTTTTTTGACCAAAAGCGGGGTATATAATAGACTTCACTTGATTAGCCAATACAGAATTTGATCTGCCAATGCACAATTCAAACACGAAAAAGATGTACACAGTACAAATTTAATGCCACCCAAATTTGAAAGAAGTCTGGTGCCAGATTCCTACACTAACTCTCGCTATGTCACCCACACAGCCGATTAAACTACCATCTTAGGAAAAGGCTTAAAGATCAAAAGAAAAGAAAAGGAAAAAAAAAGGAAAATTCTACACCCAAATGAAAAGCACCAAGCACAACCAAATCTATACAAGAGAGGCTGGATAAACATAGCACCCACAAATTACAAATTCAAATTCAAATTCAAATTCAAATTCCCTCAGATTTTAGCTTGTTTCCGCTGAATAACCTCCTCCGCCAACCCCTCAAATGATCTCATCTCGCAACCAACTTTGAATTATATTTGAACATCCTTGATTAAAATCTGCCAGAAGGTCCAGAGTCTCTATGGTCAGATCTAGCATCAGTTTCATTTGAACTTGCTTTAGACTCTATCTCAGCCAGATGGGCCCTCCTGCTCCTCCGATCCTTTAATTCAAACAACAAGTCAAATAATAGAGACTAATTTTCCTTGTTGTAAGTAAATATCTCAACCTGTGCTGGGTTCTAACAGATACCATACCAGTTTAGAACAGCTACTGCCTACTGGTGCTGATGTAAGGAGTAAGGACAGGTACTTGCAGCCCTGGTACAGGTATGGCACCAATCAGGTTGAGGGTCATCCTGCCATACTGGCACCTAATACTCCTGACATCACAAACAATTCCATCCAACACATAAAGAGTCCATTTGATACAGGTCTGCCCTTACCGTTCAGGGAGGTGAAACAGTTTCGTTAGCATTACTGTAATCTGTATCCTTTCCCAACCTATCAGGTAGATCACCATTAAGCTACCAAACAGTGCCAATAGCAGCAAAGGAACTGTTTGCAATTTATCTTGCTACCAGTACCCAAAGGCTATACCAGTTGGTTCCAGTGACAATACAGACAACAAGAACACAAGTAAAAGGAAAGAAAGAAACCTCGCGAGAAGGGACATCCTCGGCCTCAAGCATACGAACAACATGGCCCATAGTGGGGCGCTTTTCAGAATCTGGGTCGACACATCGCAATGCAACCAAGAGGGCACGCTTGAGTGCTCGAGTGGCAGGCTTTGCCTCCATGTCAGGGTCCACCACTTCCTCTGCTCTCCTGTTTCCCACCATCATCTTCAGCCACTCTACTAGATGTACCTTCCAATTCAAGAACAAACATAAATACAGCAATAATTTCTGTTTTTGCTTAAAAGTTTCTAAAGTTGCAGTCCAATACATGAAAATCAGAATTTTGAACTCCAGCACAATCATATTTTCTTCTAAAGTTATATGGAAACCATCTTGCCTTCAGAATCAGTCCCTGAGTCACAGAAACTCATCAAAACATTGTCCAATCAGCAGTAATGGTTGGGAGGAAATTCAGATATCAGTCCCTGAAGTACTCAAAGATAACGATATTGGTTCCTCAGTTTCCAAAAATACCAACACATTTGGTTCTTCAGAAATTTGATTCTTTTTGGATAGTTCAAAACCACTATCTCAGTTTTCCTTGCAAAATATACGATAGCCTCCCTGAAAACACCACCACCACCAACAACAACAACAACAACAACAAGGCCATAGAAATGAAACCCATATAGGATTTCATTTCCATAAGATTGGCTGAATTTTTACAGTGGCTCACCAAGCCTATCACAACCCTCCTCCTTTCCGGGCTTGGGACCGGCTACATAAAACATAGGCGGAGTTCTCCCTGAGAACACTTGATCCAAAAACGACCTCACTCCCTCATCCTATCTCTCACATGAATAGGTGAGAAAGGTTTTATTTGGAAGCTTTATGTATATATAGAGTGGAGGGAAGGGGTGAGATACAGATATTTCCAGTGCTTTCTGGGTATAAAGAAATTGTCTTTATGAGTAATACTCCGAGGATCTCCAGGCCAGGGGTCAAAAACAAAAACTTAATATTAAAAGTATTAAATATATGATACCTCGTTAGGAGGCCGGCCATAGTCGACAGGATCTCTCCCTGTGACAGATTCTAGGAGGAGCACACCAAAGCTATAAACATCACTCTTCTCATTAAGCAATCCGGTATTTGCATATTCTGGAGCAACATACCTGGAATGTTGTTTAAAATTAACAGTTGATACTAATATTATTCACACATCACTACTAACACCAACAGACAAGCAAAGTATATCTGATAATTTGGGTTAAAATAATCTAAATGGGCAAATGAATCCTCTACTACAAGTCCTTTTGGCCCAAACAAGTTGGGGTAGGCTAGAAATGAAATCCATATTGGGTTCCATTTCCATAAGATTGACTGAATTTTTACGTTGGCTTGCCAAGCCTATCACAACCCCCTCCTTTCAGTGCTTGGGACTGGCTATGTAAAAAAATGACCAATTGCTTTAAATTTTACAGTAAGATATAGCATGATTTTATCTTAAAAAAAAAAGTAAAAGTAAAATTCAAATTGAAATTTGATTTTCGATAGAAAGGTAGAAAAAAGTTAATAAAAGAAAAAAGAAATTTGATTAAATGATCACCACATCTACATTGTAAAAATGCAGGCGCAAATAATCCTGCCAAAGTGGTAGGAATTAGGCCTAAGACAATTCCAAATATAGAACTTCAATCATTTCGGTGAGTAGATGAAAAGGTTAAGATCTATCTTTAAATTTTAATCTGAATTATCAATGAATCTCAATGATAAAAAATAATTGAAAATTGTTGCGGAAAAAACATAGAATACTGAAATCCTAAAGGTTTTATGAAATTTTCATTCAATTCATTTTAAATAAGTTGCATCTTTCTTAACCCAATAAATAGAACTAAGGTTACAGTTAAAGCAGCCAGTAAAAAACTGAAATAACATATAAGAAATAAGACAAGCAGACATGGTATGATCTGTACAGACTACTCATAACATATAAACTGATTTCATACCATTGGACTTGCCTAAAACAAAACAAATGAAAAAGAGTTCTTTACTACCAAACATAATAGAACTTAAATACAACCCAAGCATAATGGAAATATCAATCTTTTCAAATTTGCATGACATATATCTTTTAGCATTACATGTCTAGAAACATGTATGGTACCATAGCATGATCTCCTAGAGGTATAAATGTAATTTAGCGAGCTTACCCAAAAGTACCCATAACTCTAGTTGTAATATGGCTCTTTCCTGCATCAAGAAGCTTTGCAAGACCGAAATCAGAGAGCTTGCCGTTAAATTCTTCATCAATTAATATATTGCTCGATTTGATATCTCGATGCACAACCTTTGGCTCTATTGCCTCATGCAAATAAGCAAGCCTACATGGCAATTTCCAGAAATATTCATAAGTATTAAGAGCTTATATATAAAAAAATTGGCATGTTTTTGTCAAATTCTATCATGCACCTGTGTTACCAAAATCTACCCAATCTATGTAATGGGGAGTCAACAAGAGAAAACAATACCCATTTTTTTTCATAATACCACATCATTTTAGTTCCTTGTTTGGTTAAATGAAAATCATCAGCCTTGTAAGAATAAAATTTAAATTTATAAAGTGAGAATTTCACAAATATAACAATAAATACTTTTTTCTTCTAGTAATTATGGTAAACCCAACTTGTCATACAAAACCACAGTCAAACCCACAAAACACGTCAAAAAAGATATATTTCCACGATCCAGAATGAAGGTATGTGTCAAAAATGAAGAAAGAAAATGCTTTCTTGTAGTAATCTCAAAGAAAAGAAATGATTGGTCATACGCTTTGGAAATGCTGAGGATGATTTTCATCCGTGCCTCCCAAGTGAGCACCCCACGTTGTCGCATGGCTCCATGAAGCCACTGCTCCAAGTTCCCGTTGTTCACATATTCATACACTAGCATCCTGAATGATACATGTGCCATGTCAGATAATATCTAACACTAACATCTTCTGTTTACACAGTTTTATACTTGCTTGGCATGTGACCCCACTTTTATGAGAATTTGAAAGGTTGATTGAGCAATGGATGGTTCAATAATTGTCAATCAAAATTATCATTACACGTCAGGAAAGAGGCAAATGGTATAAAGAAAATTATAAATATACCCTTTGGCATCCAATCAGGCTAACATCATTAATCCTGATCAAACATGAACGCTATAAAAGACTGCTGATTTACAGAACATAATAACGCCACTTTAAGGTCCCCAAAGAATAATCACGTGTCTTTTATGTGTAATCATTATAGATGACTACATGCAAACATATACTATTCTAGCATACACATCAGAAAAGGTTGGTGTAACACCAGTAGACATCATTAACAGATCGTAAAATTATAACAAGAAAAGAAAAAATTATGAAAATTGAATGAATGAGAAAAATGGTACCTATGGATTCCTTCAACACAATAGCCAAGAAGTCGGACCAGATTCTTATGTCTCACATGCCCGATTGCTTCCACCTCCACCCGAAATTCTTTCTCAGCTTGACCCCTGGAAATGTCCATAATCTAACCTCAACATAATATACCAAAGGCTGAATGGTTCATTGAGGAACTAACTAAATTCAACCAACTTTTCAAACAATACCAACTAATTCAAACATAAGAATTTCCAACAACAATTCTATTAAGTAAATCACTCACAAGTTGTTAAGGAGCTTCTTAATTGCCACCTCGGTGCCATTTATGAGTCTTCCTCGATAAACAACCCCATAACCACCTTCTCCAATTATGTTCTCCTTACAAAACCGATTAGTTGCATGCTCCAAGTCCCTCAGAGTAAACCAGTGGCCCCACCCAAGATGTGAGAACTCTGGCAAGCCCACCAAAGGAGAAGCCGACACAACAGCATGCTGATAAGTCTGCTTCCTTGCTGGTCCTGACCCACTCTCATCACCTGACCCAAAGTGATACACCGAGCTACACTGGCTTAGATTGTCAGCATCACTAGATTTGCTTCTAGCTAAGTGTACCAGCATTTTTCCTGAATTATTATTCTTACTAGAACTATTGTTGTTAAAATTACTGTTATGGCTGTCAGAGTAATAATGGGTATCATGGTTTGTTTGGAGGGTTTGAGCGAGGGAGTGATGGGAATGGGACCCCCCTACCCGGTCTACGGATATTTCCTTTGATACATCAGGGATTTGGGAGATGGGAACTTTGTCAAAAGTAAAACTTGTACGGCTACGTCTGCGAAACATGGCCCACAAGCAGAGGAAGGTGAGAATGAGTAGAATAAGCACACACACACTTATTCCGATCACTACCCATAATCTCAGACCAAAAGGTGGTGTACGAGTTGAGAGCTCAGAATTCAGCCTGTCACTGGTTGACATATTTGATATCTGAAATTAGATGCAGAAATTATGTGTCAGCCATATTAGTAGAAAATGAAGTTACTATAGATACTATAGATAGAAAGCATTCTTTTAGTTGGATTTTTAATGAAGAAAACTAAATGAAAATATCCTTAAATGTGTAAATATGGGAAAACAAAACTTGTGTAAATCTATATCTTAGATTTAGAAAATGCACATAACTACATGTTTGTCACTACAACAAGTACGTTTCAGGTCGATGAAGTTGTATCCTTATATACTCCTTTTTATGCAAAAAGTACTAAACTAAGCTACATTGCAAAAATGTAGCCAGCAATCAACACTATGATAAAACTTCTTTGATAAGAACATATGCAAATAGTAATCAGAATGAATTTTGCTCAGGAAGGCTAGTGATAACACACATCATTCTCAATAGATGTAAACTAGCGAACCACTATCAGTCCCACTAGTGTCTAGGTCACAATAAGTTAACTCAAAAGGATCTAGAATTCTGTGATTAAATAAATAAAAAAGAACCAATTGGAGGTGCATTAAAAGCTTGAGGAACAAAATTAGAGCTATGGTATCCATGTGAAATCTAAGCAAAACCTCTGAAACAAAGCATTTTAACCTAAAGTTTCAGTCTGAAAAAAGGAACAGAAAGAAATAACCTCTTTTAAGGATTCGATCTGTTTTGGGTGGGTTTAACCGAGGGAATAAGAGGATTAATAAATTGCATTAAAGCAAACCAGATCGATTTGCAGTTGTGAGAGAAGTGAGAAAGAGTGGTGTGGAGGAGAAATATGCTCAAATGTAGAGCAAAGCAAAAACAAACAAAAGGGGGTGCGGAGAAGGAAAAGAGAAACAAAAACCGAGCTCTCGTTCGAAGTGGAGGAGGAAAAATCACTGTCGAGAGATGAGAGAGAGAGAGAGAAAGAGAGAGAGACTGGTAAGGTGAGTGTAAGCGTGGCGTTGTCTTACCTTTCAGTTGCAGTTGGAGCTCTCGACTTCGACTGGGGTTTGGAGGTGGAGAGAGAACCATGAAAGGAAGAGCGCTTCCTTTACAACGGAGAGTGGAGAGAGAGGAGAGAGGAGAGAGGAGAGAGGAGAGAAGAGAGAGAGAGAGGGATTGTGTGGTGTAAAGGTGAAAAGGATTGTCCGGCCGGTCCAACCTCTCCAAACCGGATCCCGACTCCAATGCAATGCGGCTCGGTTCATAATGAATGAATAAGACAGAATTTCAGTATATCCTTCGTTGATATGTCCATATCTCTTCTCGTGTTTTCGACACGCTCTAAAACTTTATTAGATATCGGTGCATCAGAAGTTCTCCGTCGAATATGTTCATACCATCTCAAACGATGTTGAACAAGTTTCTCTTCAATCGGTATAACTCCGACCTTGTAACGTATATCGTCATTTCTAATGCGATTCCTTCTTTTATGCCCACATATCCACCATAACATACACATCTCTGCCACACTCATCTTTTGTATGTGTTGCCCTTTAGTAGCCCAACATCCTGCCTCATACAACATTGCGGGTCTGATCGTCGTCCTACAGAACTTGTCTTTCAGATTTTGTGAGACCTTGTCACATAGGATGCCAGATGCTTGTCGTCATTTTATCCAACCCGCTTTTATTCCATGACTAGCATCTTCATCAATCTCACCATCACTTGGCTGAAATCTCTCATCTTTCTCTCACGAAGTTTGGCAATCTTATAGACGTCATTTTTGTCTTCCTTCGTATCTAGCTTATGATATAGATCCTCATAAGGTCGACCTCTTACTACACTCACAACTTTCTTTGCATTCTTTTTGGTTGTTTATACTTTTGTACATTGTCTTTGCTCTTGTCATGATGACAATACTTGTAGCAATTCCTCTTCTCCTTGATAGTTTTTTGCATGTTCTCGTTTCACCACCAAGTGTTTTTAGGTTCACGTCTATTTCCCTTAGTCACTCTAAATACCTCTGTAGTTATCTTTCGAATGCGAGTTGCGATCTTCTTCCACATGTTACTAGCATCGTAATCGTCTTCATTTAAGGTTCCTTCTTCGATCTTCTTATCCTTAAAGACATGTTGGGCATCTCTTTTTAGTTTCCACCATCTCGTCCTCGATATTTTGACACCTTTGTCCTGTCGAGCGCATATTCGAAAGCGAAAAATCTGAGACCACAAGATTGTGTTGTTGGACGACACACTCTCCAAGTATAACCTTACAATCTACGCAAGCTTGTTTGTCCTCTCTCCTAGTAAGAACAAAATCGATCTGGCTCGAGTGTTGACCACTGTTGAAGGGAACTAAATGGGATTGTCTCTTTCTAAAGAAGGTGTTAGCTATCATAAAGTCATATGGTACAGCGAAGTTTAAGATGTTTTCTATTTCTTGATTTTTATCACCATATTCAAATCCTCTATGCACTCATTCAAAACCCCCACTAGTTGTACCAACATGACCGTTAAAGTCTCCTCCTATAAAAAGCTTCTCGTTGCTAGACACATCTCTAAGCATCTCCTCTAGATCTTTCTAGAATTGCTTCTTGATGTTCTCGCACAAACCTATTTGTGAAGCATACGCACTAATAACGTTTAAAATTAATTCGTTGACGACCAACTTAACTAGGATAAGTCGACAATTTCGTTCTTGAGGCTCTGGTCAATTAAGACGCCTACTTCATTCCTTCTTCATTTTGTTCTTGTGTACTAGAGCTTAAAACCAGTATTTCCACCTCCTTCACATTTTGACCCGTCCATTTAGTCTCTTGAACACATATGATATTTACACGTCTCATAATCGCAGTATCAACGAACTCTCGTAGCTTACTCGTTAAGGATCCTACATTCCAACTACCTAGACAAATTCTATTATCCTAGGCTAGCTTCCTTACCCCTCGCACTCGTCGAGTAAAATGCGAAGACCCTTGCTCATTTGTCACTACACCCGGGCACCGATGTAGCGCGTCACTAAGGGAGTGGCGACCCGACTCTTGCACATTTAACACCATATTCGGGTTTCGATATGGCGCATCGCTAAGAGAGTTACACCCCAACGAAAGTATATTGAATTTCATTTCCATGGAAGTAGCTAATTTTTTACGTTGGCTCACCACACCTATCACAATCCTCCTCCTTTTTTTCGAACTTGGGACCGACTATGTTGAAACATAGACCGAGTTTCGAACATTGTGCGTACTGGAACAAAAAGTTCAACATCCCGACCAATCCTCAAATGATCTCCTCTCAGATGGCCCACTGATGCCATCCCTGTATTCCACAACTATCCTACATTTGATATCCCTAACCTCAGAACTTTTGATTTGACGCACTTCTAATTTACCGACCCGAAGGTGTTCCTCATTGCAGTAACACTGCAATATGAATTCATGTTGGCTACTAATAAGCCTTTTTCGTGTTTGCACTTATCTGAAATGATGAAATGAAAAGAAGACAAAAGGCCTCGTAATCCTCGATCATTTGATCAAAAGACATGAGAACAAAGATATCCCGTCTTCAACACCTATCGCTCTCTCAACAGGCCCCAAGATGAAATTCTCAGAGAAATTCGAAGTGATCGCTTTTTACAAATCCCCGAACCCTTGGAGATCTTTGAGATCAAGGACGATCGTAGCTATTGTGAGTTCCACAATAGTGTGGGCCATCACACTCGGGACTGTTTGGCACTAAAGGATGAGCTTGAAAGGCTAACATGAGACAAAACATGTGTAGGTTCTTCCACACATGTTTAGTTTGCAAAAAAATTCTTATCTAGATTCGTATCTAATAAGCTAACTAATTTTTTTTTACTCAAGCAGTTCTTATCGAATACAAAACAGGTCGAACAAACTAATAAAAGAATAATCATATACATCGAAATATACGATGGAACAATATTTAAGCCAGCTATATTCATATTTCTAGTACTTTCATTGCAGTGACACTGCAATATGAATTCATGTTGGCTACTAATAGGCCTTTTTCGTGTTTGCACTTGTCTGAAAATATAGGACCCAATTAATATACATTGAAGTAGAATTTCTTGACAAAGGTTAAAGCATGTTAATTCTAGGTGTCAGAATAATTCACGAAAGAGCATATATCTAATACCATAATTACTCAGTATTGTACGTATCTGTGTTTCATTAAAAGACATGCTAATCACCAACTAAAACCTTCTAACAAATATATATTACCAACAATATTTAAAAAGAAAAAGAAAAATACATGGCTCAACTTTAAAAATAATTACAAACAAATAATTTACCAAAAAACCTATTTAAACATCGAATGAAATTCCTTTGATACCTCAAAAAATAAAAAATTCCTTTGCATATCCCAATCAGGCGAAAATTTCAAGTTCAATATAAATCAACCCTCGTGCAAGTTGCAAAAAGAGGAAAATAATATTTAGTAAGGTTGTGGAAATAATATAAAAAGGCATAAATTGTGCTTAGAAGACCAAGTTGAATATCAACCGCGTTTGTAAAAAGTAGAACAACTCTAATTAGTTTCAGAAATCAAAGAAAATACAACTTCAGTTTGGCTAATTAATTAACCCACTGCAAAAGTTTTTATTTACACATTGCCAATGATATAATCAATAAATAATTCCAGGGCTGGTGTTAAATCCTCACAGAGTTAACACGCGTGGATGGATGATGTAGATGCTAAAAAAGAAGAGAAACGTTTCTCTTAGTGTATGCTACAGTTATTAATTTCCTTCTTACTTGGGTGAAATCTAGAAGAAATAAGAAAGTTTAAAAGGATTGCCGAATTAAAACAAGCCGAAGCTGAATATTCCAAAAACGTTTATTTATCATCCAACAGTCCAAGATACTAGTACTAAAAAAGGAAGGAAAAAACCAAGAACAGAACTTGTCGGAAGCTCTGGTTATGCAAAACTAGGTAATTTCGTCCTTCTAACAAAAAAAAGCATAATCTCAGTTCCAGGAGTTCAGTTTTATGCCTGAACTGCACCAAGTTCTAGTAACAAGGTATGGTTCACGTCATTTGCTCCTGGGCCCATAAACTGGATCGGACCTGAAACACAACACAAAAGCAGATTTATACAGAGAATTAATAGGGACATGCCACACACATTCTGCATGCCTTGGTATACAATTATACATGTGTTCGGGCATGAAAATTCTCTTACTTTTGTAAGATGTGAGGTGGTTATCATGTTTTGGAAGGAATAAAACAAGATAGAGATGCAATGCCCCTTGATAGTCATTGTTAGGCGTTTCAAAAATATTCACCGTTTATTTCACTGTTTATTTCACTACATACCTGGGCTGATGTATCTGTTCTTGATTGCCCATTCATCACGCATTGATGCAAACTTCATGAATGGTGCACCTGAAATATTTTTTGTTTAAGAAAACAAAATTGTAAGTAGCTCTAAATTTCAAAGCGCGCAAATACCATGAAAATAGTCAACTAGGCATGAAGAAAATTTGTTCTAACCATCAAGCTCCACCATTGCCTTCTTGATCACTGGTTTGAACTTGCCTGAGGGAAAAGTAACAACATTTAGCCTAAGCAAAATATTTTGACAAATCAGATTTGAATGAAATTAGACATAATAGTTCTATACTTGAGAAAACCACAAGTACATCTTAAAAGTGAAAGAGTATAGTTAATTTATGGAAATACCATGCCGCCTCTCGACATCCATCAGGGAGGTCAATGCAGTACCTCCAACAGTCCACTCCTCCACAGGAGCACACAAGTTTCCAACCTAAATTTGGCCCAGAATATTCAAATAAATAAATAGATAAATAGATAAAATAAAGCAGCAGCAGAAGTTGTTCCATCAAATTTCTCAAAATAATTGGAACTTTTAACAAACAATATAAGCTGCCAAGCCGGGTGGTAAGCAGCAATACCGAAGAAATAAGGCCTGTCTTGCCACAATGAAGTAGAGCTCCAGCAGCATAGCCAAGAGCATAGCAGTAGTTAGCATCAAAATTAGTAGGCATGCCGCATCTTCCTTCATATCTGAGTGTACAAATTATTTAAATGAACTTGCCATATGCTTAATAAGACCACAAAGTGTTGCTTTTTATATAAGTGCAATGATGTTATTATGGTCCCAAGCTCGGAAAGGAGGAGGTTGTGATAGGCTTGACGAGCCAACGTAAAAATTCAGCCAATCTTATGGAAATGAGATCCAATATGGGCTTCATTTCTAGCCTACCCCAACTTGTTTGGGACAAAAGGTTTTGTTGTTGTTGTTGTTGCAATGATATTATTATGCATTGGAGGACTTACCCAAAAAAGTGAGACTGGCCCTTGAAATGGCCAGCATACTTCCCTTCTGCCTTCCTCTTCTCCAGCTCAGTTTCTACCATGGAGATGAGCATTTTCTCAGTCTCAATTTTTGCAACCTAAGTGATAATACCAAGCACAATTTCAGTCAAATTCAGTTCCAAATGACTGTCCAATGTACCTGATTATGTCTATGAGGAGTATGAGCTTGTAAAAATCACATGTTGGCTCTCTTTTCTATCTTTCATTTCATTTTTTTCCCTAGTCCAATTAAGAGGTATAATCAGGAGATAAGTTAATAAAACAATACCTGATTAAAAGTTCACTACCTGATTTAATAGTTTATCTACCCTTCATTTTACGAAATTAACAGTATATACCAGTGGTACAACAATTCTTCATTCTTATGGTTACCTGAACATTTCCATGAGGATCTCTTTCTAACAAAAGCTGTTCCTGGATTGCCTGAGGCAAGAAGTCAAACAGCTTCTGGCACTGTGGCTGCAGCTTCTGCTTCCAAACACCAGCCTCATCAACCACATCATGTGCCAAGATCTCGTTTAGCTCTGCAATCAGTGTTTGTACCTATAAAAAGGATTCAAGCAGACAAAAAAAAAAACTAAATTCAAACCTCCCGGTCATTAAATAAACAACAACAACAAGTAATTTTGTGAGCACTCCTACCATGCAACACAATAGTACACAATTTTCATGCAAAAACAAGAGATCTAGCATGCCCCTCTAAATTGTTAAGCATTCCATAAGCTCCCTCCAGTAGCAAAACTAACTTTATTTTCTTTGTTATTTTCTCCAGAGACAGACCGTAAACAAGATAAATAGTTTGAGAAAATATTTCTTTTAGGGTATTTGTCTTCTTTTGCAGAAATTAAAATAATATTATGGCATTTTACTAGCCATGCATGAAATCAATCATCATTAAAAAGAAGGAAATGTTCAGACACTACAGTCATTACTACCGTCATTGCTACCATTGAACTGTACCAATCCATAATACATCACATATTAACTGAAAACTTAGCTATTTGATTGAAACATAACTCTATTTGAATTCTCGTGTATATTGTTTGCTCCAGTTGGAACCAGTTCAAGGCCATCTGATATTAATTTGATCCCTTTGTGATTAATTTTCAGGTTCAGCTCTAGGTGAAGTAGTATTCAAATAAGGTGAATCCTAAGTCATTTTAGCTGTGACCTATAGCTCTATTTTAAGTTGAATCCCAAAGATGTATACGCGACGGTAGCAAAGAGTCGTTGTAGAGAGTGTGTTGTTGTATTGGCTCGCTACAGAAAGAAAAGAGGGAAAAGACATCTACCATAAACTGGGAACCCAATCTTTTCATGGATTTTGGCTAACAGGACAAGGAATCTGCAACAGCCCAACAACTTTTGGCTTTCAATGGGAAAGACATCTAATAAAATCAACATAACACTCAATTGTACCTCTGGGATAAAGTCAATTAGACCTTCTGGTATAAGAATGACACCATAGTTGTAGCCGAGCTCAGCACGCTTGCAGATGATGTCAGTTATGTAGTCTGTCACATTTTTAAGAGTTTGCTTCTTGATTGCTACCTGTACCACAATAAAATTCAGTCTCTTAGTTGAGAAAAAGGGCCAGCACTTTTGGATACAGATTGCACATAAGGAAAGAAAAATGATGCGAAAAAGTACCGAATTTCTTACTGCTGTTTAAACCATTCTGATAAGGGAACACAAACATCTAATACACAAGTATATGTTGGAATAGTGTGATTATCTACAAAACATATAGGAAAGATTTTCTGGGAAGTAAGAGTACCTCTTCACCAATGATCGCAATATTTGGATGCGTCTGTAGGGCACACTCAAGTGTTATGTGAGAAGCTGCACGTCCCATGAGCCTTACAACTAAATGTAGATAAGACATAAGATCAACTTAGTCAATATTAAACTAGATTCTATTTCTTATCCTCATACTTAATTCTAGTGTAATTTCTACTGAGCACAAAAACTGAAATTAATATATAATTCAACATCGACAGTTATGCATAAATGACATGGGATTCATTATCAGATCAAAAGAAGGCATAACTGATCCACACAACATAGCATTGCAAATAACAACCAGTTAAAACCAAAGCTTAATATCATATCAAGTAACTTACAGTGGTAATATTTTCCAGTCGATCGTGCATCCACCATAACATTTCCAATCATCTCCGAATATATCTGGAAAAAATCAAAATTGGTAACCATGTAAAGGCCCAAGAGTTTAGCATAAAGATTTCCAACTGGACTATATGCACACATAAACAGGAATAGAGAGTAACAAAAGATTACCTTGCAAGCAGTGTCAAATCCAAAACTTGCAGGCACTTCTTTGCATTTTAGATCTCCATCAATGGTCTTGGGGCACCCAATTACACAAGTCTTGACGTTCTTTGACCTATCAGTAGAAGAGATAGGTGAAAGGTTCATAATTAGGAAATGAGCAGCTTACAGAGGCTCAGTACTTCATACATGATTTTAGAGGCAGAGGCAGTGTGAGAGTGTTACCTGAAGTACTCAGCAAGAAGACATGCATTTGTATTAGAGTCATCTCCACCAATAACAACAATGCCGTGAAGATCAAGCTTGAGTGCTGTGTCTTGAGCTTCCTTAAACTGCTGAGGTGTTTCGATTTTGTCCCTTCCGCTGCAGATCATATCAAAACCACCCTGATTTCTGAAGGGGTAGACGAAGTCGGGAGTGAGCTGCACGTACTTGCACTTCATAATTCCAGCAGGACCTCCCTTGAACCCGTAGACGGTGCTTCCTTCGGCCTTCTCTTGCAGATAATCGAAGATGCCGGAGATGACGTTGTGACCTCCCGGTGCCTGGCCTCCGGAGAGCACCACTCCGACCCTGAGGGCCCCGCTGGCAGCGGAAGAGCTGTCAGCGGCGGGCACGAGAGAAGCTGATGGCTGGCCGAAGAGGTGGGGGAAGAGCTTTGCGATCTCATCTGTAAGTCGGTCGGTCGGTAAGTCGGTCAGTCAGTTGTAGTAAGTCAGTTGTAGTAGATATGATTCATGAATAAGGACATGGATCTGATCGGATCGGATCGGATCTGATCAGGTGGATGTGATGAGAGAAGGAGAGAGAGAGGGGGGGAGAGGAGAGAGAGAAAGAAAGAGATAATAGCGAGCGAGCGAGCGTACCGGGGTTTCCAGCGGCGGAGCTGGGAGGGCCGTCGGAGATGAGAAAAGGAGCTCGGAGGACGGAGGGGAGGGGCAGAGAATGGTTGAGGCGGCTCGTCTGTACCTCGCTGTAGACCGACATCACGCGAGTGCTGGCCGCAGCCTGAGCGACGCCGTTGGCCATTGCTGACTTAGAAGCTTAGATGGAGAGGAAGAGGAAGAGAGCTGCGAAAGCGACCACACCAAAACCACTCTGTGCCTGTGTCTGTTTTATCTCAGCATCTCACAGTAGTCGTAGTTTTATTATATTATTATATAATATCACAGTCACAGATGAGGTAATAAGGAGATATGGATTGGAGATAGAGCCAGGTTAGGCTCACGCAACTCAAGAATCAGCGGTGCGCCCCGCCCCCGCCCCAGGTTTGCTTCAATGCTTCCAGGAAACAATTTCATGGATGACCAAAATTTTTACATAAATAACAGTAACGGTCAAACAACATTAAATATTATAACAAAGTTTTTATAGAGGATCAATGAACAATTTTTTTCAACGGATAAAGTCAAAAACATTCTAAAAATTTCAAAGAGCATCAAATATATAAGTATTACTTGCGCCTCTAGATAGATTTTCTTTTTCTCTAATTTTCAGACACTTTTGTAGTGTTATTGCATTGTTTAAAAAGCTTCATCCATCTAAATTTATGTAGAGAATAATAATAATAACACTAATATTAAAAAAATTATTAATAATGATTAAAAATAAAAATAGTAGTAATAATATTAATAATACTTATAAGTTTAAAATTAAATATAATTATAATAATTATTATTAATATTATTAATAAAAGTAGTACTAATTTTAATAATACAAAGAAGTTTAGGAAATAAATATACTAATAGTAGTATTATTAATTATTATTAATATGAATAAAATTAGTAAAAAATATTTTAATATCAATAATAGTAATGGTTATAATAATAATTATAATATTAATAGAATTATTAATAATGATTAAAAATAGTAATAATATTAATAATACTAAGAAGTTTAGAAAATAAGTATAATAATACCAATAATATTAATAATTATTAATATGAACAAAATCATTAAAAACATTTTAATTATAATGAAAATATTAATAATAATAATAATAATAACAATAATAATAATAATAATAATAAAACATAAGATGTACAAGTATGATATTTGTCTCATATTTTACGAGAAATACAAAATGTTATAGTGGCAGGGGGTTGGGTTAGAGGATCTGAGTTTGAGAGATGACACAGGTTTGAATCCTCCTGTTGACCATTTTTTTATTTACCATAGGGGCGCAAGTATTACTTGTGTCCCTGATGTGTGAGATCGATGCTGAAAACTCTAGAGAACATCCATATTTTAAAATGTCCCCTGGTTTACTAGTAAACCCTAACACAATTCTATTTGCATGTATCAAATATCTTCTTTAGTTAAGCTTCGTCCTCCGGTTTATTGGTAAATCCTAGCATGATCATGTTTGTTGTTGGGTTTTAGCGAGGGTCTTCGATATTAGTCTGATTTTCCTTCATTTTCTTTATAGTAAAAACTCGATTTTATTGATGATGGATGAACCTTCGTCTTCACTTAGATCTCATATATCCTCAACAGCAACCCGTAGCGATCCCGAGGATATATCTTATTGACCTGATCTCTCTTCTTATTCTCTTAGTATTGTAGTTATTTCAGATTTCGACAGTAGTTTAGAGTCTGGTGAGGTACAATCTCGTCGAACTCTAATTATAAATAACAGACCGAGTCTTCCCCTACTTTTCTTGTAACCCATAAGAATAATCGGAATTACCGTCGCCGATATGTAGATCATTTTTCTGAAGAAATGTCAAACCTTTCATATTTCATTCCCGAACAGAATACCCAAGCTTCGTCAGATCGCAATGAGGAAGTGAACACTCGGTAAATGATCGTCTTTTGGCAATATATTCTGGGTAGGGTTTTCCGAGAAGGAGAGGGTTCTAGTCAGAAGAAAGTTGGGGGAACCGAGGATCTCACCCTTGCTCAGGAGGAGCAATAGTTGAGAGACGTTGCTGAACATTACAATGTAAGTCCTGGGATTGGTTTATTACTAATCTCACTAATGATACATCTAGTAAGGAACTAAGAATGACATCTTTTCGATCATAAGAAATTTCGAGGACGAAATTTTGTTTTTAGGTGGGAGGAAATGTAACACCCCAAAGTTATTTCAAAATATTTTGATATGTTTTATTTGGACCAACTTGTAATTAAATATGTTGGACTAATTTTTTTTAAAATGACCAATACATTACCATTTTCAAGAAGAATTCTAGACTCTTCTTACTTTTCCAAATGACCAATGAGCTTTACTACTTTCTAAATAATTATTTGCATATCATGCATATATGCGTGATCCTTCCCCATTGTTGTGGTGATTTTATTATACATATGCAATTATGCATTGATTTAAGGTATTCAAATTTTAGATTGAGACTATTTCATAAATTATGAAATTATGAGGTTTTGATTATAAATAAATGTAACATTCCAAAGTTTTCTTTAAATATATTTTGGTATGTTTTAATTTGAATCATTTCATAAATTTAAATTTTATAAGGGCTTAATTGCAAAAAGAATTAAAAAAAAAGGGGGACGTGGCCCTTGCCACCACGTGGTTGTCATGCCACAGGCCAAGACCATTTGAGGTCTTAAAAAACTCTCTCCCGGAAATTAAATGAAAAAAAAGAGAAGATAATTTAAAACAGATAAGAAGAGAGAAAATCGGAAGAAAAGAAAAGGGAAAAGGGAAAAGAAAAGAAAAGAAAAGAAAAGAAAAAAAAGGAGAGATTAATTAGGAAAATAGTAAAAATACAAAGGATGAATTTTTGAATATCCGTTGATGATTTGGTAGGCTTCTCCGATTGGATTTCCAACGATACAACATAGCTGTTTCAAGTTCAAGGAAATTTGATTTGACGGTTTGAATCGTCTTCTGATCAGGTAATCGGACTTCTTCTTAACTTGTATTTGATTTCTGACTATCTGATCCGAATGTGTGATTCGGATTGAAATTGTGGATTGAATTGTGTGTGATTTGTTTTGAAATGGATTGTGATCATTTCATATATTTTATTATGCATTTTGATATTAGATTCCATTGCATTTGTTGAACTGCATTATTTGAATGGTTAATCGTATTGACTGTTCTTCGTAATTGATTCTGGAAATGGATTTGATATGACGCCACATAATACACTGTGGGTCTGACTGTACTGGATTATAAAAGTAATATACGAAGGACAAGGATCGTAACCTGACTTCGCAAATCAGGATCTTTATGCGCATACAGAAACTGTCCTCTTTTGTGCCCAGTACCGGTTGGGATATGGGATTATATTACTTCTTTGGGCCTAATGATGACGTTAGGTCAATGATTTGATATGTGATTGTTTGAAATATGAAATGTTTCGAAATGATGTGAATTGATATGAAATCTGAACTGAAATACCAGACCAAAGTTAGTAGAGTTTGATTTGATAGTACCTGTTGATACCATATAAAGTCGAGACATACTACATTCATTTCTACTGTCTGATTGTTTGATATTCATTTGTTTATGATATTATTTGCATGTGATTTTGAAACATTACATTGATTTATTGGTAAAACATGTTAAGGAGAAGCGCGTCGTAAAATAATCGATTACTGAGCTTTATAGTTGACTCCATTTTGCTTCTGTTGTTTTCTGTTCTTTTGACGACGGAGGTTGACAAGTCTGGACATGTGCTGTGAAGATACTATGGATTTGAGCACCCCCGCTGGACCGGTAAATTTCGGGATGTCATATTACCGACTATTTATTCTTTAGATTATTTTGTGACTGAGGGATCAGGTCGCCAGAAGTTTGAGCCAGCCGGCCAAAGAAATATGAAAAGCTTGACAAGTTATAAGGTCAGTCACATAATTCTGGTTTGTACATGCCATTACATGTTCCTTACCTTTTTTTGGTTTTTTAATAGCATGCCCAACCCCTTGCGGGATTGGTTCGTGGAAATGCCATAAAGACCGAAATACAGAGAAGACACTATTTACGAGAAAAACCAATTCCAAATACAAAAATCAGAAATACACTATATTCGAGTTTATTCCCCACCAGTAAGCAGGATAAGCTATTTACGTCCTTGCTAGTATGAAGTTGTTTCATTCCAGGATGTCAATTTCAATGTTTTAAGACTCACATATGAATCTATTATCTACAATATGTATTCCTAAATTAATTAAACCTTCCTTAAAGATATAGCCGAAGGCGCACAGCGATGGAGATGAGATCTCTCTCGAGTCTCTGAAGGCAATAGGCCTGATCAACCCATCTGGTAGAGAGAGAAAGCTACAGGTACATGATTTGACTTCTGTGTACAGGTATTGTGCAAGGAGTAAGGTATGGTTAGTGTAAAAACTCCAATTCTAGATGGTAATCTCAAATTTAGGCATGTTCATATTGATTTATTGGTGCCTGCTGAAATGATACTACTTCTATAGTATGGTATCGGTTTAAGTATGGTACTGGTTTTTGGTAGACATATTTATTCTTCCCTCTTGGGTAGACATATTTCTTCTTCCCATAAACCAGAAAAAGGAACTCCACAAACTGACAAGACGAAGAATTTGTTAAAGAATTCAAAAACCACATAGGTCTATCAGTCAGATTCGACCGAGTTGAACTTGAACAAGGTTCAAAGAAAGGCCCGAGAAGATGGATGGGAAAAGGTTTGAGGCAGGAATTAGGGGGTTACGGCGGGGATTTTATTGTCGCGTACCGAACAGTGGGGATCCAAAGATCGGGTGGTGAGGGATAGAATTTTTCTTTTCCCCAACGGAGTAGAGTTTCAGATCCGTCTAGGGGATCCTAAAAAGGATGAATGGACCTGGATTAAGAGTGTGTGGCTTAAGATTCGAGGGTTTCCAAAGAAGTTGTGGCTTAGACATGAGTTTGAGAAGTTGGTAGACTCCTTTGGAGGGGTTTTGCTGCAGATGGATAAGGAAACAGAAGGAAGGTATGATTTTAGGGAAGCGGGAGAGGTTGGATTGATACGTAGATGGTAAACCGTTGATATTTTTGTTTTGGCACAGGGAAGAAGAGCGTGTAGGCCCGAAGGACAGGGATCCAAAGGAGATCAAGATTCCCTTATCGTTTGTAGAGGAGATAGCGAGTGATCCCTACTGGATCTCTGAAGAAAAGAGTAGGATCCATGGAATAAGTCTTGGTATGGAATGAAGGCTAATACAGACATCCGAGGGAGATATAACTCATCATTCGGATAAGGGAATCTTTTTTACCATAGGTCGGCTCAATGCGGTCTTACAATCCCATTCAGTGAGTTCGTCCTCGACATTATCCGCCTTCTAAACGTGGCTCCGAGTCAGTTGAATGCCATAGCCTCGTGCACCATATGTTCCTTTGAGTCACTCTTTGCACGCTAATACAAAGATTGGTTCTCTTACCTTGACTTCCCCCGTCCAACCGTGAATTTATTCTTGGAATATTACAAGTTTATAGTGAATCGATATTGGATAGCTGTTAAACGATGAGTGAAGAAGGATGTAGACACATGGGGTCTTTGATTCAAACGTGGGCGAATCGCTTGGCAAATACCGTCCATTTGGGACACGATTTTATGAATACCCCTTGGAACATTACTTGACATGGTTCAACCGTGAAGGGATGCAAATAGTATATTGGCGCGGATCAACTGCTAGAAATATTTTGAACCCGCTAGCACCACAGGGGCGTGGGATCGAAAGAACCTTTACCATGCAAGACGAAATTGTGCAACAAACAATAAATCAATATAATATTTTTGAATATTTGCTCAAATAAAGTAAATTACTAACTCAATTTTTTTTCTAGGTGCTTTGTAACATCAATCTTTCAAGGGAAGCTATTGGTGTTATTGCACATAAGCCAATAATGTCATGAAAACTTTTGCGAGAAAAGTTCTTCGAACTTGTCGTGGAAACATTCAAGACGTCGATCAAGGAGTCGTGTTTAGAAACTTGATGTTGGAACATGGACTGCGAGTCGAGGACTTGGAGCCGTCACTAGCGGAGGGTTTGCGTGTTCAGCCCGGGCATTATGAGTGGTTGGATCAATTGGTTGACGACGATCATGCTAGTATATGGAGACCAACCAACAATTGGTTTGCGTGTTCAACAACAATCACCACTATTTAACCCTTCTTACTCACAGCCATCGCATGCTGGTATATGGGAGACCAACCAACAATTGGTTTGCGTGTTCAACAACAATCAACACTATTTAACCCTCCATACTCACAGCTATCGCATGCTGGTATATGGGAGACCAACCAACAATCGGGTGTCGTCGAGGTCGAACACGATGTCGAGCGTATGGTCGAGGACGAGATCGAGCGTGTGACCGAGTTTGTATTTGGATCTTCTAGCCAAATCACAAATCCTAAGCAAGATGACGTTGATTTTGTTGCATTAAGGTGCACTACTATGGAGGTTAGAGCACCAACGACTTATACTCCATCTACTTGTGATAATCGTGGTCGCGGTAGGGGCGTACTCGGCGCGGTAGGGGTGACTGAATTTATATAAGACAATTTAAGAATTTGTTTGTTGTGATTGTTGTTGTTTGTTGTTGTTTTTTAGAACTGAAGAACATGTTGTGTTTAGAATTTGTTTAAGATAATTGAATTCAACTCAATTATTAGTTTAAGAATTTGTTTGTTGTGATTATTAGCTCAATTATCAGTTTAACAATTTAATATAAGCATGAAAACGTTATGGTATTATAAAAAAGAGGCAGATGTGCCCAAATTTCACAAGTGAAAATCATTTTTAAGGGCGCAACTATTACTTGCGCCCTTGCTCCTTTCTCTCGCTGACTAGTGAGTCCGGCGTGTACAATTTAGGGGCACAACTATTATTTGCTCTTCTAAGATGATTTCAAATCTGGATGTTCTCCGGAGTTTCTAGGATCGATCTCACACATTAGGGGCGCAAAGTAGCGCAAGTATTGCTTACTTGCGCCATCATGATCAATAAAAATAGGTTTAGCACAGAGATTTGAACTCATGCCATCTTTCAAATTCCGCACCTATAATCTAACTTCCTGCCACTTGATCATTTTGTATTTCTCGTAAAGAATGAGACTACAAATAGAGTTGTCTCTAGTCGCTTGTGATATTTCATCTCTTGTCTAACATTTTGTCTCTCAACCACGATTTGAATACACTCTTTCATTCATCAAAACCGCACAATTTATTTCAACTTTCTTGTGTCGTGAATTTGAAGCAGCAGTGTGTTCCCAAAGAAACTTCGTAGCTTCTTTTTGGGATTGTCGACTCTCGACAGCCACCGACAAGCCGACTAGGTGATGGGTAATGGGAGCCCGTGTGAGATCGTGTGGTGTGTTAGAGACATAGATGGAGATAAATGCAGATGAAGAGAAGAAAATAAGAGATGGAAATGAAGCAAATCACTTTTGATTTTATACCAAGCAAATTAATGAGCCTGAAACATCAAGAGCAAAATATAGCAGAACAACTTCTTTTCCATTTGTTTGATTTATTTTGTGTACGTACATTTGCCATCTTTTGGCGTATGTATGTATGTATAGCTAGGTACAAGGTTAGAAAAAAGAAAAATGAACAAATCAATGAACCAAAAATTGAAAACAAAACCTATCGCGCGCCTCCGTTTTGTATTTACAAATCCTAGCTAGCTAGGAAGACTGAGACTGAGACTGAGACTGAGACACAACAGCATTTTCTTGCTGCAGGCTGTTCAATTTGGCAAATACTCCTACCATCGGAGCCGTGTTGTACGTGCACGCCTCCGTCTGCATGAAGTTTTCTCTATGATCCCGGAATTTATCCCGCATGTCTGGCCCACCAACTATAGCCCCCACCAGCACATTCGGGTTCGCCTTCGACCGCCCAAACCAATCATCATATCCCTGCGTGCACCCGATGAAGTTCTCGCTCTTCTTCAACGATACTATGGATGCACCCCGGTGGTGCACTCTTTTTGGGAACTTGTGCCCGTAGCCCACCAAATAGCTTGTGTGCATCGGGTTGGATCCCAAAATGTAGTCGGCCTGTGATTTGGCGAATTCAAAAACCTCTTCGGGTTGCACAGGCCGGTCGGGGCACCTGAGCTCTTGCATGTCAGCCTTTGCGAGGTACTGGGAGAAGGTCATGAGCAGGAAGGCAGTGCCAGTGACGTGCTGCATGTTGTTCCACTGACGGACGAAGAGCATGCCTCCGGTGGTCCTCTCGAGGTTGTTGCCTGCATTCTTGCCGAGGGTGGCGCAGATGTAGTGCTCGGCTTTGGCTCTGTATTGCTGCAGAGTGCGCTCGTGCCTCGGTGCGTAGTTACCTTCAAGCAAAAGCTGTTCGAGAATGAAAATAAATAATCAGAATTATATATATTTTTTTATTTTAATTAGTTAAGCGTATACTTAAGATGTGAAATGATGAACCAACCTTGGCAGCTAAGATTTGGACGCCAGCGTACTTTACATCCCAGCTAAACTCCATCATGGCCCAGCCGGTGCCTCCGAAGCAGTCGGCCATGTCGACCACGTAGTCCAAGTACTCGTCACGACCCGTGGCCCGGTGCAGCCAGAGGGCGGCCCAGAGCAGCTCGTCCTTATAGCCACTGATGGAGCCGTAGTAGCTCTTCACGGCCTCTATGCTGCTGTCGTAGCTCCCCCGGTACTTGTCCGCAAACTCAAACAGCTCTTGTGCGTGGTTCAGCAGCATGTGCGAGTAGTGCGGGTTGGATTTTCTGAAGACGATGGACGCGGCGGCCATTGCGGCGGCAGTCTCGCCGGCGAGGTCGGAGCCGGGGTTGTTCCTATCAATCTTGTATGCCTGACGAGGGGTGGTCATGTCCTCGGGCCGCTGCCAGCAGTAGTGGTCGGTGTCGCCGTCCCCGACCTCGGCCCAAAGGACATCGGGGTGGGTGTGGGCCTTGACGAAGTAGTCGGTGCCCCACTTGATGGCCTCCAGGGTGTATTGGAGCTCTCCGGCGGCTTCTATCTCCTGCCTGAATTCAATGGCGCTCCACGACAGCATCGTCACCGTGAACGCCATGGGTAGCCCGAATTTCACATGGTCTCCTGCATCGTAGTACCCTCCCACCAAATCCACCTAAATTTAACAAATTAATATTATAACACTATTTTTACTTCAAGTAAATTAATTAAGTAACTAATTATGGCAATTAATTAATCTCAATATATAACAACCAATGGATTGCTTGCTTCATTTATTCAAACCAAACCAACCTAATTTTTGGTTTGCTTTTTTTTCTTCTTCTTTTCTGATGGTACACTGCAACTAACATATATATATATATAGCTCTGCATCAAATCAGATTGGTGGAGGACCCACGACCGCACCTATATAATTAATTATTTTCAATTTCAATTAATAAATTATGATGAATTAGCTACGTATGCAGTTGCTGAAATTTCAATTTGATGATTTAAGATTTTCGGACCCAGCTCCAGCTGCATGCATTTCTGAAGTTTGAAAAATTCAAAGTTCAAAGCTCATGGAGTCATGGAGCAAGGCAATTTGGAAGGCTTCCTCTACTTTTCTTGTCTTTTTATTTGCAAAAAAGAAAAGAAAGAAACGGGACGCGTAGGGATTGTGGACTTTTCGTAGCTGGGCATTCACACTCAGAACACCAAGAAATTAAAAAGAATACATGAAAATGAAGTTGAGCTGAGCAACCAACTCAGGAATGTTGTCCGATTAATGTTTGGCAATTAATTGCAATTGCAAATACATATATAGAAATTAATGATGAGATATATATATTATATTATGTAGCATGCATGCATGCATGCATGATGCATGAATGCATCGTCATACATAACATAGATAGCTATTAATGAATAGTAAGCAAGAAATTGATACGTACCCCTTGCTGGAGGCCGTCAGTGAGGCCGGAGTGAGAGCGCCAGGTGACGCGTTGGTTGTAGGGCAGACGACCGGAGCGTTGGGCCTCAAAGTAGAGCAAGCTCTTGTGCAGAGCATCGGCGTAGTCATGGTTTTTGTGTGCCTGGCAACAAGATGAGCAGCTGAAGACGGCCAACAGTAACAGTAATAGCATCGCCAACGCAGAATTAGGATTTGGTCTTGGTGTGATCTCCATTTTCCAAATTAATGTTTAACTCTTGATGGTGCCTCTGGATGCCTTCTCTTCAGCTTGGGGTGGCTGGCTGTTGCACTTGCACTTGCACTTGCACACAGCCACTCTTCCACTTTTTCTTCTCTTCTGAGTTCTGATTACAATTACAATGAGAGGGAGGGAGGGAGGGAGGAAGGGAGGGAGGGAGGGAGGGAGGGAGAGAGAGAGAGAGAGAGAGATGTATAGACTATAGAAGAAGAGAGGGAGGGATAAACTGTATACAAGTTTGAACACTAATTATAAGAAAGAAAGAGAGAGAGAGAGAGAGTTTCAGGGGTTGGTGACCGGTGACCGCTGACCGGGTCTCCCAAATTGATTCACAAGTGACCGGCGCGCGGGATCCTTTGCGCCTGCTCCGATGCACCACACCTCCATTCAGATCATATGATGATATGATCTGATCATGTCCCCACCCCTCAGTCTCAGCTGAGCACTCGCCTAATGGCATGTCATCAATTACACACACATATATAAGCTGATAAGCATCACCAAATCTAAATTAAATGCAACCCATAATTAAGTAACATACACTCACATGTGAACTATATATGAGATCGATGTTTCCTCGACGCTGATTCAGTGATTCCCTCCTTTTTTTTATTGTTTGACGACTTCTTGCTTCCTTCAACTATTAACGATACTTTACGCTCGCTCTCCCCAGTCCCCATGTTGCTATATTTTATTCTTCTATATCTTCCCTATATTAATAATTAACTTTTAAACGACCCCCAAATTAATTCAAAATAGAAACAACTTCACATCTATATTCCAAAACTTAATATATTAATTGTGTTTCCAATTTTATATATTATGTATTCTTTCTTTCCTTCGTAAATTATTGCAATTTTTCGTATACTTGTGATTGACTTTTGTAAATAGTCAAATTATAATTATATTGTATGATATTTGAAATACAATCATGTTGGTTTATATCAAACCTAATCTGTCATTTTTCAAATAATCTCACAATATCAAACAAAATATTTTTTCTGAGTTAATTTGTGAGAGATGCTTGTTTTTTTAAATTAATGGAGAGTGTTGACCTTTTTATTAACGCTAGTTTATCGTTACCTAACGAGTTGCTCTGTCTATCTAGTGCTTGGCCAATTTCTAGATTCTTGTCTGTACCGTTATATAACGTCATATGGCATTATGTAACGGGTTGCTCGGTATGTTTGGTACTTAGTCAATTTCTAGATTTTGCTCGCTTTACAGTTATAACGCCATCTAGCGTTATGTAACGAGTTGCTTGGTCCGTTTGGTACTTAGCCAATTTTCAAGATTTGCACTTTTACCGCTATGATGTTATGATGCCATTATGTAACAAGTTGCTCAGATTTTTCAATATATAACAAATGTCAAAACGATTGAGGCTTACCGTAATAACGCTACTTGGTGTTACATAACAGGTTCCTCTGTCAAAAAGATAATCAAGCTTGATCTGAATTATCGAAAACTTCACATAAACGACGTGTTCGAAATGACATTATCGGAAACCATTCTCCTTGAAGTATGTCCAGGCTATCAGAGCCTGCTTCAGCCGTACGTTGCTCTCCTCAACCTGAGCACCTCATACTCTTTTTTCATGCTTCGTGTATCGAGAGTTTGTTCAACACACACCTCTTCCTCGAGAACTCCGTTCAAGAATGTGGACTTCACGTCCATTTGATGGATCGACCATTCGAACTATACTACCTGGAAAATCAGTAGTCGAATTATTTCCATTCGAGCAACATTTGCGAAGACCTCGTAATAGTCAATCTCGTCTTTCTACTGATATTTCTTCACCACCAGCCTCGCCTTGTAACTTTCAAATTTGCCTTATGGGTTCATATTCTTCTTGTATATCCATTTTACTTCAATGACCTTGTGTCCCTTTGGAAACTCAACCAATTCTTAGTTTTGTTCTTCTTTGTCGCCTTGGTTTCCTCATCCATCGCTGCCTCCCATTTATGATCCTGAGTAGTATCATCTAATGATATGTCTCGGCATCAGCTAACACACACAATAAGTGCACATCTCCAGTAGTTTCATATAAGTCATGCAGGTTTTAGTATGTTGATTTATCAGTTCAGGTTCCTCTAAGCTTCCCCAATTGGAGTCCTCGTCTGAGCTTCCCGAGCTCGACCCTTCGTCAACCCGAGGTAGAATCTTTATTCCTCCCTCGGTAAGTTCTTCCTCTCGCTGGTTCTTTCAGTCCCAGATGACTTCTTCATTCACCTCCACATCCTGACTTATCACGAGGTTTTTCTCAATAGATCGGGTCATAGAGCTTGTAGGCCTTTGACTTCTCGACATAACTTATGAACACAAGTTTCTTGCTCTTGTCCTCAAGTTTGGTTCTCTTCGGGACTGGTACATGCACGTATGACACGCTCCTGAACACTCTGAAATGAATCACATTTTGCTTATGACTGCTGCATAGATCATGTGGGGGTCTTGTTTTCGAGAATTGCATGTGGACATCACTTTTGTATGTACACGACACGATGCACAACTTCCGCCCGAAACTCCTTCGGCATGTATTTTTGTCTTGAGCTTTGTTGGCACCTACAATAATGCTAGTTATTAGCCTAAAAACAAACAAGGAGTAAAGCACGATATTAAGACACAAAATATGGAAATAAGGGCAAAAGATGCAAGACTGGTTCAATTTTCAAAAGACCAGAGACCTTATTGTAAAATTAGCCAAAACCTCAACAAAATGCAACAAGATGCAAATGAGGACTCATAAATATTTGCAAGAATTTTACAAGATTTTTATGTGATTGGAAAAATTATTTGAAGCATAATATGTCCAATTGACACGATTGCCCTATTATTAAGTAATTATATATAACATTTTGAATTTATTCAAGAGTCAAAGCTCAAGGAAATGTGGTCATATTATATATCAATAAATTCTACAAAAGAATTATGGTTTTTAGCTATATTTGAGTAAAAAGTTCGACCATTCGAGCCTCTAAACAATTCAAAATCGATCTGCATGAATTAAAATTTAATTTTGAATCAATTTAAATGTTTTGGGCTTTGAATGCGTTTGGTATACACTAGCGCTATTGGGCTCCTAGAAGCTGTCATTCTCTTGGCTTACATGAACTAGACTCACCCAAATACAAGACAAAAGACGATGATGGCTTCTCTCATTAAATCTGACAAGTGGGTCCCTACCTAATCAGGTGTTACCCGAGACTAAACCATGACATTTTCGACGACTCATTAGACATTAAGCCTTCATGTCCGAATCCTAAACACCTGACTAGACCATAAAGAGGAGGGAGATGATGAACTCACTCACTCAATCAGAAGTTGTCACGTAGCCTTCTTCTTCCTTTCTCCCATGAGCTATCTCCTTTAAACTGGAGGTCTTCATTGAATCTTCAACTCCTTATTTCTTGAGAGTTAAGCTGCAAGAAATATATCAATAAAAAGAGGAGAGCGAGGAGAACATCATGATAATCATCGGTGGATCTAAGGATCAAAGAATAACAATGAAGTTCAAGTCAAAACTATACAATACGCGGTCAATATGATGATGTAAGTTATCTAAAATAAAAAAAAAATGCTAGGCAGGCTCTCAAGACTCACGATATTTACTATTTTTGTTATTTACTATTTTTTATAAGAAAAGAAAAAAATATTGGTCGGAGTTTTCACATCATGTTCTCCCTACATTTAAAGGTTTTAGGTCATTAGGTGTGCAATTGGTAAAGAAGTGGGATAAGAGAGCATGAGATCACTTTATGAACTAATGTGTGATAATGAGCTAAAGTCTGATGGAAATGCATGAACAACCATGGAAAGAGAGACCATTGCATAATTGAAGCAACGCAACTTTAATTAATTATAGTAGTAACTATAGTTAGCAAACTGATGACATGTCAACCGTTGGATGCGCTGTTCAATCGCTGACATGCATGATCTCACCACAAGATTAATTAGCTATATAGCTAGCTAGCTCTGACATAATTAATTATATTAACAGCGTGCATAGCTACCACGAAAGTGGCTTCAGACCGTGAAATTAAAATTAATTCAACATAATGAACATTTCATGCATGATTTAGACGTGCATTTTTTTATTTTTTGATTCCTTCTGGTCCTATTTCCTTGGCTTGCTTTGGTGAATTAGATAGATGGCGATGTCCGGTCTCCCCTTAATTTATCAAGGAAGAAAAAGAAAATAATAATTCATTATTTTATTGTGCAAAACTCTTATATCTATATGCATGTGCCTCGAGAGCTAAAAATATCTGCAATAAATATTACTACCATCTGAAATTGTTTCTTGATTCTGATCGACTAAAACTAAAAGGGAGTGGTCTTAATTAATTAATTAATTAATTAATTAAATGAACTTGTAGCTTAATTATTAATTGTGTCATCATTATTATTTTGGAGTGGGGAGACAGGAGAATAAATAATTAATGCATGCTCTATAAATGAATTACAGTCATCACATTTGACTTTGATTAGTGTGTAGGTGTTAATTGATAGAAGAGTATATCACCAATATAATTCACCATTCACTTCCCACACTTCATTTGTGCAAGTCAAAAGCAATGCTTGAATCTTGATACACACATATATATAACAGATCAGAAATAATGGCTCCCAAGTAGTTAAGAAAGAATTGATTAATTGCCAGTGGTTAAGGGATCAATCATTAGACATTAAATGGGAACGCGTTCGTTTAAACATTGTAGTTGGAATTTGGAAGTCTGGAACAAATTAAGAAAGCAAAACACGGAGGAGAGGAGACATGCAGCACGTAAAGTTTTGGAGCCATCTGATCATCTCCCCCAATCCATGTCTTTGTATACTATATATATATCAATTATCATCCCTTTTGCTTTTGTTTTTGTTTTGTTTCACATCTCAATGATCGATCACGTTATTTTGTACAGGACGTAGTTGCTAATAATACCCAAGTTGGAACTCAACTTTGTGGGATCTCTCTCTCTCTCTTTGAAAGCATGACAGAAGCTATCAGGTTGTATATTACCATTTCTTTTTAAGAGTGGAAATCACTTGACAGATAAATTAAGCAAGTATTTTTTTTCTTTAACTCTTAATAGGATTGATGATGCTTCTGATACAAGCGGGTTAGCACCCATACAGTATGCTTCTTTTACATTCAAGTTTGAATTTCACCTATTGACCTATAATATTGGCATTAGAATTTTTTTTCATTTATGGCTCTGAAAGGAACTTATGTCATCATACACAGTGATTTGAAGGGTTTCTAAGGCAATATTTGTGCATATTTAATATCTGCCATGTGAGAGATTTATTTTTTAATTGTGTTAACTAGTTGTATCTTTCATAAACTGAGGTCTGAGTTATAAAACTAACTAATGGACACATTGTAGGAGTCACGGGAGATGGAAGTCAGAAGAGGCAGGTGAGGTATAGTTTTTTCTGTCAGATTAACTTTTTTACATTTTGTCGTATTTTCGTTACAATTATTGTTAACAACAGCTAACCTTGTGAATGCCAATTGAATTCTCTTCGATTTTATCCATAACTTTTCATCACATTTTTCCTGTAATTATAATTATTCAATATGATTTAGGAAGTTTCTTGTCAGACCCAAATGTTATTGTCTCAGATAATTTTGTTAGCAGACTAATAAGCTGATATATGTAGGGCTCAAACGTCAAATGAAAGTGAAATCACTTTCTGAAACAAATATGCTCAGTGATCCTACTTGGATTTATCTTGCTAATTAGTTCAACCTATTTTAGATTTTGTCAAAGAACATATGGTTTAAGTAATTAAATGCTAAACCTCTGGAGCCCAATGAATTTCTCAAAACTCTTCCTTTTTCCAAAGGTTAATTTTATATGACAATTTTTTTTAATTCTTGCTCTAAATTTTTGCTAGTACGTTACTGATGTAATGAAAAGTCAGAAGCATCTTGAGAATACAATGCTTATTGTGATGGGGGATCACTACACCAAAATTTAGCTTTTACAACAAATTTATTATAACGATTTTTAAATTCGTTGAAATAACACAAATTATTGCTAAGAAAACAAAATTTGTGGTAATATTTAGTATTTTACGCAACAAAAAAAATTTGAAGTACTAAAAATGCAATCACAACAATATATTAGTTGTGATAAAAAAAAATCAACAAAATTTTTTGTTGCAAAATATAAACAATCATGCAATAATTTTTTTGTTGCAATATATTTTGAAATTTTCGCTAAAATACTAAACTCAGATTTGATTATTTGAGCATTTTCTTTGATTTTGTTGCAATATTAATCCAATTTTTACTCAACAAACTATTTCGTGGCAATAGGCCCAAGCGGGAAAGAGCTCTACCGTAGTGCCTAGAAGAATTTAATGAATAATTGATTTGATGTAGCTAAGCCCAGACCAAACAAGCTCTTTCATCTCCGCCGCTCTTCACACCTCCAAATATGATCTCTCTATCTCTCTCTCATGGAGTCTTGTCAGCGATCGAAGCTCTCTCCCTCATCGCTCTCTGTGGCGATCAGAGCTCTCTCTCGTCATCGTGCTCCCGTCTGATCTAATCGGCGATCAAAGCTCTCTCCCTCATCGCTCTCTGTGGCGATCAGAGCTCTCTCTCGTCATCGTGCTCCCGTCTGATCTAATCGGCGATCAAAGCTCTTCCTCGGTTGGCGATCGGAGCTCTCTCGTCACTCTCTCTCTGATCTGATCAGTAATCAGAGCTCTCTCTCTCTCTCTCTCTCTTTGTCGTCGTGCTCCAGTCTGATCTGGTCGGCGATCGGGGCTATCCCTCGGTTGTGTTTCGTAGTCACGCCTCCTTTCCAAGTTTCCTGCTCATGCCTTCGCTCCCATGCTAGAAAAAATGGTTAGCCTCCATCAATTTTCCTCTATTATACAACTCGATTAGATTCCCTCTCTTGTTCTTCGTAGAATTTGTCTAATTTACCTATTGCTTTAGTGAAATTTGTGCTTTTGAATTGCATTTACAATAGGATGTTGAGGTTCATACCGGAGTTACTAGAAGTGCTGAAGAAGAGAACGTTCTGGAAGTACAGTTACAGGGGAGTCCGAGTTAATTGCTGAGATCTTATTTTTCTAGATTCATTCACTTTTGTTTGATGTGCCGTTTGTTGGATTCAATAATCAATTAGTTTGCTCATTTGACTTGGAACGTATGTTAAGAAGTTAATGGAAAGATAAGTAAATATGTCTATAGGATGCGTTATAGTATGCAAATAGATCTTAATGCAATTGTTAAATTTTGTAGTTTAGATTTACAATTTATAGATTAGCTTGTTTTGCATGTCAGGTTCTGGAGGGGTCTTAAGGGAAAGCCCATGGTTAATTGACATTTTTTGGGATAGTGAACAAACGCGTAATTGACATTAATTGAGGCATGTAAGGTCAACATTATGCTTAAATACACCGTGAAAGATCTTTTCAATTTGTTGTAAGGTTATTTACCAAGTTTTAATATCAATTTATAATGCTTGAATTAATCTTATGGAATAGGAAATGGATGATGGCATGATGCATCTGGTCACACGAAATATGTGTAGGAGGCATTATAGAGATGAATTCAATTGTTAGGTATTATAACCACACTTGTGGCAAGCAATTCTTTTTTAATATTGTAGAATTAAAACAAATTGATACTAAGTACTAACCATATATGTTGTCAACTGGGTCAGGTACTGGTCTAAATTGTTTTACCAGAAACACTACCTGAATTCATTTCCAGGACACCAGGTACAATCTTGGCCTCTTAGTTTCTCTTTAATCATCTCGTCGACATTTTTTGATTCAGGTAAAGTTTTTTAGATAATTAGATAATATTTCTGTGATCTACCACACATCTTTACATCTAAATTTGTGAGTAGAGGAGATTGATTTTAATTTCAATAATTATTGAAGGGAATTATGTATCAGTGGTGCTTGTACCAAAAGTGCTATTGGAATACTTTTATAAATAACTGTAAGGATAGGATGTTGATGCCACTTGAAATTTGCTGACCAAAATTGCTATGTTTGATCCCACCATCTCTCGATTTCATGCTGGTATGTCATATTAGAACTAATACTTGATTCTCTAGAAAATTTTGTGAAACAATACATTTTAGTGTTTACTGCTTGCATCTGGTAGTAAGCATTAGGATCTTTAGATTGGTAAGGTTGGTGAGTAATGGTATTGTGCAATGAATAATGGGTTGAACTGATACAATGACCGAAATATTTCTATCTCATAAGATTACTAATCGCGATGCTTTGTTTGCAATATTGTCAAGCTTTTTATTTTTAATATTTGAAAATGTGTTGGTTAAATGCTTTCTCACTGTGCTTTTTTTTTGCTTTCAATTGACAAAAGTTCTTCAGTTCAAAGGAAGTATGAATAGGGCTGCTAATGAACTGAATAGCTCATGAATAATTGGGCTGAATCTCTACCGAGTATACACTAAACGAGTAGATAAATGAGTCGGGCCTTAAATTGGACCCATATTCGAATTTCATCAACTAATGAATCGAGTTTGAACAATCTTCGGGTTGCTCATTTAAGCTACTCGAATCAAACCATGACCATTGAGCTGCTCGTTTTCAATTTGATCAATCATCAATCTCACATCTAGGTTTCCTTCTCGTTAAACCTTCTCCCCCAAATCACATCTCTCTCACCATCTCTCTCTCTCTCTCTCTCTGCTATCGAGCTCAAAAAAAATGTTGGGTTTCTCTTTTAGCTCTGTTCTCTTCATCGTGGCTGTACATCTTGCCAAGTCACAATCAACGCTTGGTGACGTTGTATGTTTCTCATCTCTGTGTTATTTTTTTTGTTTTTGCTCTTTTAGAAGGGCGTATGTTCCTCCTCTCTCTCTCTTGCTTTGTGAAATTCATGACTCAAAAACTACGGTCAATGTTTTGTCAACCAAAACTCAAATCTTGCAATATACCTGTCTCGTTCCAGATGGCAATTGATCCACATTCAGGCCCCACACAGTGTCCTTGGTGATCAGGGTCCTCGAAATAAAGGGTTATAAACATCGGCATTTCAGTAAATAACAAACTGATGCCTTTGTTGGTACTGGGGTATGACATGGAGATTTACGACTACAATCTCTATTTGTATTGCCACAATATAGGGTTATATTCTCAGTAAAGTTTTTAGGTAAATCTTTGCATGAGCTAATTTTGGGTTTCAACTCTGAAAGCAATTGAAACTATTTGTGTATATTCTAATTTTATAGTGACTTTGAGGTCGATTTAGGATCCAGCGAGAATGCCTCAATAGCTTACTATGCATTAGCCGTTGATAAGGGGGTATACTTGTTCATTCTTATTTTCTCATTTATGACATTGATAGACTGTGAAATCACCTTAATCCATCCAAAATTCTTAGTTTGTTTGCTACCTCAAGTGCTTTTATTGTACTTCTGAAGTTAAATTTCTCAAGGTTTACCGGATTCTAAATTATGTTAATTTAAGGGTATCTAGTTTGTAAGGGTCTGTGAGAGCTTATGTGCTAATTTAACCTGGTGGTTGTACTTCTCAATGTATATTAAGGTATTTCTATTGCTTTTATGCGGTGAGATCTTGTAGCTTACAAATTTTTTATCTTTGTGGTTTGAATTTACAGTTGCAGCCTGACAAGGTTAGAAGAGAAATGTTTGTTTCTGGTGGCAAGATTTTTGTGTATGTTTCTATTTTCTCTCTTTTCACGATATATTAGTGTTTCATCCAAACATATAATACGATCAATTAGATGCAATTGAAATATATTAATTATAAGCTTTCAGTAATGGTATGTTGGGACGACTGAAATGGCTTTCAGTATGTTGGGACGACTCAATTGTATTTTTTCTTTTTTATTTGATAAATGTAGGTATGGATTTGAAGCTTCGCAAGGAGGTGCATTGGGATTTTATTTTTTTTATTTTTTGGATAAATAAATATAAATATTGTTCATGTGAAGTTGATAATGTGAAAGTAGATAGTTTCATGAGAAATTATTATTTTTCTATTGATTTATATTTTATTTTTTCGATAAACAAATAGTGATATTGTTAAATTTAAATTTTTTTTGAAATATTTTATATGTATTGCAACGATTTTTTGTGTGGTGATTATAATTAATTTCAACAAATAAAAATTGTGGTAGGATGATCTATTGCAACAAATGCAATTGTGGTAGTAGCATCATTTATACTACGAATAATATTGTAGTCACATAAATTATTGCAACAAAGTTAATTGTTATAACACAAATCTATTACGTCCAAATGAATTGATGTAATAAAGTTATGAGCAACAAAACAAATTTTGTTGCAATAACTTATTGCTACGCCACTTATTTCAACGATTTCATAACGATTTTGCTTCGTTATGTTAGAGATTTAATGCAACAATTAGATTCTTTACGCAACAAATAATTTTGTAGTGAAAATTGAATTTTGGTGTAGTGGATCATGCTCAAACCCTGAACGGGGATCATGGTGGCGGCACACCTGAGGAGGTCAGTTGGCATCTCTGGTCTTATGTTTGGATGATATAATGTCAAACTGTAAAAACATTGGTTAATATCTTACATGAGCCCATTGTCAAACTGTAGAAACATTGGTTAATATCTTACATGTCAAACAATTTGATATAATGTCAAACTGTAAATAGGGGGGATTTTTGATATCCTATACATTGTAGGCATATCAGGTGCGTAATTTGTGAGGTTTTGTAGGGAACACATGAACTTTTGCCTCTAGTATCTTCGATTGATACAGTTCAATGATAGTATATTCTCTAGGTTGAAGCCATCAAGGCTTTTTGTGTGTGTGTGTGTGTACACCATAATTATGATGAATTGTAGTGGTTTGGTGCAGCTTGACTTTGCGGTGAGCATATCAGCATTCCTCGGTATTCCTTTTCCTTTTGGAAGGTTTGTTCCTTTGCTGTCTTTTCCTTTTGGAAGTGCAATTATGCTCATGTTCTATGTATTCACAGTTGGCAGGTATGGAACAGTAAACTGAGATAATCATATAAATTAAAAGGGAGAACTATGAGCTGTTTGTAACTTTGTCAAGAAATCATACACTATGATGTTGTCCCACATCAGCCCACTAATGTTGTACTGATTATTTTCCAATATGATTATTGATGGTGTCACTTTCCTACAGATTTTGATACACTACTGATGGGCATTTGACTGATGACTTCTCATATTCTATGTATATCCCGGCTTATGCACAATATTGGAGTTAGTTGATACATGTCAAGTAATTTGGTGAGCCAAGGCACAACTCAAAGTATGCCTCTTCACATGGCTTCTGATCCTTAACTGCCTACAGACGACGAACAATTAAATTCAGATGGGTAGTCACATAGAAGAGAGGTGTTCCATGGCCACGTGTTCAAGTCTAAGGCAAATTATCAGGTCATTGAAGGCAAATTGTCGACTGATATGGCTAGTACAAGTATAGCTATTAATAGCAAGTATAGAGGAGTAGTTACATAATTTTAAGAAGGAATGAGATTGTTTTAGTGTAGAAATAATTTCGAGATACTATATAGATGTCATGTAAATAACTAATATTTGTATTAATTTGTACAAATTAATGGTTTTCTAAGTTTGATTTGTGATTATTTGTGATGCAAACACAAGTTTGAATGAATTATTCACTGCATGTTAGGTGAAAATTTGAAAATAGCATAAGAAGAATAACATAAAGCACAAATGTGATGTCGTAAAGAATAAAGCACTTCATCTGACGTCAACACATTAACTGCGACCGGTGTGATGTCATACTGCGACCAGAGTGACGTCAGCAAAATTATCTGCGATGGAGGTTTGGTGACAAAAACATGTGCGACAAGACACGGTAGCAGAAATGTTATCTGCGATCGAATTTGGGCTTTGTGCGACCGGATTGCTGGTCGCAAATGCTTGATTTTCCTGTAGTGAATGCAGTATAAACCAGTTTATACATCACAACAAATCTCTACGTATCACCAACACATCCACATGAAACACTCATCACAACACATCCACATGAAATACTCATCACTGCTAAAAAATAGCGTATCACTACAATGCTACTAGAGGATGGACTTCTTCCATTTTGAAATGTATCTCAGCAGTATTCGTTCCATAACCAAACGTCTTCCTCAATCCTCTGTATTAGTTGATTTGTCGTTTGTGCTGCTTCATGATCTTGAAAGATCAGCACGTTCCTCTGCCTCCATACCGTCCAAGTAGTTGCCAAGAAAATAGTGTCCCAAATGGTTCTTTTTGCAAGAGAAGTCTGCAATCTCATGCTGCGAATTATGAAGTGTATGGATGTCGCTGGCACGATGAAACTCATCTGATATTTCAATTGCAGGTTAAACCAAATGGAGACAGAGTACGGGCAGAGAAAAAATAAGTGTAGCGCCGATTCACATGGGCAATTTGAGCATAATGGACATGTAAGATTGCATTGCATGTTTCTTTTGCGCATCACGTCGTGTGTCAGGAAACGTTCCTGCAGCAACATGCAGGCGAAGAATTTGACAACTTAGGGTCCTTTGGCTCGCCAGATCCAGGTCCAGAAAGGCTTGGTCTTACCTGCAGATGAAATTAATTTGTAAAAAAAGTTAGCTGAGTAGGTACCTGACGCCTCCCATATGCATCGCCATGCCAATGTGTCCCTGTCTTGAGTAAATGCATGATTTTCTAAAAGTTGCATGACCTCAGATACTTGGAGTGTTCATGGGTGTGGGAACAGGGTATTTGATATTGGCAGCACGTCCCAGAGGAAGATTCGAGGGATAGGGATTCTTTTCCATTTCAAGAAGTAGAGCGACAGAGGGTGTGCAACCCAAGCGTCGAACCAAAAAGAGATAGAAGTATCGTCACCAATTTTCCACTTGTTGCTCCAGTGAAAAAGAGGTAGAATTGTCTATAGCATGTTCCAAAAGAAGGATGCCGATTTCTTCAAGAACCGAGGCTCGTAACAGTAAGTTCCAACCTAATACAAAGCCATTGTGGTTATCGACCAGAGAGAGTCCGGCTTGTTGTAAGCTTTCCACCAGCAATGGTGCAGTGTTGTGTAGGTTTAGATCTTTAATCCCTAGCCCACCATGCACCTTTGACAAGCATGCCTTTTTCCAATTCATGAGGTGGACTCCTGGCCTTAGTCCCTCATTGTGCGTCCATAGGAAGTCTCTCCGTATTTTATCCAATCTCTGGATCACCCATTTCGGTATTTTGAAACATCCCATATAGTACACCGGGATCGAAGATAGCACCGAGTTAATGAGTTGAAGCTTACTCGCTCTAGAAATCAATTTTTCTTTCCACCCTTGCAAGCGTTTTTTGACCTTCTCAATCAGCGGGAGATAGTCTCTCCTTGTTGGTCTTGTGATGGTTAACGACATCCCGAGGTATGTGATGGGCAGGCTTCCTTGCGGGCATGACAGGATGGCCTATGTTCGGGTTGTCTCATCTTGCGTTAGATTGAGTGGTATGAAACAACTTTTGTTATAATATATCCTTAAACCTGATATGTTGGTAAACACTCTTAAAGTTGTCATCACTGATGCCATGGTGATTTCACAAGCGTTCATTACAATTGCGGTGTCATCCGCATATTGCAAAGCAAAGATAGAGCGTGACAACTTGGGTGAAAGATGAGAAGGTAGCAGGTCCGCAATGCGAGCAAGCATGCGTTGGAGCACATCCCCAATTATGATAGCATGGGTGATAGGGGATCACCCTGACGTAGACCCCTGTTGTGTTTGATATACTCAGATGGGGTGCCATTCACCAACACCCTTTAAGAGGAGGTTTTTAGAAGCTGTGACACTCATGAGATCCATTGGTCGGGAAAACCTCTAGCCTTCATAACTTGAAGAAGATAGTTCCAATCAATTGAGTCGAAAGCCTTCCTGAAGTCGAGCTTGGGGAACACTGTCGGTTTGTGCGAGCTTGAGACATTGTGTAATATCTCCCTAGTTTTCATGAAATTGTCACCAATATATCTGCCTTTCACAAAGGCGGCTTGATTTGTGTGAATAAGGCCGGGGAATTTGTGCCTCAGCATGTTTGATAGAATTTTGCATATGATTTTCGAAAGAATGTTTACTATGCTGATTGGACGAAAATCCGAGACCTCAATCAGATTATTTCTTAGGAATCATGATGATGTTTACCCTGTTAAGGGCTGATAAATCCAATTCGTCCGCACAGAAGACATGCAACATGGTTGTGATTGTTGGTTACATGTCTCCCAGAAGTTCTGAATGAACTCAGCAGGTATTCCGTCTGGTCTCGACGCTTTATTGGTGGCTAGTTGTCTTATTGCCAATGTGATCTCTAGGTCCGAGAAAGGCATCCATAGGTCACTCATGGTCTCAGGATTGGGGTATAGAACTTCAGGTTGGAAAGGTGAGCAATGGTACCGAGTGCCCAACAAGGATTGAAGGTGGTCTACAAAGGTTTTTCAGATAGTTGGTTCATCAGTTACTATTTCCTAATTGTGCCGCAGGTTTGTGACTTTGTTTTTGCGCAGCCGGGACAAGGCGAAGGCATGAAAGAACCTCGTGTTATTGTCACCTTCCCTCAACCACTTACATTTGGATCTGTGTTTCCATTTAATCTCCTATAGCGATGCCAGTTGATAAGCTCGCTCTCTAATCTTAATCCTCAGCTTGAACTCGTATGAGGCCAGCATTCTTTCCTCTTCAATTCTATTGAAAAAGGTGATGGAATCATTGCAAAACTGAAACTATTCCTCAAGATGGCTGGTATACGTTATGTGCCAATCTCGAAGAGCATTGTGGAGAACTTGCACTTTGGTATTGTAATGTTCAGCCAGAGCCTGAGTTGGTACTTGCTAGAAATTATTGTCCCAAGTGCAGTTGACAAGCTGCTGAACATATTTGAAACCTAGCCAATATAGCTCAATTCGATTTGGAGGTCGTGATGCTTGGTGTTGTTTGCAATGAAGCACCAATGGAACATGGTCTGAGATAAGCATCTCCTTTGCATCGAGGGTGATGAGGGGAAATGATTTTAGCCAATGGGAGGATACAAGAACTCTATTGAGTTTTGAGAACGTAGGCTCTGATCGTTTGTTGGACCAAGTGAAAGTTTTATTGCCAAAGGGAATATCGGCTATGCCCGTGTTCCTGATGAAGTCATTGAACTCCGTCATCAGGTCAAAACCTCTATATAATTCCGACTTATTCGTCATCCATCTAACGAGGTTCAAGTCTCCTGCTAGGATCCAAGGAGCATTAATCAAGGCCGCTACGCTGTGTAGTTCTTGGATGAAAATGTGTTTCTCATTCTCTTCTGACGGTCCATACACGTTTGTTACAGTGAACAATTGTGCAATGGAGTTTAGTTTCAGAACAGCGGTGCAAGTGCGCCTCGTAGACCAGGAGTTCACCAAAGAGTTAGCCTTGCTCCATGCTATTCCACCTGCATTGTTGAGGGCCTGCAAATATACCACATTAGAGTCATCATAAGAAGGTAAAATGCGCATCACGTACATAAGTGTAACTACATTCCACTTTGTCTCCTGAATACAACATACATCGACTCTAGTAGCCCTGATCCCATCCCTAACTACTAAGCATTTCTTAACATCTCCTAAACCTCTAGTGTTCCATGGCATCAACTTAATTTTTTTTAAAAACATACAAATAACTTGGACTTCAGTTGCAACTTCTCTGTTTTGACCTCACGATCCCTTACTGTTCGATTTTCGAGAATTGGTCTTCGGTGTCAAGGTCGATTCTGGTGATAGTTCCCATGATCTCCAAGTAACCTTCTTGCTGCTTTTGCTGTTGGTCATTTCCTGCTGGGTTTGATGGGCCTTCACCTGCATTGGAGTCGCTTGGGCTGTCTCGGTTGGGCCATCTTGCTGCAGCTGTGAGATGACGGGTTACAAGAAAGCATGTCGGGGCCTTTCATCATTATCCTGACGGATGGCCTGTGAAATATCCTCTACTGGCAGGCCACATCGCTGTGTTATTGCTGCACAATGGTTTCGGCCCACTTCTATTTGGAAATAATTCTGGGGATGCTGAATGATTTGAATCGGGTCCTGGGCTAGGAATTTTGGGTCGTTGACTTATTCTTGGGGAGTAATATTAACCGACCTCCTTTTTCTCCCTCTCTTGACAGAATTTCTTATCTGGGCTAAGGTCTGTTGCTTGTCGAATATTGGGGTGACGTTGACTGCTGCAATGGTTGTGCTCTTCCCAACGTCCTATCTGGTGATGGAAATTTCACCAACACCAAACGTAAACCTTTCTGGCGCAAGGTCCTATGCAGTAGGGGCTTCTATCTTAGGTAGCGGGCCAATAGCTGGAACCTGTCTTTCACCCGATTCCCGAGTCGTTTTGGGACTCGAGGCAGCAAGGGGTCCCACAAGGGTAGGTAGTTGTGCTGGGTGGCGTGTTAGGATGATTATTCAGTTTTGATCTTCTGTGGCTGGGTCCTGGTCATGTGACCTTAGATGCAGATTGGATTGTGTTGCCACATGCAATACCATTCCCCGTTGCTGCAGGCAATCCCACCTTCCCAATTTCATGGGTTTTGGTGTGTTGGGAGTTTTGTGGTGACAACTGTGTGTTTGTTGGTGTTGCTATTCCCAATTGCTGGACTGAATTTCATGAAATGTGACCTCGGTGCTCGTGTTGATTAAGGAAGTTGTGAATTTTCAGTGGGAGAGTGGCCAAGTCCGCTCCCTGAAGTATCTCCCTTAAGGCCTTTATTGATACCATAACTGTGTCCGAGTCGTCAGACCCAGAGCTTATTGGAGAAGACTGTCTCATCTCAAGTGGCGTTGAGCTGCTTGAAGGCTTGTAGTACTTTTTTGGGGTTGGTGGCATGTATATCGGGCATTGGGACCATTTGAGGGGAGTGACCTTGATTGGGTACTCTAAACCCCCAACTATCATGGCTACAAATTTAGATATCCGAGAGGTCGGTAGATGCTATGGCCACCAGCCATGAGGTGATTAGTCCATCCTGCTCGTTGGGTACGGAACCCAAATTTGTACCCATGGCACTGACTGCCCGACGAACCTCCCGTTCCCTCCACAAGTTGGGCGGGAGACCTTCCAGACGTAGCAAGACCTTGAAGGAAGGTATATTAATTGATGAATCGTCATGTGGTGAGAATTCCTGAAAAGATAAACCTTGGTCCCAGAGCTCAACAGGCAATCATTGTATAAGGTTGCTGGTGCTAAGCCCGTTGGCAGTTCAATGGGATACCTATTCCACGTTAGCATTGCCACAGATACCTCGTGATGTTTTAGTAGCCTAGATTGTGCTGTTATATGTGTGACATCTTCCATAGTGAATTGCTTTTCTTCTTCTCCAGAGTACATTACCACTGTGGTTGCCCTTAGCCTTTCTAGCTCGTCAGCATATGTCGCATCCCTTTCGACGAAGACATAGATTTTATCAGGTCTGCCTACAGGCATTGTTGCCTCGGTTGAAGGGAAGGGACCCTCCAGTTCTCTGGGAGTGGACCCCGTGTTAAGTTTTGGGGCAGATAGTGGCCCATGTATGACAAGATTGCATTTGGTGTCGACGTGGCCGTCGCCCCAACATTTTCCACATTTGGTAGGGTTGCGGCAGTCCGCCCTAGAATGCCATTTTATACAACACTTAAAACACCGACCCTTCCATTCCTTGAAGGTTGGGGACGGGGGAACCTCAGACGTGTCGGGCTGTGAGGAGAGATGTAATAATGGGTGGGAATGAGGTGATTGGAGATGAGGGTTGTTGAGTTGGGGGGTGCAACTGCAGGTGGAGAGCTCTTGAGGATTTCAGCATAGGAGGGAGAAACGAAGGGTCGATAGGGTTTTGGATCACTGACAGTGGGGGAGTTGTTGTGTGGGAGGGTTGAGGTTTTTCTCTTGTGGTTCTGCACCAATCGCCATTCGCTCGCCATTTTTCTCTCTTGTTTTCTCTCCCTTCATCTCTCTCTCTAGTGTGGTGTCACTGACACCTTTGCTTACATGAATTCGGTAATATTCTTCATCACACAATGAAAGAGAGTGGTTACTGGTTATTAAACTAAATTAGGTCCATCGCTATTTCTCATATCTTTTAATTTTTAATTTGTCTTTCAAACTCAATTGCGCTTCATTTTTATATATTTTTTCGAGGAGGGAAAAGCTGACGCGCTCACGTTCTGCAGCACATAAATTTTTTGGTCAAATTGAGATATTTGGCTAGCGAACTTATGCTACAGAAAAATTACAGATTCTTCTTAGTTTAAAAGTATATACAACATGGTGCTTTAAGAAAATATTTTAGCAGTAGTATTTAAGTAGATTTTAGTATGAAGAATATTTTTAATGATTTAATCGATCATTTGTGCTTCTCTCGAGATACGAGTCTAAAGCACATAGTCAACATAGTGCTTTATGAAGTATTATAGCACAATCATAATAATTATAATACATTATTATTATTATTATTATTAGTACCGTTATAAGCCTACACATAGAGAAATTTTGCATTCTTTCAAGAAATCCTCCTATATATCATCATCAAGCTTTTAGATCAAGGTAGATGTCAAAAAAACTTATGACACTATTAGATTGAATTTCTTGAAAGCAGTTCTGCAATGGGTCAAATTTCCTCCAAGTATTCTTACTTTAATCATGAACTGCATAAAAGGTGGTAGAATATCATTACAAATTAATGGTCAAATGGATGATTTCATTGAGCCACAGAGAGGCTTGAGGCAGGGTTGTCCTATTTCACCTTATTTATGCATTCTGGATATGGAGGTTTTAACAAGACTATTACATAAAGCCATACAAAATAAGGGTCAAATTATCAAGGTCAGCCATGTCAATTACCCTTATCATGTTTGTTGACGATCTCTTGTTGTTAGGGCAAGCAAACACTATAGAAGTACAGAACTTGCATACTGATTTCCAAAACAATTCAAACTTGTCTGGTTTGCAACTGAACCCAACAAAGACCAAGTCATGATTTTCCTCAAATTTCTCTCTGCAAAATATGGCTACAATGTAGTGTACTTTTTGAGCAAAAATTGTCCAAAAAGGAAAAAAGTACTTGGGAATACCTTTAACTCTGGACAAGCATTACAACACAATTGCACACCATACAATACTGGACAAGGTTGCAAAAAGGCTGGCTGGCTGAAAGAGTGCCACTATTTCTATGCTAGACAAAATGGTACTTATCTCCTCAGTTATGTATGCCCTACCAATAAACTATATGAGCGCTACACCTTTGCAAAAGTATAGTGTTCATATAGTCAGAGACTCAGAGGTATTTAACCTTGATCTCATGGGCTGACCTACCCAAATCAAAAGACATGGGTGGTTTGGAATTTAAAGATTTGCATCTTTTTAATAAGGCTCTCATGACATACGTACGAGGATGGTCTAGGAACTAATTCAGGGATCTGGTAAGCTTTGGGTCAAAATCCTCACTGCAAAATATTGTTAGAATAAGAGCTTCTAGGAGATCAAACCTTCTCATTCCTCTAGTCCTTTTTGGAGGCAACTAATAGAGCTAAGAGAATTAATGCAACAAAACACTAATTCGCCAAACATTTGCAATACAAGGTATACATGGTCGAATATTGTGCTCATCTGGAGGGATAACAAAACATGATGGTACACGACTAAGGAGTGATACAATTTCTTGTCACATCACAATATCTCTTCTCAATCATCTCGAAGAGTGACCCACCTATCAACATGGAAAAGAATCTGTCACAATAAGTATTTACCACCAAGAGTCGCAACTTTCATGTAGAAGATCCTGCATAAGGCACTACTAACAGCTGCAAGGTTGCATCAGATACTAAAGAATTGATCCTTATTGTATGAGATGTGGGCATTTCGAGGAAATTGATACTCATATGTTGCTCCAGTGTTCATCATCTAGAGTAGTTTGGTTTTGTAGTTCTTTAGGATTCAGGATTGATGAGATTCAGGGGAATATTAGAGATCACATATCAAATTTAATTACTATCTTGGATGACAAGCAGTTGGCAATGTATAGTATGTTGGCATGGTGCATATGGAAAGCAAGATGCTCGATCTCTTTTATTTCAAGGAAAGCAACTTCAAGTGGATCAAGTGCTTGCTAGTTTTCAAAAGGCTACACATGATTACATTCTAATTATGCCAACTACTTGGCTTCCAATTATTTCCAGCTCGATACATCAACAAGTTACTACTTATCAAGGCTACAATATATATATAGATGAATTCTGGGACTCAACTGGAAGTGTAGACATTGCAGGACATATGTACAATGAGGCAAATCATCTTTGTCATAGCTGGTCAAGCAAGATTATCTCTCCGGACTCAATAACTACTGAAGTTGCATCTAGCTCTTTTTCAAGCCCTATGTGAAACACATAAACGAAATCTAACTCAGAAAGTTCTTATTATTTATTCAGACTGTCAAATTTTGGTTAAAGTAATTTGCTGCCGCATCTGATTTTAATTTTATTTCTTACACGAAGTTTTTTTGGATGTTTGAATTGCAATTGTTAGTTACAAATTCGGATTTCGGTTTGGCTCTTACCTAATTTGAAATTACACCAACATCAATTGCTTGTGAAAAAGTTTCGTATACAATACTCTCAGAAATTGAACTTTTTTAAAGCATTCATCTTTGTTGTCATCTAGTTTTAATCCAAAGCAATAAAACAAATAGACTACTTGCTCATCTCTGAGCTCCTTAAAAGGAAATGAGTTAAGGATTATTTTACCAATATCTTTATATGCTGCTGGAGTCACTTTTTTATCTTTCAACTTGACTGCTTTACCGTATTCGCTTGCATTGGTTTTATTTCAATACGAATCAATAGGTGGCTCTGATTTTGCTAGGGACACAGAAAGGTCGCCGAAAAGATCACCAGATCATCATATTAATGGGAGAGCAAGGGCTACACGGGCCGAAAAGGTCATCAAATCATCAACAAGACTCTTGTTGTAATCTTTTGAAATCACATTTTCAAAATGTTTTGGCTTTAAGTTTTTATTTTCAATTGTAGTATACATTTGGATACTTGAGTGTGAAATGAACTTCTTATTGTATTTGTAAGCATAATTGTATCTTTTGATTCTAGTTTTGATGAATTTTCTTTTGTTTGCTTTTGATCGACTATTTGCAACTTCCTTAGGTTGATTGTTAGAGACTAGTTGTTCTACACATTTTGACTCAAGGATACTTCATTCTAACTCTAACAAGCTTACTTTTACCAAATTTCATTAATTAATTCATTCTTTTTGTCTATACACATCTTAACTTTGTCTCAGAAAACACGCAAATCATATTCTCTATAGGTGGCATTCGCATCATACAACGAATTACTACTCACAATAGTTGACTTACAACCTTTGTAACTTGAGTTTAGATATACCTCTTATTGATTGCAACGAATTACTACTCATGAATGGATTGTAGAGTCATCATCTATGAGTTTTGTAAATATTCTTGAAGTTTCTTTTATTTTAGCCTTGTCTTTTTCTTCAATATTCTTCATGCCATTATCTTCATTTTCTTGAGATTGCTCCAAAATTATTCTTGATATTTCATTATGCAAAACAAAACTTAAACTTGTAGGGTTAGTAATCTTATTCTTATCAAAGTTATCTATAAGAATTTTTCATATTTTATGAGAAAAGTTTGCATCCACAAGAGTTTCTCCAATAGGCTCATCTATGAAATTCAATAAGAGGTTTATAGCATGATAATTGTCATTTTTACCAATCTTTAAATGTTTATTACGACTAAAGATGCTTTGGTCAAGTGTATATAGAATCTCATCTCTCTAGATAGCTTAGCATAGCTTTCTTCCAAATCTTAAAGATTACACCATTTTTTTCCTAGAATTGAGGGCTCAATCAATTTCTCAAAATTCATGTTGCTAGCAAGATTTTCAATCAATTTCAAGATTGCTAAGTTTGAACTTGTGTGTTGTGATATCACTTGCCAGAAACTGAAACTAGTAAAAATTGCGACTTTTAAGTAGAATTAAAGATTTTAGATGCATAAGCGTGTAAAATTGTACAAAATCTTCAGCCTCTTAGCAATCACAATTACAACTCAAATTCAAGATAAAATATATAACATGAATGCTCAAGAATTGTAAAGAGAGAGAGAGAGAGAGAGCAAGGAATATAGACAAGTTAACACACGATATAATGTGGTTCAACAATCTTTGCCTACTCCACGAGATCATCGGTTCCACACCAGCCAAAAAGAAACAACACTATATCAAAGTATTTACAAAAGGTTCATCCACAGAACAAAAGATCCAATCCTTGGACCAAACAAAAATTATTGCAATTAACAATACAATATGCAAGGTATCACTAAAAGATGATTAGACAATAGCTATTCTAAATAATCTCTAGCTCTCATAATGGTTGAGATTTGGATGCTTGAACAACACCGTCTTTGTGCTCTCAAGGTGCACTTAATTGCTTGTAAACTTGTGGGATGCTTTCTTGCATCTCTTTAAAGCATATGATCAGTATATATAGGAATTAGGCTTTCAGAGCTCCATTTTTCGGCAAAAATAAGCCCATGTGTTACCATCGACTTCCATATCGTTATAACGCCTTGGCATGTTTCTTAAAATGCCCTCTGGTGCCTCTGTAGTTGACTTTTGGGCCTAACTCTTCAGGAAATCGTTATAACGCCCTACAAACTCGTTATAACGCATTCCGAACCATTACAGTGCCTTCCTGATGCGTTATGGTAACGGACCACTCAAGGATTTTGGTACTTAGTCGATTTCTTGAGCTTCAGGCATCTGACTTCTAGGCCTAGCTTCCAGTGACTCGTTATAACCCATTAGAATCCCATTATAACGCCTTCAAAATCATTATAACGTGTTCCCATGTGTTACCATAATGCATGATTTTGAATTCCTTAGTTTTGCTTGCTTATGTACCCTTGTGCTTGCTTGACTTGTACAACTTGTTCCAAACCTCAACAATAATTAATTGCACATGTATGACATGCATACATATAACTAAAACTTGTGCAAAAAGTTAGTCCATTGTTGATTTTGCAAATTATCAAACAAGTTGAGTTAAACCAACATAATACAATATGATATTGATAATTATGTTAATATAAAAATAATAATTAAAATATAATAATTAATAAATAATAGTAATAACAATACAATAATATAATAATAGTAATTACAATTTAACAAATTAACGACAATTTATTTATATTGTAATAATAATAGCAATAATAATGATGATAATTACAATAATAGTAGTAGTAATAATAATAATATTCTCTATGATCCAAACTAGGAATTTGACAAAACCTAGATGGGTCTGACCCGGCCCAGAAAATTCGAGATCGCGACCCAACTCGACCGACCCGAGGGCAAATCCGTGCGGACCCGTCCAAAAAAATCGGGGGCCAAAGACGGGCATCAGTCAACCTTGTTGGAAAAATCTTGTGTTAACCTGGTCCGAGAAAGACCCGACCCGTCTAATCCGTCATTAATCTGCCATAAACCCGCCATTAACCCATGCAAACCCGTTCAAATCCATTCAAACTCGCCCAAAATCGCACAAACTCGTGCAGACCCACCCAAATTCATGAAAAACTCGTGCAAACTCGGAAATAATCCAACCAAACCCGAGATAACCCATTAAATTCAAACAAATTAAAAAAAAATAAAAAATTCAAAAAAAAAATTCGGCCATACGACCCGAACCAAACCCGTCCCGGACCCGCTAGGTAGCGACCGGCTTAAAATTTTGGACCCGTCCAACCAGTGACCGGCCAAACCGTTGACCCGAACGGGTTTGACCTGACTCGGCCCGATTAAAAGCTCAATCCAAACACATACACATCCCTGTGTAATTGGTAATTGGTGATTGGTAGTGTTGGTACTCGTACGCCATCGATGCCCATCTCAACTCTTTTGTATTTTTCAACTCAATATTTAAATTCAAAATAGACCCATTCTCAATCCTCGTTGTCTGATTGTCTCAATCACCAACTTACTCTCTGTTAGAATTAATTTGATATTAATTCATCAACTCATCTCTTGTTTGACGATTTGCAAAACACATAAAGTACTAACCTTGCACAATTAAATTTTTGTGAGATGCAGGTTAAAACAAGTACCATCCAATGTCAAACATGCTCATACATTCCCTGGACAAGTCAAGACATGGTCTAAGCATCAAGGAAAGGCTTCAAGGCACAAGACTGAGCCATGCGTTACCATAACACTTGCTCAGGCGTTATAACGAGTCATCAAGGCGTCACAACGCCTTAGGAGGAGAGAGAAGGCCAGACTGCTGGAAAAGTCGGAGGCAAGCGTTATTGTAACGCTCCAACAAGGCGTCACAATGCTTGGCCATCCGTTATAACGCCATACCCATGCGTTATAATGAGTTAGGAGTTCTGTGGCCCAGTTGTCAGCTGCAGAAGGGCAAGTAGGGAAAATGTTCAAGGCGTTATAACGTCTTTCTCCAGGCACTATGGATTATGTTGTAACGCTAGAGGTTATTTTTCACTGATTAAGACTCCAAGAAGTGCTCAGCCTATATAAAGATGTCAGATTCGATCCAGAAGGTCATTCAAACATTCAGAAAAGCTTCCAATCTTCAATTGAGCACTACATAGAGCCTCTTTCAAGTCTCATCAAGCTACCTAAACATGAGAGCACTTAGGCTAGCTACATATTGTCTAATTGTCTATCCTAGATCAAACCTTGCTATTCTTTAGCCTTTTGGTGCATCATCTTTGTGTTGTCAAGTGGTGCATCCCTGTTCTTAATTATTTAGTCAATTGGACCTTTTGTTACGGTGTAGAGTGGTGTTGCCTCTTGCATCAAGTTAGGAGAAGAAAATTAGTTATCTTGTGTTGGAAGAAGCTAAAGATCGTCTCCGCCCCTTTGTAAAAATATTTTGGTTATAGTGTAACGGTCCGGAAGATGTTTTATTTCGGGAGACCCGTGGACGTAGGCCTAAGTTTTTTATAGGCCGAACCACGTTACATACCGTGTCACTTTGTGCTTGATTGCTCTCTCTCTTCACTATCTCCCTCTTTTTAAGCTTTTTGATCTCTGTTTTATGATTTGCTCTTAGACTTGCTTGCTAAATTGAATTGGCTAGGTGATTAAGGTCTTGAAAATCTAAATTGAATTCTAAACGCTTCCGCACTAATACTTGACATTTGAATTGCACCTTATTAGTGAAATTTCACATAAGCTCAAATTCTAACACTCTCAAGAAAATGTTGTTGACACTGCTACAAAATGAGGATTTAATAGCAGATCTATATGGCCTCTAATAGCGAACTATGTGGGTGTTGTCGCTGGCGGAATTTATGTAAAGTTCGCTTTAAGAGATGTTAACTTAATATCGAAAATGCCACTGAGCCATTTTAATAGCAAATTTAGTATGAGTTCGATATAAAAGAGGCTATAAAAAACAAGACTCTTTCTGTAGAAGTGTAGAAGTGTGACCTTATCTACAAGTTTTATATTTTTATATTTGAAATACAAAAATAATGTTATCCTCTCGCACAAACCCTAGAACTTTCCCGTTGTGCTCCGCTCCGTGCTCGTCTCTATTCTCCACCGCTCCTCATTATTGTTGTAAGTACTACTCTAGTTAAGTTGTTAGTTCTTAATGTCATGACTTGTGCCTGCCAGACTTAATTTTGAATGTGTTGAATTACAGTGGCGGATCTTGGCCAGATTTTCAGAGGGGGCTATTTTGTTTGGTAAAAGAAGAGAGGGGGCTATTTTTTGGTTCTAATAGAATTAACCTCGTTTTTTTTTTGTACATATAATTGAGTTCTAATAGAAAGACTTTGCTTAATTTAATGAATCAAGAGGGGGCGACATCCCCGTTTAGTCTCTTATAAGATCGGCCACTGTTGAATTACCATGAAATATAGAAAGCAATGTCAAATTAATTAACTAGTTTATTGATTAGTTAAAGAAGCAACATTTATATATGCATGCAGAATTGACTAATTAAATTAGTAATTAATTGTGTTAGCTGCATGCATGCATGCCTAGCTATGATTCTAATATATATGAAACATCAATCAAAAGTAACACATACACCTCGATCAGCGCTCTCCATTCCTCTACAGATTTTAATTAATTAACTAAAATGATGCACATGTGCATGAGCATGGCGCATCACTAAATTGAATGAATATCAGCAATTCAGCAATCCTAAATTGAGTAGAGGTAGATCGATAGGTACATAGCAGTATATATTGATTAGTAGGCTGCCGGCTTTGCCCAGGCACCAAAGACATCATGCGGCAACTGTCCGTTCTGCATCAGGCTCTGATGCTAGGCTCTGATGCTTCATATTGTTGTAAGCAGCTGGCACAGGCACCGGCATCAGCGCACCTGATTTATGATTACTATTAATATTATTATGGCCGTCATCGCCTCCAGCTGATAGTGATACCATCCCTGCATCGGCATTCCTGGCATCGTCATCATTTGCATCTTCTTTGGCTTTCTCTGCTGCTTCAGCGTCAGCATCAACATCAGCTTCTTGTAATTCTGCGAGGGGCAACCTCTCATATATGGCGTTGGAGTAGGCAGCAGCAATAAGCATGACGGGTCCAGAGGCCACCAGTTCTCCTACCACACTTCCTCTAGTAACCTGCCCCTGTGATGTGTGTATTTTACACACATATTCTTTAGGGTAAAACCGTGCCTTTTGGTATAAACTTAAGCTTTATTGGTCCAATTAATTGTAATTTAGGGCATATCATTGCATTTGTCGTGTTGTACCTCTTTCTTGACTTGCATATTCGAAATATTACGAAATCCCGACTTTTGGAGCACTTTTCTGCCTTTCTGGTACGTGTTTCTTGAACTTATCTAAATGGGGAAACTCACCATGGTGAAACTTACCAACACGCACCAATTGAGTGGAATAATGAGTGAAATGTGAGATCTACCAAAATGCCAAAGGCACAAATTATTGGAGAGATGTGAGATTCCACATATATGTGCACTGATGCACACTTCACCCACTTTAAATGAAGCATCTGAGTTCCACAGAAAGGCATAGCCGCGTGTGTCGAAAGACGCGGCCCCGGTGTTGTCCATTCCGACCGGGAATAATTAGAATGGACAGGGTTTGGCGCTTGTCCCTCACAGGTTCCATTGGGTCACAAGGGAACCTGACTTTTTGCTAAATCCTTTGGTGTTTGGTGTTATATCCAAGAAAAAGCACCGCACGCCCAAAGATGAGTTCACCTTGTGTGATCTTGGAGGGGTCAGAACAAAGGACTACTCGTTGTGCCTGGCGCTTGCGTCAAAACAACGAGAACGGTGAAAGTCTTACCATACACACACTAAACACCAGTTGAGAGTGATATTGAGAGAAAAGTGAGTCTACCAAAGCACGCAAAGTGCCTAGCGGAGTGACTTGTGAGAGTCCACAAAAACACGTACACATCCACTTTTCACTTCCAATCATTGAGAGTTAGGGAGATTCCACATATGGCTAGTTGCGAAGTGCCAGAAATGTCGTAACCTGGGTTGAGTTCATCTGACCTGGCAAAACAACGGATGAACGTGGTTGCGGAATTGTCCTGGGTGTTCCCCAAACAGTCGTCCCTTGGTTCGTACAGTTGGCCAAGTAAAACCGACAACTGAAAAAGTGCTTCGGAAGGCGGGATGTCATGTAGAGGCCCTAAGCAGAGGTCTGCGAGTCGTCCACCACTGTCTGCGACTCGTTCAGCAGTGTTTGCAGAGGCAGACGGGTAGTCAGACACTAGACAGCAGAGGTGAACGGGTAGTTGACAGACCTGTGCGACCAGTTCACCCTTGTTTGCAGAGGCAGGCGAGTAGTTCTACATTGGAACATTGATGTATGCGAGTCGCTCACCATTGCCAACGGGTCGTCCACATTGGATTTGCACCACCAGACACTCAGGTATTGGCATACATCAATGTAAATGGCTGCACCTGATTCTACGTGGCAGAACAAGACCCAACGGGTCGTTCACCACTGTCAACAGGTAGTTGAAGGCACTGCCCAATTTTGGAAGGAAATCTGTTGAAGGTCTGTTTTGGAGGCGCGTTTTGGGGCTTATAAAAGGAGAGTTTCTGTAGGGATTCGAGAGGTTCATCAGGTAGGGTTTCAAAGGAAGAGATTGGAGGCGGCTACCAACCTTGGAGAGCACGAATTTCGAGAGAAATTCAACCACGAAGACAGTACCTCGCTCATCTTGAGATCTTCGGTTTTGTCAACATGATCTCTTATTTTCTTTACTTTTCTTTGTGTTCTTTTGCCATGACTGAGTAGTTTATTTGTTCTTAGGGATTAGGGTAGATTGTTGTGAATGGATTGATGATTATGCTACGTTTTTATTGTGGTATTATGTTCAACTTGTTGCACGTTAATAATATCTTTGCATGAATTGATTGTAGTTTTGTATGGTAAACCCGCGGATGAAGGCCAAGTCCGGTGTGGTTGTTTATATCAACTGACCAACCTTTATTTTATGCATTGCTTGAGTTGATCTTCGGATCCATAAGTACCCGAGAGGGGAAATTGCGTTATACGACGGTATTAACGGAACTTAGGTATAAAACAAGTTGATTTAGGGTTAGTCATAATCCTAGAAATGTTTTAATGAACTAATAACATTATAAAGTCCAACACACGAAAGTTGAGGAGTCAATTTGACCATTAGTTTCATTGAACGTTCATAATACGCGATAGAAGCCTATGTTAACTGGTTTGACGGCTGTCTGGCAGATGTCAACTGGTCATTCAGGACACTGAACGGGTAGTTGACCATCTGTCAGCGCTGTTGAATAGCGACAAGACCAATGTCTGCAGGTAGTTCAGGACACTGAACGGCTTGCGAACATTGGTATTGTTTACCTAGCATGCCCTATGCGAGTCGTTCAGGACACTGAACGGGTCGCATACCTATGTCGGCGGGTCGTTCATAGTAGTGAACGGGTAGTTGACCATTGATCCAGAGCAACAATTGATCCCGAACTCCCTAGGAATACCTTTTATAGTTAAGTTTAAAACCAAAATTTTATTTGCACTTGTTTAATCTCTATTTTTAATTGTCCTTTAATTACTTAGGATTCATTAATCAAAACAATTGCTTACAACCCCCCATTTTATACAAAAATACCAAAAATAGTTTTCGAGTCTAAATTAAAGTCGGTTTAGAAGTAAGTCCCGTCTCTGTGGTTCGACCCTGATCTGCAATTGACCGTCGTTTGGTGCGACGTAAAGTGGGATTAGGAAAGTATAAATAGTATTTGATATCACCCATCATCACCCTGCCCGCCCGCTACGAAGAAGAGATCAAGAGGGAGATGACGTACACCAATAAACTCTCTCTCTTTAGTCTTCAACCAACCAAAGTACAAAGCACAAAGCACCAAGCACACTCCACCAGTGCCACCATACACGAAACTAGCTACAAAAAATAGGATCGATCAATCTCCCAATCTCCTCTCCAGTCTTACCAGAAACTGAGAGGAATGCTGGCAAATCTGAATAGTATGTGGAGTTTTGAGTTGCTTTCATTGATTTCCACTTACCATAGAGTTGCAGCTGTAATTGGCCGTGTATCAGTGTATGAATGTATGATCAATGCTGGTACTTGTGCGTTTCTTTGTGGCTACCAGTTTGTTTCTTAATTGTATTAATTTCAACACGAGCATTAAAAAATGTTGGCCTAGTTAAATAATAATTGTATTAATTGTATTAATTTCAAGGTGATAGGGATAGTATTAGATTTGCTTTTTCCTAGAATTGGCTACAGTGTGAATTTTTTTTGTATTTCTATCACCTTCTAGGTGTCATTTTAATTTTTCTCTCTGTTGCCAATACAACTCCTCTTCATCATATATTTTATCTAAAGATTCATGACATACCTTTAGAGATTCAGATTCATTTTGTTCTAATTCTCTAATTTCTTGGATCAATTCATATTCATTTATTTTTTAGTACATTCTGTTTTATTCTTCTTTTTATTTGCCATTAAATTCCTATTCCATCCTTTTATTTTTTTTTCCTTATGAATTGGAGTTTAAATCTCCAACTATTTCCTATATCTATTGGATCTAAAGGGAAAGAATTCCACCATTTTATCATTAAGTTTCCAATTTTTTTGTCTTCCAGCCATATTCTTTCAAATTTAAAGGTTTATTCAAAATTCTAGTAGTATTATTTGTAGACAAGATGATGGGATTATGATCTGATAAAACTCTAGGAACAGAAGTAAGAATATTATTATTATAATGTTCATACCAATCTATAGAACAAAAGATTTTGTCTAGAAGAGCAAGATTTTTTGAAGATGCTGACTTGGCCCATGTAAATTTTCTATCAATAAGGGTTATTTTCATAAGTTCAAGATTATATATCAATGAATTAAATCTATTACTTATAACATGGTTATGAGAGGTCCATGTTCTTTCACTATTTTTCCTAACCATATTAAAATCACCACATATAAGCCAAGAGGGATGAATTAAGTTGGAAGATATATTTTCTAATTCTAGAAAAAAATTTCCTAAGTGTATTTATAATTGGTGTATACACAACTGTAAGATGCCAACTAAATTGTTCATTTCTATTTTATAGTTCTAGTGTGATTGAGTAAGAAAGAATTGTATGAGAAAGCATTTCATATTTATTAGAATCAAATCCTGAAAGAATACCTCCAGAGCTATCCTGAGAAGGTTAAAGATCCATGAAATAGAACATTTACCTATTTGATCTTAAAAGTCTATTGCTAAAAGCTTCCTTCTTAGTTTCCTGAATTGCTATAATATCAATCTTATGTTTATCTATTAGCTCTTTCAAAAGATTTCTTTTTCCTAGATTGTCCTAATCCTCTACAATTCCAGTTTAAAAGTTGAACCATTTAAATCTTTAATCTGAAACCTCTGATGGACTTAGAAAGTCCTCACTAATATCTACTAATTCATTCTTTTTTCTAATAACTATCTTAGAATTTTCCTCTAAGGTTCTAAAATTGAAACAAATTTGTCTCTCATTAGAGATCTAAATTTGCTAACAACATACATTCTTATCTCTTCAGTTTGTCCTAAAGAAAATCCACATACTTCAAATAATTTAACTACATTTGAATCAGCAAAATCTTCAAAAGGGAAATTGTCTAAAATACAAGAAGACTTACCAGCAGAGGAGCTTTTACCTCTACTCCTTCCTCTTCCTCTGGAATTGAGCTGGATTCTTAGACTATTCCTTGCTAGACTATGTCCTCTACCACCACTTCTAGCTTCAGTGACACCAGATTCATCTTCAACCGGGACAATAGCTAAACTGTTATCGTTTTCAGTTTCTACTCTTTCTTCAGGTTCTACAACAGCTTCCTCCTCCTGGATTTCTCCAGATTTATTTATCGGGTCTAAATCTAGGTTGGTAGGAGTATCGTTGGGATTAGACTCAAGAGAGGAGGAAGGGGAGACTTGGTATAGAGTACAAACATCTACCCACTTCATGGTTTGTTTACCAGAATCAAATATTGTCACTTGCTTTACCAATTTAGAATGAGGAGGAATAACTGAGGGAGGTTGCTTATTTTCCATCCAAGGATCCCATTCCTTGGCTTCTACAATTTCTTTTCCTTTGACTGAGTCCTTAGTACTAGAGCTACTTGCCTCCTTAGAATTGAAAGTATTTTTGGAGGGAGGTTTAGGAGGAAGGGAATCATTTTTTGGTGGTTCGGGAGGATTCTTTGATTTCCAATTGTTTTTCTAACCTTGACCCCAAGGATCTTCATTTGATCCCCCACTCAGATTACCAGAATCAACCTCAACTTGTAAGAAATAAAATTTCTTACCAGCCTCAGAGTCAAACATCATATGTCTACCTTTTGGAATTACATTCAGGTTTGGAACTCCTATTTTTTTGCCTAAGGACAATAAAGTCTGCATGAGACTTACTGACAAAATCTATTTCTATAAAAAAAAAACCTCCTAACTCAAAGGCTATCCTATTAAATTCATGTTCTTTCCACAGTTCAAAAGGGAGACCTGTGATTCTAACCATGTAGCAACAGTAGGGGTAGGTTGAATGTTATGCTTATTAGCACTATACGCTTCTAAAGGAAAACCTACACCCCCTAGCCAGATCTTAGCCTTAGAGATGGCAGTGTGACGCCATGACTCATTTGGAGGTTCAACAAGAAACCTTTTTCCAGGTATAGCTCTTGCAGACCAGACCCAACCATGAACCGGGAATGCATTTGCTAAATGATTTTGAATGAATACTGCCCCCTTACCTAGTTCATCATGGATCACAAGACTACGTCCTAAAGTTTTCTTGAGTTTTACTACTTCAGGGTTCAATCCAAAGGGAATAGTAGGAAGTTTGTTTGCGTCTTCTAGAACTTTGAGATGAGGAGGGAAGCTCACAGAGGGAGGAACCATATTTTTGCAAAAGGATGAACTATGACCAGATCTATTACACGCAAAACAGATTTGCGGATTCCTATATTGTATCGAACTATGACCTATTTCTCCACACCTATAACAGACTAGTCTACCTTTTTCTCTTTATTTTTTCAATAAAGACAGCTTCGATTTCAGTTTAGAGAAATTAGGGTTTGTTGGAGGAAGACGGAGTGTATGCTGAGGATATGAAATAATGGGTTTGGAAACAATCTTTCTGGGGTTTTCGAAGCGGTTTGTTTGTACTCCTCCATTTCGAAGATAATCAGATCGAGCAGTAGTTGCATATGAAGGCACTGGAGAGAAATGTGGATTGGAGAGAAGCGGAGCAGTCGACGAGATCGAGGGAATTTGAGAAGGTGCTGTCGGGATGTGAATAGTTGATTGCTCTAACAATGTTGCCTTTAGTGCTGCGGGTATCTGAGTTGGCTGAGTAGATGTAGAGATTGATGATTATTGAGCCAATTCATCTAGTAAAGAAGCAGCTTACAATAGAGAATCTTGGATAAGCTTAATTTTTTCAGAATGGACCATACTTCTTGAATAGAAACTGGGCTTTTCATGATTTTCCGGTGAGAAATTGCAACAGTGAAAAAAGAACTGATTGGGTGTAAGTCTAAAGGTTAATGGGCTGGTTGATTAAAAACAAACCGTTAACAAAAGAAAAGAAAGGAAATAAAAGAAGAATGAAGAAGGAGAGATCGCCGGAGAAGAAGGTCGGAGTCAGCGAGCCCTTTCTTGGAAGTGGTTTGCCTCCTCTCCTCTGGCTCTTTCATTCTTTTTAACAGTTCGCCGTGTATCAGTGTTTGAATGTATGATCAGTGCTGGTACTTGTGCGTTTCTTTGTGGCTACCAGTTTGTTTCTTAATTGTATTAATTTCAACACGAGCATTAAAAAAATGTTGGCCTAGTTAAATAATAAGAAGGGGAAAAAAATAAGGCAAATGATCCGTGCAAAGAAAGAAAGAAAGACATTATTGGAAAAAAGAAGAAGTGAAGCATTCAGGTAAGGTAAGGTTCTAAAGCTGGCAAGCAGTCCTATTTTGTTGAGCCACGCGGCAAGAACTCCACATGATCATAATTAGTTCTTACACTATGTACACTATTTGTATATAATTATAAGCGACAAGAACTCCACAGAATGACTAACAAAAAAGTGCACAATTAATAGAATAGACGGGACACGGGACGGGACGGGACGGTTATTGCATTGTCATGCGTTGGCCTGGCTTGCAACGGTTTATTCGTATCAACAGTTTATTCCCTTTTCTCGTCCTCCTTGTTCGGCAACACTGTCTTCTTGGCGCCTACAAATTTTCATCCAAACAAATTAAACACTCTTCTCATTAACTTAAATTAATTTATACATCAGATCCACCTCTTCTAGTTGTACTTCATCTCAATTACTTTTGGATTGTTTAGTAGAGAAACAAGTGTGATACTTTTGGATCCACGTCGTGTAGTAATTAGATAATTTACATTATGCATATGATACTATAATATTTTGTCAGACATTATGACATGATGCATCATGTTAAGTGGGCCTTTATTGTTTTTGAAGTTTTAATAGATTTGAAAGTTAATTACTCCAAGTCTGATGCTTATTCTATCAATGTTGATTCAGAATAATTAAGCTCTTACATTGGCTAATTTTTTTTTTTTGTAAATTGTCTAAGTGGCCTTTCAAATATCTAGGCATACTGTTCATTGGAAGAAAAGTTCTAGTAAAGATTGGGATCATACTTTAGATAAATTTCAGTTTAGATTGCAACAATGGAAAGGGTTTCTATTATCTATGGAGGGTAAAATAACTATGATAAATAGTGTTCTATCTTCATTACCTACATATATGTAGAGTTCTCACTTTAGATAAAATAAGATGTGAATTTCTTTGGCATAATGGGGAGAAAAAAGTACCATTTATGCAGATGGTCAGAGGAAGTTGACCTAAAATCAGAGTGGCTTAGAGATAATAAGTCTCAAAGAAATGAATATATCACTTATTTGTAAATGAATTTGAAGTTTGAAAGATCCAAATTACAAGTTGATGGAAACTTTATTGTTGATCAAATATGATCAAACAAGAGATAATAAAAAATGTCTTTATTTTGGAAAATGATATAAAATATAGGCACGTTATAGATATTAATGCAGTTACTCAAATTGGAAATTGTAAACATACAAGATGTTGGTTAGATAAACGGATCGGGGAAGTTGCCCGTAATGTGAGATATCCAAATCTATTCCAGATTTGCATTGAAAAAGACATAATAGTGGCAGATTCTATATATATTCTCAATGTAAGAGTAGAATTATCCTTTAGAAGGCAATTGAATCCAAATCAGAGATGCTATTTGCAACAGATACAGAATTTGGTGAATGAATTCATACCCCTGCAAAACAGAAAGGATAAATTGCTATGGCAAAATAAAGAGATTGTCAAATTAGAATATAAAATGATATATGACTGGTTAATGTTCAGTGGATGCCATCTCTAAATTTTCATATGGGATATTAAAATTTCGTTGAAAATAAAGACATTTTTGTGGTTAGTATGCAAAATAAATATTTTGGTTAGGTGCAACTTACAAGCTAGAGTAGGGGACTGTGAAATTACTTATGTATCTTGTTGTACGAGAGAGACTGTAGACCACTTGTTTTTTCACTGCATACATATTCAAGGGATATGGAAACAGGTTTTAGTAACCTTTCAAATTTCTGATGTACCAAGAAGTTCGGAAGGATTGGTGAAATTGTAATGAATTCAGAAATTGTAATGAATTCAGAAATTGTAGTTAGACATGCTGATTTTGATAACTGCTGGTTTAGTTTGGAGTAGTTGGATGGAGAGGAATAATTGCTGGTTTAACTGAGCTGTTCCTCTATCAACAAAAACATGTTGTACTAAATTGAAATCCTTGTTGTCTTATTGCGCAGGGGCATGAAAGGGAGAATTATATTCTGTCATGGAAAAGTGGATCAAGAACTTTGAACATGAAGAAGAGCAATTGAGGATATATAGTAGATGTCAGCTGGAGGAAGTGGATGAAATGATGCAACTGGCGATGTTGGATGAAACACAGTGGTGGAGCAGGGCTGTTGATGCAGTTTATGGTTAACAATCTGTCCTTTTGTTTTGCATTTTACTTTTTATGTTGATGTTCTATTCTGTATCATATACTAGATGCAATGTGGTGTTGTCTTTGGTTTTGTCAGAATTAGTAAACTGTGCGATGTTTTGGTGTTGTCTAGTAGTATGAAATAAGAGAAGGAATAGATAGAACAGGTGCACTGGTATCTGAGATGACGGTACCAGTGTCCAGTGCAGAAGTTAGGTGTCGTTTTGATTTGAATCAGTAGTAACAGGTCTCTGGGAGTGAGGCAACCGTTTGCTTGTTTGTTGTTATGCTTCCTTTTATTAAACGAAAGCGGTAGGCGCTCCCCTACTTTTTTAAAATAAAATAAAAAGACTAGAGAAACAAAAACCATTCAATGCTCCTCCAAGGCAACAACATTACAAATTGATATCGCAGGGTCAAATGCAATACGATTTAAAAGAGATGTAGTACTGATAGAAAAAGAAATCATGTAAAATCAGCAATGGAGAGCAAAAGCAAACATTACCTGCTTCCAATCAGCAGGGTCCATCTTTGTTGCATACACACTGACAGTCTTGACCTTTAATGCCTCTTTAAAACTTTGCAATTTGCAAGCACTGGTAACATTGCCAGTCATGTTTCTCCAGTACTCCGTGATAGTTCGAACAATTTTTCCATTTCTACCTGTCTCAGCTTTGGCATGCTGCAAGAAGAACATTAAAGGCTGCTCGCAGGTGCTATTGGGATCCACCGGCGGTCTTGTGTCGAAGGTGAAAGGCCCCAGACTACGCGTCCTCCAAGTTTGAAACGTCATAAGAGGCTTTGCCAGCTCCTTGGGGGCAACTTCCTGCGCGTAGATTTGCACCGTGTAACCCCAAGAGACTGACACAGACCAGTTTACACGCACTCCATGCTCGTAACACATTGTTTGCTGCAGTGTCCTGCTCGGGTCGTACCGGTAAACATCCACCAGAGACTTGGCAGCTTCTACTTGCGACTCCCAAAGTGGCGAGATGGGTTTTACGTGGCACAGGTGGTTCAGAGACAACAAAGGTGCAACAGGGTGCGCGGCAAGCAGTCCGTATATATTATCCTGCAAATCCACCTACAAATTACATGTTCATTTCATAAGTGTCATCGATCAGCCCTTTAAACTTTTCATGTTCAAAATTAGAACTTTCATTTTGAATTAATATTGTATTAGTATACATGGTGGCCATCGACATACACTGATTTAGACATAAGTAAATTGAGCACCTGGTGGAATCCCGGTTCGATGGTGAGGGTGACGCCTAGCTCGCTTATACAGGACTGGACACGCTCGTCACTTCCATATAAGCTCGTATAGCGTTGAAGACAGCCATCCATTATTTCTGCCAGTGCAGCTGCAGTGCTATGACTAACCACAAAACCGGCCCCGCCATAAGCAATGCTGTAAGAGTGCTGCATGGCCTGCTCCACGCTCTCTGATGTCGAACCGATGTAGTACATTTCCTCGTGGTCGTATTTGTTCAGCATGGCCACCAGGTTCTCTGGGAAGAACACCGTGCCATCGTCCCCTATCACAAACCATCTCACCTCTCTCGAGCCCGGTTCAGCCATCGCAGCTCTGTAAGTTTCCAGCACGGTTTGAGCAATCCGAGCAGCTGCTGCACTCCCACCTATCCTTGAGGTATTGAAGGTCGAGACGTGGTACGGGGGACATGTGTCAGGCCAAGTGCTATCTGCCGGGGGCTTCTCGGCCAACCAGACAAAACCGTGCATTTCCCCAGGCCGCCACCACAGCTCATTGTACGGGCGCTGTCTGTCCCATGATTCGTCTGAACTGCTTATCCCAAATACGATGTGCGAGAGATTTGTTGGCAGGGGGCCCATAGTCTTAAATCTGAGATGAGCAGCAGCGCAACTCTGACCTGTGAAGAAGGTGGTCTTGTCAGACAACAGGACTGAGTATGCAAAGGAAAAGAGGGAGAATGCAACAAGGCCGTAGAGTGAACTGCGCACAAAAAACCATCGCTGCCCTGCTTTGTCAGATCTCGGGGAAGATAACGCTCGAGACTTTTGAGGTACCCCCTCAGACCGGCTGAGCATTCTAATGCGGAATCGGATTGTGGTGTTTTGGGTTTGGAAATTGTGGGGAGATATATAACAATGAGATTGAGGCTGACAGATGGAGTTGCATATCATCTAATCTGTGTGTTTTGATTATGGATGTGCGAAACCATACATAAATTAAATTAAGCCAGGATCATTAATTTTCTATTTTTGTTATCTAATAATGGTCTGGTGATTAATGGTCAGGATTAGATTAGTGACAAGTAGGCCATGTAGTGGGCTGCATTATGAGTTTAAAACAAATTAAGAAAAAAGCTAGCTAGCTAGCTAGCTAGCTTCTCTACAGTGGACTTTCCAAAGAATTCATGTTTAGTTAGTCTCACTCTCAAATCTCAAATCTCAAATCTCAAATCTCAAATCTCAAATCTCAACTCTCAAATCTCAATCAATCATTAGCACATGTCGATCATTCTGGATTTGGAGTTCATTTGATTTAATTAAAAATGACTGCACGATACAAACCATCTCTTAATTTGTACTCTACGAAAATAGGAACGAACGTATATTATCCCTTAATTAATTGTACAAGGATTTCTCAGCCACTACTAGAAGCTCAAGTATTTCCCACAGATCTTTCCTAACTAAATTATTGTCTTTTTATTAATGTCAGTCTGGATTAATTTTAAGGGGAGCTTATAATTCCTAAATAACCATGAAAGTTTAATTAGTATGCAATGGAAGTTCAATCATTACAACGATCGACATAATCATTATCCATTAATAATTTGTATTACGGCATACCATTTCGAAAGGAACATGTCAACAAATGAACTCAAATCCATCGAAGCATATATTGCCATTTGCAGCGCTGAAGAGACGAGAGAAAAATTACAATTATTGACCTGGTTCCTTTCGAAAATCTTCTCCATATTTGGAGACTAAATTTTTACATTTTTTTTATTTTTTTATTATTTTATCGGATAGGTGGATGATTCATTGATCTAACCATTTACAGACCTCCAATTTAACTAATTTTTACATCCATCTAATAAAATAGTAAAAATATTCAAAAAATACAAAATTTGGTCTCCAAATTAATGTTAGTACGAAAAACATTTTCAACTGGCGTAATCGACTATTTGCACTTTGTAGCTCGATATACGAGCCTAAAGTTCACGACTACTGATGCTTTATAAAGTATTTTAGCATAACTATATATAAATAAATATATATAGATACAGAGGATTGGATTAATTATTAGGTGATTGGTACCTGGACTGCCCCAGACCTCCATCAATTAATCTATTATTTATTTGAGCCAATTACGCGCCGTGAAAAAGTAATCGAACCCTGTTTTACCAGAAATCATGCCAAATTCTACTCAAGGGATGGTGGCCGTTAAAGATACAGAATAGAAGAGAAAGACAAAATGAGTTGATCTCACTCGTTCGTAACATATCAACAATTAAGATTTAATTAAGCATAAAACATATTATTGTTTCTATGTATCAAAAAATATAAAAGCACGGTGGAATAGGTTATCAAACATAATAAGAAATTAAGTAGCGGTCTAACAGCTGCCTGAACAGTAGCCACATGTGACATGTATCAAAATATGAGACACTAGAAAAAAGAAAAAAAAAAAAAAAGCAATTAACAGCAACACTGATACGGAGCAACTACCACAAAGCCTGAATTCCAAAATCAAGTGCGTCTGACCCAAGCCCAAGCCCAAGCCCTGATACCAGCACATCAACAACAAAATCAGTAAACCACAAACCAACATACCAGTAAATCAAGTACCTCAATATACCGCCAAAGTGTAAAGCTATTAACCAGCAAGCCAGTTTCCAGAACTTCCACAATCATTGCATCAACATATTTGATTGTAACAAGTTCTAGTATTTTTTTCTTTTTTTCTTTTTTTTTTTTTTGTAAAATCAAATAAGTAAATTCATGTGTACGCCAAGAATATCTCATTTTAAAGCTGTCAATAAAATTCTGAGATACTTGAATGAGTTTATATGGAAATGGATATGAATGAAAACTGACAAGTAACATTTTTTTATGAAAACATCATTACAATTATGTGTCTGTTCTGATGCTAATCCTAATCGGGCTGAGAGTTTTGACAGGAAATCAACTAGTGGATTTTGTACATCTAGCTGCGGACTAAAATTTAATTACATGGAAAAAGCAACAAACAAAAATTGAATTTATTCCAAAGCTGTTAAAACTTCACCCTCCTCTTTGATTAACATACACGGATATGAATATGATGGTGGTGATGAGATGATGATGGTGATGTCGTGATCACCATTAATTGTCGTCGTCCTCGTGGTGTCTGACATGAAACACTTGAAATTGTAAATAATTATCTCCATCTACATATGATTGATTAATCCTATGATATAGACAATATACATTAACTGGATCAAAAGGCTAAAAAAAGGTATATAGTATGGTTATATATAAGAATGAATCAAGTAGATGGTGGGGGCATGGTAGCTCCGCCGGGGCGGCAGTGCTTGATTCGCACCTCTAACATCCTTCCCCATTGTGTCCTTCCTGTCATACAGCAATGCCTCCTCGGAGCCTACATGTATTAATTTATATATATCATCCATTATTAGTCAAATTATTAATTTTACATTGGAACCAACTTCATCAACTAATTAACTAAATTAAGTACGCATGCTGCACACCTGTTTGGAGAAGAAAGGATCCATCTTGGGCGCAAAAACCCTGACCCTCTGAATGCGGGAGGCTGCAGAGAAGGCCTGATCCTTCTTGCACCCAACACGGATCCCTTCGTCTTCATGTGCCCTTGTGTACTGTGTCAGGCTGGCATCCGCCTCGTTGCTCACCACACGGTCCAGGAAGAATACAAAGGGACGCCTACATGGATCCCCTAGCGGCCGCGTGTTGAAGATGAAGGGCCCGTCGCTGAAGGAGCGCCACGTCTTGAAGGTCTGCAGGGGGGTTTCAAGCTCATGCGGGGCCAGCATATGGGGGTACACCTGCACCGAGTACCCCCACGACACCGACACCGACAGCATTGACCCTGCCCCTACCCCCGCATCATAGCAGAAGGCCTGCTGCAGGATGCGGGGCGGATCAACCCGGTATGCGGAGAAGAGGGACTGCACGGACTCGAGCTGGCCGGGCTTGTTGGGGCTGATGGGATTCACGTAATCCAGGTGGTGGAGGGACACCAGTGGCGCAATTGGGTGGGCTGCCAGTATACCGTACACATCTCCTCTCACATCCACCTGCATAATTAATTAATTAAGTAATTATGCGCACTTAAGTTGTATTTGCGATGATATATATATATAGTATATACTAATTAAATCAATGTCTCTGTGTCGTGTTTATTTGTTGGGGCCAGATTTTGTATTGTAACAGCATTCTGTTAAATATGTGTATATGTAAACTTTGATGCACGCATACGGCATACCTGGTGGAAGCCAAGTTCGCGAGTGAGGGGAATGCCGAGCTCGGCCAGACACGCCTGAACTCGTTGGTCGCTGCCGTAGAAAGAGGCATACCTGTCGAGGCAGGTGTCCATGACCCCGGCCAGCTCCGCCACAGCAGGGTAGCTGATGGCAAAGCCGCCTCCCCCGAAAGCCATCCCGTAGCTGTGCATCACGTCCTGCTCCACGCTCTCCGATGGCATCCCCACGTAGTACATGTGCCGGTGGTCGTACTTGTTGAGCACCCCCACCAAATTATCCACAAAGAACAGTGTGTCGTCGTCCCCCATCACAAACCACCGCACGCTCTCCTTTTCCTTTTCCTTTTGGGTCCCCGACGAAAGCAGAAGGTGGTATGCGTCAACCACGGCAGCAGCAATGCGAGATGCGGAAGCGCGGTTCCCATACCTGGACATGTTACGGGAGATGCTGTAAGGGGGGCAGGTGTCAGGCCAGGGGGCGACGGGCGGCTGGTCGAGCCAGACATGGCCTCTGGTGTGGTTGGGACGCCACCAGAGCTCGGTGTAGGGCCGTCGCTGGTCCCAAGTCTGGGCAGAGGCACCGATAGCAAAGACGATGTGGGAAAGATCGGTTGGGGCGGCAACGGCGGAGGAGGGGACGGGGCCTGGTGCATCTCCATCGTCATGTCCGTGTCCAGGGGAAATGTGATAGGGATAGGAGTAGGCGTCGGAGTGAGAGAGAGCAGAGCGGCAGAGGGTGCAGGTGTTGGGTCCCCAGGGCAGTTGGAGCTGGAGCTGGAGCTGGTCGGAGAAGAAGGCGGAGTAGGCCAGGAGGGTGCAGGTCGTCAGCATGAGGATGCAAACTGTGGCTGAGGTGCAGCGGAGGCGGCGCATCTCAACCAAGGCCGAGGAGGAGGAGGAGGAAGAGGTAGGGGTGGTGGATTCTGTTGACTGCGAGAGGCGCCAGTGCCATGGCTTCATCATCTATCTATCTATCTATCTATCTATCTATCTATCTATCTATCTATCTAGCAATTGTGTTGAATTGTATTGTATTGTATTGTATCCAGAATCCCATGGAAGGAAAGGAAATTGGAAATTGGAAGTTGGTAATTGGTAATTGGTAATTGAAGAAGACTCGCTTCTATTCTTCTATTGGTAATATGGTATTAATTATTATTGGTACGAGTAATTGTTTCGTCTGTGGAAGGCAGCCAGGCAGGGGAATCGAATTGAAATGGGAAATTGAATGCTTCCCTTTTCTAATGGTATTTGCTTCTATTTATATATCTCATCTCCTCTCCTCTCATCAGAGTCGGATAGAGATAAGAAACAGAGAAACAGAGAGAGAGAGATGGAGATAAGAGGCCACGCGTCGCGCAACCGTTCTGCTACATGGCGGTTAAATATAAGTATAAAAAAAATCATATATTTATATCTATTTGTTTATTTTAGTACATTTCTCGGCTCCTGAATCCTGGTGTCCTGGTGTCCTGGTGTGGACCCTGCGGCTGCGCTGTCATTGTTAAATATAAGTATAAAACGAACCTTAAATTTTAATGTTTTTTAGTCACAATCTAATTTAATGATATTATCTTAATCTAATCAGTTTGACCCAGTCAACTACTTGACAGGTTGAAACATGCTAATGGAGGCAGGCAATAAATAAAGGTCTTAACTGAATAATTAATTATTAATTGAATGAATATTTAATACATATTAATCGCTATGCCTAAGGGCTATGGGCTATGGGCTATGGGCTATGGCTCTGTCAATGAGTCTGTGTTATGTAATTAAGTAGACAAGAGCCTCTATATTAAGTAATCAGTGAATGTAATAATGCTTGATGTGAGATGGCACCAGCACCAGCACCAGCCTCTATATTCCTACGCGTTTCGACTTCAATTTCAAGGGTCGCCATCATATCATATAAATAATAATAAATAGGTAATGTTATTGACATAGGCCGTGGGCCGTGGGCCGTGGGCTGTGGGAAGGTAGATATCTCATGGAGATGGAGTCATGGGGAACACTAACAGATTATTAGTACAGATTGGATTCATACATACGATGCGATACGATACGATACCACTATCCATTTGAAATTCTGGCTCTGCTCTTCCAGCCCAGCCCAGCCCGGCCCAACTAACCAACCAGTGTTCAATCCAGAAACCTTTTTCGCTTTCCTTCCTACCTTCCCTTCCTTTCTTCCGTCTACGACTCATCGACTCTAATACTCTATTGAGTCTATTCTCATTCTCACTTGCAAACTTACAGACATGCATTCTTCATTCATAACAACTTCAAGAGAGGACCAAATTATATTATGTTGTATTGTATTATAAAAGACTGAATACTCCACCAAAACCATCTTATATATATACTAACCGAACCTAGTCAAAGTGTCAAACCCTTTCAAAATAAAAAACCTGTTATATATAATCATCTCTCTCCCTCCCTAACTCCCTTGGATATCAATAACGAATTCTAAAGTCCCGAAACTAGTAAATGGACTGTGTAGTTCCGCGCTTTAAATTTAAACCTCTCTTAAGACCAATCTACAAATAAGTTGAAACAATAAACAAGCAACATAGATCTATCTCACAAGTCATATCCTACGCCAATCTGTACAATGTATAACATCAAAACAGTTAGTCTCAACACTAAAAGAGATTAGTCTCAACATCACACCTGATGAGTTAGTCTCAACACCAAAGTTATTAGTCTTATCACCTTATGCTAATTACAGCCTTACAATAATGAACAACTTCAATCAATACAAGAATGAAGAGCACAACCAAGAAGGCAAATTCAAACCGTTATAACAGAATGAACTAAAGAAGTTTGTTACATAATATTAATTATAATTAGCTAGTTAGTTAGACTACTTAGCTTTCACACGGATGACGTCATATTGTTTATATATATATATATATATATAATCTGGCTATGGTGATATGCATAGTTAGTGAGCATTCGTGCTATACATTTTTTCGCTTGATTGCTTTAATCAACACCAATTTAAGTTGCCCAATAAATTCTTCATATTGAAATCTACTAGAAAATCAAATTTCGTGATTTTTAGAGATCTAGCTATTTTTTAAAAACAACCCTGTTTAATAATAAAAAAGACCTCTTCAGGGCTGTTTTTTAAAAAAAAATTTAAAATAGCTAGAAACCTCTAAAAATCACAAAATTTGGTTTCCTACTAGATTTCAATATGAAGAATTTATTGGACAACTTAAATTGGTGTTGATTAAAGCAATCCAACGAAAAAAATGCATAGCACGAATGCTCACTAATTATGCATATCACCGTAGCCAGATTCTATATATATATAGAGAGAAATGCTATTATGCTTTGCAAAGCACGTGCTTTGCGATTGTGGACCATTGGATCACGCTTTATGATTCGTGCTAACATGATGATTGAAGATCTAATGATCCACAATCGCAAAGCACAATAGCATTTATATATATAGAGAGAGAGAGAGAGGGCGGGGGGGGGAGGATTCGTAGCCGCCTATTCTCCAACCACTCGCAATCGCTCTATCATTGCAAATGTAATGACCGATCCGAACCGTTGAAAACATTCTCCATTCTAATATAGACTTGGAGATCAAATTTTACATTTTTTGAAATTTCTTACTATTTTATCGGATGGGTTGAAAATTTATTTATCTAACGATTTACAGACATTCAATTTTCAACCCATCCGATAAAATAGTAAAGAAATTCAAAAAAATATAAAATTTGAGGTCCAAGTCTATATTAATATGGAGAATGTTTTCAACGGTCCGAATCGATCATTTACATTTGCAATGATGAAGCGGTTGCGAGCGGCTCCAATGCGAATGATGGCTACGGATCCCTCCTCGTATATATATATATATATATATATATAGAGAGAGAGAGAGAGAGAGAGTCAAGCTATGATACTTACGTAAGCACCATGCTCTACCGTACTTACGATCATATGTCAAGTATCAAAATGCAAATGGATGATCTGAACCATTAAAACTGTTGTCCATACTAAACTATACTTGGAAACCAAATTTTTTATTTTTTTTGCATTTTTTTAATATTTTATCAAATGGGTAGAACATTGAGTAATCTGACGATATAAAGACCTCAAATTTAATCAATTTGTATCCATCCGATAAAATAGTAAAAAATATCCAAAAAATAAAAAAATCGATTTCCAAGTAGATTTTAGTATGGACAACATTTTCAACGGTTTGAATTGGCCATTTGCATTTTGATATTCGAGATATGATCGTAAGCACGACGGGTCTTTGGTGCTTACGTAAGTACCATAGTCTAACTATATATATATATATATATATATATATATATATATATATATATATATATATATATATATATATATATATATATATAGGGGGATCCATTAGCCTCATTTTTCGTAGCCTCTTCCATCAAAGTCAATGAAAATGGTCGATCCGGACCGTTGAAAATATTCTTCATACTAATATAGACTTGGAGACCAAATTTTAGATTTTTTTTATTTTTTTACTATTTTATCGGACGGGTTGAAAATTGGATTTATCTACGACTTATAGACATCCAATTTTCAACCCGTCCAATAAAATAGTAAAAAAATAAAAAAAATCTAAAATTTGGTCTCTAAGTCTATATTAGTATGAAGAATATTTTCAATGGTCCGGATCGACCATTTTCATTGATTTTGGTGAAAAATAGTGCAGGAGGCTACAAGAGGAGGCCACGAGAAGGAGGCCATGGATCCCCCCTCATATATATATATATATATATATATTGATTGAAATTGTAAAAAAATGAGTAAATTCAAAAATCCAATTAGTTTCATTATTATTCTTCTCTCTTTCCTTTACAATCCAATACATCAAACATATCTTCCATGTACATTTTTTGACTAAAGAGTGGGAGAAACTTCACCTGTTTTATTGAAACAAGTCCTTAGTACATGAAATCTTAGAACCAATATATCAAACGATACATCGGTCAAACTATGATTGTTATATGAATCTACGCTATTTACACCCAGCATAAAAAATATACCTACTACATTCATCATCTAAGTGTTTTATAATCTAACAAAACCATCATCAGCAACATACAAAAACAAGTTTGTCATCAAAGAAAAACAATAACAAAAAGTCTTTCAACGCTCTTAGAAACCTTCAAGACACAGATCGTGTCCAGACAAAGATTTTGCATGCATAACTCTTTGATTCAAGTCCACTAGTAGAACCTCCTACTCCATTGCAATCATCTGGCTTTCTGTGTCTAAAATATGTCTTGGTAAGTCCTATACATTATGAGTATAATTAAGTTAAGTTTAAGATAAGATGAATCATTGTTATTCTTAAATCAATATTCTAAAATATTGATGATTTGAGTAGCTAATCATCTGACAAATATAAGTTTCTTATCAATGAAGCAAAGCATATTCCTCTCTAACCATACAGTCCAAATAATTGCACCCCTACTCAATTCTACCAATAAAGCATCTTTAAGTAGAATTTGGACATCAATAAACCACAAATCTTCTAGATGATTGCCAGTAAATTCAAAGTTATTATGTCTATCTATCGATATCCAAATCTGCTTAATAAACAGGCAATTTACAAAAGATGATCAATACATTCATCTTGTTCACAAAATACACATTTGATATCTCATTGCCATCTTTTTTTTAAAGGAACATTTTTGTAAAGTTCTTCTTTTTCTAACTAACCACATGAAAACTTTAATCTTCAAAGGGAGTTTGAATTTCCATATAATATTAAAATGATGATTTGTATATCCTCCAAATTCTAGTCATATTTACATTGCATGAACAGAAAAATTTTCAATGGTAGCACATCTCCAAATAATAGAGTCCTTAGCAAGAGAATAATACTAACATCTGCAACTATTGCCTGCAGTTCAGACCATTCTTGTCTAAGTATCCCAACAATTTGTCTATTAAATCCTAAAGATAATCTGCCATCAGAAAATGCTCTATTCACTCTAATGTGTGGATCAGAACAAGCTAGAAAGAGATTAAGAAATAAAAGAGAGAAGGACAATTCTCATTTCCATCTATCAAGTCAGAAACATATATTTTTTTCATTACCTAATTTCTTGTTAATACTAGTTGGCGTCATATGATGCATAGAGTTGACATGTTTCCGTAATGGTGAGAAAAGAGCAACATTAATTTTATTTTTGTATTTGTTTTGAATTATTTTTTTTCCATAATTCTATTACTAAATGATCATAGAATCTAAATCACCACTTGACTAAAAGGGTCTTATTCATAATATCTAAGTCTAACACTCCTAGGCCACCTTTAACTTTGCTTTTACAAACTGTTGGACAAGCTACTAACATTATTTTTTTTCTAGTAGTATTTTCTCCAAAGCATAAAATTGCCTAGTCCTATATATTCTAATCCTAACACTGACATGCAATCTATATAAGGATAATCAGGTTGGATTTCGACATTGTATTTGAAACGATTGTTAGTGAAGCGGACCGGACTTATAGGAAGAAGTGGGGGCGTCGGGGACCCGAAGACGTATGCAAGACCATCGTGCAAGCTGAACTCTATCAACACTTGACTGAGCATTCTCTTACCTTTATTCTCTTTCAATTCATTAGTTTTAATTGCTTGTTCTTGTGAATTGTAAATTGAATTTTGATTAAATTGTTCAATTAGGGAATTGATTAAATTGCTTAATTAATTGCTTGATCGAATAGTTGTGTTAGTTGAAATTGATTGAATTGATCTATTGAGCTACTGTCAATTGAAATTGAGTTGATGAAATTTGCAATTAGGATCTTATAATTGTCATTAAGCCGAAAATTAGTCATAACATAGGCCGTCTAGGTTTACAAAGTAGTGCATCCACATCCTTGATTGTATTGTCATATCGGACATGTTTATCTTGTAGAGCGGTGTAGCCCCTTGCATTGGTTATATTGTTGGAAAAAAAAATCAAAGATAGGTTTCAAAATTGTAAGAACACTTGTGATCTAGCGGAATCGGTCCCGAAAGGAAGTTTTAATTCCAAGAGTTTCATGGATGTAGACCTAGTTTGATTGTAGGTCGAACCATATTAAATAACGTGTTCTCTTGCTCTCTCTTGATCTCTCTTGCTCTTCACTCTCTCTTTTTTTACTACTTTTGCACTTTATTGTTTGATTTGCTCAATTGCTATTAGTACTTGATTGCTTGTGATTTTAGCTAGGTGATTAAGGTTTGAAAGTTTGAATAGTAATTGTTAAAAACGCATTTGCACTAGCACTTGATCTTAGGACTCCATTCTAACAAACCATGGTTCGACAATCTTTGCATACATCCACGGATCACATGATTGCTCACCGAACCGAAATCAAATACTATACCAAAAAATATTTTACAAAAGGTTCCTCCACAGGATAAAATATCTAATCTTTGGATAAAAAGAACTATTGCAACTCACAACAAAGCTTGCATGATATCTCTAAAAAATGATTACACAATGGTTATTCTACACAAACTCTAGCTCTCACAATGACTGAGGTTAGAATGTTTGAACAATTGTATTTCTGTGCTCTAAAAGTGCTCTCAATTGCTTGTAAATTTGGGGAAGTTTTTCTTTTCTTCTGGGAAGAAACAATGTTGTATATATAGGTACATGACTTTCTTAGATCTTCAATTTGCCAAAATATACTCCATGCTTTACAATGCCTCTATAAGGCATTCTAACGCCTCTGAAGATTTTTCAGAAATGTCCTTGGTCTTTTTTGCATTGACTTCTGGATTCCAATATGCAGAAATGTGTTACAATGTCACGGGAACTCGTTATAATGCTTCTTCCATGCATTACAGAAATGCATGTCTCAGACTTTTTAGTACTTAGTCAAATTCTTGAGCTTGAGACATTCTGACTTTGAGCCCAGTTTCTACGGAACTGTTATGAAGTCTTGGATCTCATTACAGCGGCTCTTGAATTGCTATAACACCTTCTCTAGCATCGTTGTAATGCATGGTCGGTTTTTCTCCGTTTTACATACTTGTTGCATCCTTATCCTTATGCTGATTTTCAAAGCTAGTGACCAGTGGGAAACAGCCTTCCACGAGTCAGTTTTGTTAATGTGATACGAATTTTAGGTGAAGAGAGGATGAAGATAGGTCGCTTTTTCTTTTACATGGCTTCGGTTCTTGTTTCATGCTCAATTTAATGAACCTATAAAGTGGAATAAACAAAACTGAAATAGAGAAAATGACATGACGATGATGACGACGAATTTCGTTTGGTGGTGACGCAGACGCAGACGCAGACGCAGACGCAGACGCAACTGCTTCGGCTTTGGTTTGGTGGATCAATTCAACAGGGATCGAGAATGGCATTATTCAATCTAATCATTCTACTTAATTTATTTTATGCAGCCATTGATTTTAATTAGAAATTAAATTGATATCAACAAAGACTTGTTCTCCTAACATGTTAACTACGCGCACTCGTCGTGGATAAGAAAGAGAGAGAGAGAGAGAAGTCAAGGCCGATGGCGATGGCGATGGAGATGGAGGTGGAGTGTGTTTAATGAAAGGCACATGCATTAGCCATTAGAAAAGGATTTTGACAGTCCTTTTATTTTCTTGGTAGTTGATAGTTTAATTAGCTAGTTTGGTCTCGGGAACAAACCAATTAAACGAGGAGCACAAGTTGACCAACATTGAATTACTAATTAATTGATCAATGAATGATTAAATTAATTAATTAATTAATTTGGTAGAGAAGAGTAGAGAAGAGAAAGAAAAGATGGATGGAGTTGGATCATCTCTTATTGTTACTCCCTCTGTTTATTAGAGCAGCAGCCAACGGGATACATACATACTTACATAAGAATACAAATCAAGGCAGCAGGATGTAAAGTGGAGAGTGTGTTTGTGGAGAAACTGGAGGTTGGAAATTACAAGTGCAGAGCTGGGAAAGAAAAAATTTCATAATTAGTCTAACTTTGTACCATATTAAAAATAATAGTCCAACTAATCGGGGGCGCTATTTAACAATATCACTCCTAAATTCTTTCGACTATTTTATTATTTTTTTTGTTTCTACTTGTTTGTTTTTTTTCAAATTTTTAGAAAATAAGAGCGCAATTAACAATTAACAATAGCATTCCTAAATGAATTTCAACTATGACTCTATGAAAAATCCATACTTATTTCAACCTCTTAGGAGCGCGACTAACAATAGCGTCCATGTTTCCTACATTGAAGTGGGATCAATACAAAGAAGAAAATAGAAGAAAATAATAAAATATCGGATGAAATTTAGGGGCGCTACTGTTAATAGCGCCCCTGGTCATTTGTAAAAATTTTAGAGAGTCTTAAACTATTCTTTTAATCTGACTCAAAGATCCATTGTGAAATTTATCCGCAGAAATTTTTTTATAAATCATAGAGTTGGAGTATTTGTAATAGTTTAGCGGCTCTAATTTTTTTACAAATGGTTTGAAACGCACTCCTAACTTTCATCTACTAATAGTAGCGCCTCTAGTGAGATCAGATGTAATTTTCATTTCTGTTTAAAATTAATATACTTTTAGTAATAATAATAATAATAATAATAATAATAGTAATAATAATAGTAATAATAATAATGATGATGATGATGATGATGATTGAAAGGCAATGTCACTGAACTGATCATGTTGCTGAAATGTCGGCCCAATGCATTTAGATTGACAGGCAATTAATACAGACACAAGCATTATATTTTACCAAAATGTAGTGACGCGACTGTTAATAGCGCCTCTAAATAATTTATCTCACTGAAATGTGGACAAAGTCATTGGGTTAAGAAGTGATAAGCCAAAATCAAATAATGTGAAACCTAGAATTTGTTGTGTAATTTAGACCAAATTTTGGTAAAATAATGTTTAATTATTTAAGTTTTTGTCAAAGTTCAAGCTATTGCTCAAGAATTATTTTGAAATGCAGAAAACAAGAACAAGAATGCCCAAGATGATGTATCAATGTTGTAGAGCTCTTTCTTATCTTTTCAATGCACTTTGTAGTGTCTCAATTAGAGTTCGGATGATAGCAAGTGTTGCGCGTCATCCAAAATTGACTACGGTCGTAACCCTTTTTTACTATGACCTTAATCAGTCTTTCCAGAGGCCCATTTTCTCCTTCATGATCTATTTTTTATGGATTTTTGGCCATTATGATCGTATTCACTTTGACTACGACCGTAATCAGCCTCAACAAAGTTGTTTTCTCCAGAATTAGAAAAATCCTGAGATTTTCAAGCCATTGTGATCATAACCAACCTTCATTACGACCGTAACGAGAGTCATTATTATTTCTATTATTATTATAAATATTATTGCCACTATAATATTAAAAATGAGAGTCATTTTTACAAAATATTAAAAATGTTCGGCCATTACATATACTTGGCCCATTATTAAGCCCTTTACGAAAAAATTTCTGCTGAGCTGGGATCCACATGGACAGCTTCATTCATCGTGATTTCTTATGAGACGGATCATAGTCAACAGCTGTCAATAAATATATATATATGTATATGTATGTATGCTTTAATTCCAACAAAATAAAAGTAAATAAATAGAAAGTTGAAACCATGGGATCCGACTTAATATCCGAGGGGCGCCGCGCACAAGCGCTGTAAAAATGTAATTACTATAGGTTAAATAAAAAGTCCACGCATCAAATTAATGTTAATACAATTAATTTGAGGAAGAGGAAGAGGAAGAGGAAGAGGAAGAGAGAGAGAGAGAGAGAGAGAGAGAGAGTAAAAGGAGAAAACGAGGAAGGAGGAGGAAAGGAGCAAGGAAAGAAATTGAAATCTACTCTGCTTGATTCTTGATTCTTGATTCTCAAGGTACTTTACCTAGCTACTAACTGCATTCATTCCATTAATCTTCTTCTCTATTTCCTATCAAACCATGCAAATGCAAATGCAAATCAATTAACAATTAATTGAATTAATGCCGCAGTTCCGCCCCCTTGTATTAGTACTGAGTACTAATTAGTATGCATGCATATGCATATGCATTCCATGCTACCTACTTAAACATCTATCTGTATCTGCGCCTTTCCTTTCTTGTCAGACGCTGCTTTGCTTTGGTTTCATTTCTTTTGGGCACTTGCTTCCGACAGACTAATTGAATTGAAGAGGGCAGATCCTTATAGAAACCCAACAAATTCAACCATGAAGGCTCTAATTCTTGTTGGAGGATTCGGTACGCGTCTCCGGCCACTTACGCTCAGTGTCCCCAAGCCTCTTGTTGATTTTGGCAATAAACCCATGATCCTCCATCAGGTTTCTATTTTCCATACTTCATGAATTAATGTTGATTCCTTTGTGCTCACTCCATGTGCACATATCATTGTGTGCCTGTACATGCTTTTATGTTCCCAACTCAGACTCAAGATTAATAAATTTGAGTTCTTCAATGGATCCTCATCTAATCAACAGAAATGAATGGCGCCTAATTTATTTTTTGTCATAAATTTCCTAATTTAATTAGATCGAAGCATTGAAACAAGTTGGAGTCACAGAGGTGGTCCTTGCAATCAATTATCAGCCTGAGGTATTGAAGAAATGGAACACCAATTCTTGTTTTATTTTCCTTAGCATTTGACACGCATTGCTTTGCTGTCAGTATTTATTTTATTTTTTTGTTTGTTTGTTTCTTGTCCAGGTAATGCTTAATTTCCTCAAGGAGTTTGAAAACAAGCTGGACATCAAAATCATATGCTCACAAGAGACGGAGCCACTGGGTACTGCAGGCCCATTGGCCTTGGCAAGAGATAAGCTCGACGACGGGTCAGGCAACCCGTTCTTTGTCCTTAACAGTGATGTTATCAGCGAGTACCCCTTTGCTGAACTCATCAAGTTCCACAAGTCTCATGGTGGAGAAGCCACTATCATGGTCACCAAGGTATCAAACCCCCCATCCTTTTCCTGTGAACGCGCACATAATTAAACAGGCGATTGAGTTGATACGATTAGTTGCTGCAATTTTCATATATGATATGCAGGTGGATGAACCATCCAAGTACGGCGTGGTACTGATGGAAGAGGGGACAGGGAAGGTCGAGAGATTTGTGGAGAAGCCCAAGATTTTTGTAGGAAACAAGATCAATGCCGGCATTTACCTGCTGAACCCATCTGTCCTGGGCCGCATCCAGCTCAAGCCAACCTCCATCGAGAAAGAAGTTTTCCCCAAAATTGCTGCCGAAGGTAAACTGTTCGCGATGGTATTACCGGGATTTTGGATGGACATAGGGCAACCAAGGGACTACATCACGGGCCTCCGGCTCTATCTGGAGTCTCTGAGGAAAAAATCCTCGTCGAAGCTGGCATCTGGGGCGCACATCTTGGGAAATGTGTTGATTCATGAGAGTGCGGTTATCGGTGAAGGTTGTCTGATTGGTCCCAATGTTTCGATCGGAGCAGGATGTGTGGTTGAGGCAGGAGTGAGGCTATCTGGGTGCACGGTGATGCGTGGGGTGCACATCAAGAAGCATGCATGCATCTCAAGTAGCATCATCGGATGGCACTCGACGGTGGGGCAATGGGCCCGAGTGGAGAACATGACAATATTGGGGGAAGACGTTCATGTGTGCGATGAGATCTATAGCAACGGGGGGGTGGTGCTGCCTCACAAGGAGATCAAGTCGAGCATACTAAAGCCGGAAATAGTGATGTGATGTGATTCTTGTTGATGTGATGCGATTGTTGTTGATGTATGTTGTAGGTGTAGTGAATATGCATGATGGATGTCTTAATTAGCAAGTGTAATGATGTTGTCGATTGGCTGTTTGGTTCTTTGCTAATTTGCTTAGTGGGTGATAAGGTGAGTTGGTGTGCTTGGTTGTTAGATTATATAGATGCATGCGCGCTTGTCCTGTGTCTGTGTGGATGCATTAATGAATTTGGTGTGTGTTTTGTGTGCAGTGAGCGGACGTTGTTTGTAGCTAGAAATTAGCTTATTTAATTTAATAATTATATATAATCATAAAAAGCTAATTTCTCAGGAATTTTAGACCAAGCTTCTGATCAACTTAGATTTTCGGTTAGCCCGGCGCTAACTCTTCGAGATATTTCTTGTTGAAAGTATCCCTGATCCCATTGATAACGAGTAGGACCAAATAATTCGATTGGGGTAGTTGCTGAACCATACCACATAGTTCCTGCAACAACAAAAGCTGCAAAAAAGACCGCAGCAATACTACTGGGAAGTACAGTTTCAATATTGCCCATACGTAATCCTTTGTATAGATGTTGAGGCGGACGGACACTTATAAAATAAAATAATTCAATATAAGTAAGTAATTGATGATTCGGCTTCGGCTTTGGCTTGGTCTTGAATTGAATCGAGTAAAAATAAAATGATTGATCTGAACTTTGAAGGAAAAAGAAAATGACAAAAAAGGTGTAGTGATTAATAACAAATGATATTCAATATTGATAGGGATTCTGTTATGGGCCAAGCAACAAACAGATCTGAAACAAGAGGCCCAATAAACCCTAAAAGTAAAATCCATCTTCTCTCTCCATTCCTCTCCCTCGAAACGAAATCCTCTGAAGAATATTTGTTCCGCAGAGAGGAGAATTTTTCTCCTCAAGACTGTAATTAATTTTTTGTAACGACTTTGACTGTGCTAGTCGAGACTGTAATTAATTTTTTTTATCGTCGCAAGTCATCAAGCTGTAAATGTCGGAGTCTACTTCCACCGCGTCAAGTCTGATTTGCGATCGGAGAAACGAGCGATTCAAAATTGATTCTCACACAAACACATGATAAACATTACAAATTAAGACATAAGTTGATAGTGGAGCCAAATTTTAGATGCGCGTTTCTCCGATCGCAAATCGGACTCAACGTGGTGGAAGTAGACTCGAATATCTACAATTCGATGGCTTACGACGATAAAAAATAATTAATTATAATCCCGAAGAGCGTAGTCGAAGTTTGTAGAAAAAAATGTTAATCATACTTAATATTTTTTTTGTAACAAGTTCAGCTGCGCTCGTCGGGATCATAATTAATCTTTTTTTATCGTCGCAAGACATCAAACTGTAGATATTCGAGTCTACTTTTATCACGCCGAGTCTGTTTTGCGATCGGAGAAATGAGCAATTCAAAATTGAATCCGACGCAAACTCATGATAAAAAAGACTAATTAAGATATAAGTTCAAGATGGAGCTAAATTTGAGATGCACGTTTCTCCGATCGCAAATCGGACTCAACGCGATGGAAGTAGACTCGGATATCTACAGCTCGATGATTTGCGACGTTAAAAAAAATTATTTATAATCCTGATAAGTGCAGTCGAATTCGTTACAAAAACTTACCTAAATACAACCCAACTCATCAATTAAAATATTAATATTTTTATTAATTAAATAATCCACTCAAATTCCATACGAAAGCCTTCCGTTTAATTTTTGTATAGAACCGGATTCTTAGTTTCCGGTTGAGAACCGGATTCTAAGTTTCCGGTTTTCTTAGTTTCGTTAAAAAAAAAAGTTTTTCTTATTTTAATCTTTTTTCATTTTATTTTGTTTATTATTAAAATTTTCGGTCCTCCTCCTCCTCATGCGCCTCTCGCCCGCTCTCCGTCGTCGTGCCCACTCCAGCCTCAGCGGGGGCTATGGTTCTCGTCCTCCATCGTGGCCAGTATGGCGAGTAAGCCGACTAAGCCCCCCTCCGACGCCTCGCTTTTGCTCATGATCGAGTCGGAGATCAAGTGCGCGGAGGAGTGCGACAACCACGAGCGTGTGGAGGAGCTCCCCCGGAGCTTCCCCTTCCAGATCGAGGATGAGGAGGGCACCAACGTCATACGCCTCACACGCACCTACCAGACCAACGAGCACATCCAGATCACTGTCTCCTTGCCAAGCCTCGTCACCGGCGAGGACGGCCAGGACGGCGAAGATGCGAATGCGAGTGCAGAGGTCCAGCAGTCCCAGTCACACATCCCCCTCACCGTATGCGTCTCCAAGGACGATGGCGGGCCCACACTGGAGTTTGCATGCACCGCGAACCCGGACGAGGTGGTCATTGACAGCATGTCCGTCATAGAGACCCCACCAGACGGGGAAGGGGAAGGGGAAGGGGGAGAGGAAGACATGCTCGCCTACGAGGGCCCTGATTTCAAGTACCAAATCCAAATGCTTATTTTAGACTCTTCTTCTATTTCATGAGTAAATTTCTTTTCATTTATGTCATGTAATCCGATGTCCAATGTAAAATCAGCGACCTTGATGAGAACCTGCAGAAGGCATTCCACAAGTACCTGGAGTTGCGAGGGATCACGCCGCTCAACACCAACTTCCTGCACGAATACATGATCAACAAGGACAGCCGCGAGTACCTGCTCTAGCTCCGCAACCTCAAGGCCTTTGTTCTCAAGTAGAATCATTATTTCATTTCCCCTCATCTCTTCTTAATTCTTAGAGACATACATTCCCATTCTTCTTCTCTTTTTATATTGAGCTGTAATAACTTCAGCTCAACTCAACTCAGAATTATATTCTCAAGTAGATTTTTTTCCTGTAACCTTATTCCAGGCAACGACATGATCCCTTTATTATGTTATGTTAGAATTGTACTAAGCTATTTCCGATTAAAAGAATAGGATGCTAGACAGCTATTGGCAACTGTTGATATGATGGCCCTGAATTATGTTCAGATCTTTCTCTCTTGAAATCTTGGCAGATGTTTCATTGAAGCAAATAATAGCATTTGCATCAAAATTACATCAAGAAAATTTCCTAGACTACCCATATATATATTCCGTAAGGTCCAGAGCAGCTGGTCAGCGGAACCACACTATCATTCGTACCATAGACACTAGACAGTGAGAACATAAGGCAACAAGGTATCATGCCCCTTGTTCCCTCCCCGTATGTAGAAAACTGTGAGATGGGGTTTAATGAAACAGAATCAGAAACCATAAGTAATGTTGCTGGTCGTGACTCAGAGCAGAGACCGCATGAGGGTGTAGAAAGAATACATCTGTAGGCTGTAGCTCCAAGGCTGTCAGCATCTTCAGAGAAATTCACATCCAGCAATTAATGAAACTGTGGTCACTATAAATAAATATAATGTGTTTTAATGATTAGAAAAGAAAATCAATTAGAAGTAGAACTAAATTAGGGGTGTCGTAGGCTCGCAGCTCATAAGCTTTTGCTCTGATTTTATTTGGAACTTGGAAGTGGTGTGAAACAAGTGGGCCCAAGAGCATGTGGTAGAGTTGGGGAGGGGAGCCTTCTCTCATTATTTGTAAATTTCTTCTTATCGGGTTTTGGAAGAAAGAAGCCCAGCCCAGCCCAGCCCAGCCCAAGTGGTAGAGTTAACAAATTGAATCCAATCCGATCCACTCCGATCCACATTACATACGCAACACGACAACGGCTGGCCTAACAGGATTACAGGAACGGAACAGAATGGGAGAGAATTCTTAATAATTTAACAAGTCTAATAATAATAATAATATTAGAGGTGGCAAGTTGGGCGGGTTTGAATCGGACTGAGTCGGGTCGGATTAGTTTGATTTTATCAAAATTCGAGTTGTAAATTTAGTATTTCTATCACCTTCTAAATGTCACTTCAATTTGATTCTCTGTTGCCAGTATAATTAGTCATCATCATAAATTTTGTCTAGAATAGAGTGGTAAGCTTGTAATGATTCAATTTCATTATGTTGTAACTCTCTAATTTCTTGTAGGAGTTCATATTCATTAATCTTACTAAAACATTGTTTTTTCTATTTTCTTTTGTTTGCTCTTAGATTTTTATTCCAATCTTTGAGCTCAAACCAAGTCACGTCACATTCAATTCCTCTTCCTCTCCAATCTCCAATCTCCATGGGTGAACATTCGACTTGGGCTTTTACTAAGTAAATAAATAAACGAATAATAGTACTGGGTTTTGGGTCAGCTGGACCGAATCCGGTACCTTTGGCACTAAACTCATCTCAACTTCACGGCTTCGAAACCGTACTCTCTGCATCCGTTAATCTGAATCGTCTGATTAGATATGGACGGCTGTCACAAGAGCTTTTGTATTATAAAATTATATCCGTTCAAATCTAATCCAATGATCAGATGAAATGAGTGCAGAGAGCACCATTCCTCTCTTTTCTTCTCTTCTCAAATCTCAAATCCCAAGCAAAGCGCACGGCGAGCCGAACCGCGATTCGCGAACGAGAGAGACAGACTTCTAATCTGGTCTCGTCCTTCTTCTTCGTTGGTTCGCGCCAGCCATGGAAGCTCAACATGCTTCCCGGGCTCGACGCACGGTAACTGTCCTCCCTCTCTCTCCTTCTATCTATCTATACTTATACTATAGATAATTTATTTGCGTGTTTTTTTTTCCCTTTTTTTTTTTGTATTGATCTGGATCTTGCTCCACTCAATTACAACTTGCAATCATCGATTGCTTCTTTGTTCCTTAAATGTTGTTGCAGTTGGAGGAGATTCGCCAAAAGAGAGCTGCCGAGAGGCTGAACACTGTTTCCTCTGGATCTGATGAAAGAGATGCCTTTCCACTCCAAGCTCGTATCAGAGATCTCGAGTCTCAAAATGCACATCTCCACGCAGAGAACCAAAAGCTACTTGATGAGGTACTCCTACTACTCTTCCCTTCTCTTCTCTTCTCTTCTCTTCTCCTCCCTAATTCATCTCTCTTTTGAGTATCAATCACTACTTTATATACCTCATACTTACTTAGACCTGGCCAAGCGAACTGTCGAAACCACTCTACCGACTGAAATTAAATTGGCTAGTGTACACCCAAGAACATCCAGTTGTGGCCTCACCAGTTACAGCTTTTATGCAAATCAATCGTACAGGTAGTAGATACCTAAAAAAAATATTGTGATTTTTCCTGGCAATATTAATGATGACTTTTCATGTCTTCTTTAGCTTGAAGAAAATCTAGTCGAAAGGGATTCGCTCATCAAGCGCCTTGATGATCTGGTATAAATTTCACACACAAGTATTTGCTGAATCTTTTTACTTCTATAAATTTCATCTAAATATTGTTCCTATTAATCCGTCTCATATATCCCCTTCGACAGGAACGTAACAGCTTGCCAGCTCTGAGGAAAACATTAAATGACACCTCAATTGAAAAGGATGCAGCCGTTGTTGCAAAAGTATGCCAATTGTTTCTTTCTCCTTTTGTCCACTGTTTAATTATATTTAAGATATTTGACCAGGTCGTTTTCTCATTTAATGATATTAAGTTATTATGATAGGAGGATGCTTTGGCTCAAGTCAGAACACTTAAGAAGCGAATAAAGGATGCAGAAGAAGATCAGTATAGGGTATGTTTGCTTGCACGTCCATTTTTCACGTTTCAGATTCGAATTTATCATAATATCTTTTCATGGTTGCTCTTCTTCTTATTTTCTTTTCTTTTCTTTTATTTTCTTTTGTTTTTTATCATTGCGATGGAACTGATGATCAGGCAGAAGAGGATGCTGCAGCTCTGAGAGCAGAACTGAATATGATGCAGCAGCAGCAGCAGCAGGCCATTAGTAATACTACTCTATCCTATTCTTCATCTTCTTTTGGTGGATTTCCTGATGAAAATTCTGCATTGGAAAAGGAGTTGCATGATTTGCAAACCCACCTCAAGGTATGTGCTCTTGCATCTTCTATTCTTTATTCTAAGGCTCGCCATCATGGTTTGCATAAGTGGTGCAACTTCTTTCATTATCTGAATTTAATGCAATGTGCTTGTAGGAAGAGTCTGTTTTGAGACAAGAAGCACAACAAAAGCTAACAGAAGAGCAACTCCGCACCTCTATTCTGGTGGCTGAGAACCAAGACCTAGAAGAGAAAGTAAAAACCCTTACCCAAACACTGTCAGGTACTGATTGGACTGGTTTACAATTTCAAAACACTTCCAGATATGCAAATTGTTAACATCTTTATCAGGTATGTAAAATGATTGTGCAATTCCCTGCTTGGACAGACAACAACAAACCTGAAAATAAAGCATCTTATATACCCATTAATCACAATTAGAATAGCTATTTTTTTTTGGTCTTATACCTTCTTGTGATGCAGAACAAGCTTCGCGCCTTGCTATGCACACAGCTTTTTCAGTGGTAAAGCACCCTTATTTTCTGGATTCTTTATTCAACACTGTATTTCTTTTTCACAATGACACACAATTTCTTTTGTGCATGCGACAGGAAGACAAAGAGATACTTGAGAAGCAACTGCATGATATGGCTCTTATGGTTGAGAGGCTTGAGAGCAGTCGCCAAAAGCTATTAACAGAGGTTTCCTTTTAATAAAAGAATTCATTTTCCTCCCTAAAACATAAGCCACAATATAGTGTCACCCTTCATTAATATTACTGACATTTCTCTGTAATCATTTGGTAGATTGACTCGCAATCGTCGGAGATAGAAAAGCTCTTTGAGGAGAACTCAAGCTTGTATCTATCATATCGAGAAGCAATGGCAGTTGCAAAGCAATGGGAAAACCAGGTAAAATTTCTTGTTTTAGTTTTATGTGTCTTGTCCATTGTGCTCAGTAACTTCATAATAAAAAACATGAATTCACATGGCAGGTTAGGGACTGCTTGAAGCAGAATGAAGAGCTGCGTATGATGTTGGATAAGCTAAGATCTGACCACACTCACGATCCTGTACAAGCAACTATGGGAGGGTTACCAGATCAAACCGTGAGCCAGAGTTCGACAGCTCCACCTGACGAATTGGTATCTGAAAATTTGTTGCTTAAGGTTAGTCTCGAGCAACTAGAGTTTTGATTTTCTTCTTACCTGATTCTGCAGTATGTGTGGATCTCCATAGTTTTATCATAGGAAGAGCAATGTTTGGATGTTGCTAAATAGTAGTTACAACTATGTGTTTTATGTTTGTTTGGGAACACAGGAACGGCTAAGGAAAGAGCAGAGCAGGTCTGAGGGGCTGGTGGCAGAGGTGATGAAGCTCTCTGCTGATCTCCGGTGCACTGTTCAGTCCCACAATACTCTTACTCGATTGTAATTACTGTTCATAAAATCCTTTTTCTATATTTGGTCCTTGTTATCCTAACGATTGCTATTTATTTGTACTAAACAGAATATCTATTTTACTTCCGCTTTTGTGTGTGATGTAGGTATAGACCAGTTTTAAGAGAGATAGAGAACAATCTGATGAAAATGAAACAAGAAACATATTCCACTATTCAGTGAAGAAGGGAGCATGAGCTCGTTCTTAAACAATACTTGTGTGGTGTGCCTCAAGTAATGGGGGTGCCGTGTGGTTGGCTATCAAATTTACTGCGCTGCGCATGTTGTTGGTTATTTTCTGATATGTAGTAATGATTGGAAGAAATCATTGTTGATTTTCATTAGTGTAATTGATGTATAGGATGGATTGTCACAACTCACAAGAAGTAAGAACCCTTCCAATTTCACTGCATAAAATCCTTGTTACTTGAAGGACAAACCTATTTACTTATTTTCTTCTGTTACCTACCACTATTCACTATTCACTATTCAGCATGGCTCGTGGTAGGCAACGCTGTAGATATGTCCGAAAAGAGTAAATTAGTAAGTCTGCCGTTGCACTGAGATTAACATTAACAGGAGAAACCATGGTGCCCATTCGGATTCCATTCAATCCAAAATATGCATGCCTCTTAATTAGTTTGCGTTGCTATTTGCTAATTGCGGTAGAATCGGAATGTGGGATGAAGTGGCAACGAATTAGATTTGTTAATGGCCTGCGGCCCCTAATTAAGAGCAATTTACATTAATTAATATAATATTATAAGATTAGAATAAAACGGACGATTAGTTTTGAATCAGAATTTTGAAAAAGAAAGAAATAAAGAAAGGCAGCCACTAAAACCAAGCGTGCGCTTTCCGGATCCTATTCCTTTCTTTCTCCACTGCTTCTCTCTCTGACTCGCTCACTCTTTTTTCTTCTAAATTTGTTTGTGGAGAGTGTTCTTATTCTTCAACACACACAGAGAGAGAGAGAGAGAGAGAGAGAGGCATGCAATGCAATTGAATGCAAGTATGCAATGCCTCAAAAAAAGAAAAAAAAAAAGAAAAGAAAAGAAGAGAAAACAAGACAAGAATCTCTTCCTTTCCTTGCCACCTCGTCATTTATTCTCTTCACCTCCACCTCTCCCTCTCCTTGCTCTCTTTTCTTTCTCCTCTCACCCCCAATTACCCAAGTTGACTCCTCCTCCTCCTTTTTCCCTTGGTGAAGAGAAAAGCTTAAAAATTTCAAGAAAAAAGGGATATATATTATAATAAGATGCCTGCTGAGGGAGGAACCTAATAAAAAATTAATTGTTTCTCCTTCAATCCTCATTTGCTAATTTCCATTAGTACTCTACCCAGCCAGGCCAGGCCACCAGCCACCTTTATTCCCTCATTCTCTCTCCTCACCTTCAACCTTTCCCCTCTCTCTATTCCCTACTTTCTTCCCATCTTTCTCTCTTCCTGCTCTGCTCTGATCATGGCCTCCTCCTCTTTCTCTCCTTCCTGCATCCACGGTATGTATATTCTTCATTCTTCCCCGTTTACTCTCAGTTCCCTTTTTCCTTTCCTACCAACTTGTTACTTCATTAATTACTATGTATCCTATCCTACCAAGCATCACACACTGCAACTGAAACTGCAAGCAGATGTGCTTTGTGGTGATATTTGTTTTTCTACAACTATCTTCTTCTTCTTATCAACAAATATGAACATTAACTAATTATTTCAAAGTTGCTCCACTCCCACTTCACCTTGTTGGACGATTCGTATTAATTTCATTACATAATTATGTTATATCATATAAATTTTCTAAAATCAAGTTAACGAGGTTGTAAAAAGTAATTCTATGTATTCCATATTTGTAACTAAATATTTTCTATCTAAAATTCGGAACTAGTCTATAAAGTAAAGCAAAAAATTCTCTATTTATCCTCGCATAATCAGATGGTGAAAATTAATTATTGACTTTTCTCTCACAAATCTGGTGTACAGGGACAATTACTCCAATTATTACAGAGTCTAATTAGAATAATTATGTTCATTATTGAATTTTCAAACTGCAATAAACCAAAGGCTGCTAGACTTGATTATAAATAAATAAATAACTTTTTAATCATGTCCTTTGTTCACAATGAATTACATTATAATCAAGTTACTATTACGAGTATCACCGTGTTAAAGGGTTTAGGGTTTATATATATATGATCTAGGAAATTGGCATATATACTTTAGAGTCTTGCAATAATAACCTTATGGTGCCCTCTTCAATTTGGAGTCAAATTAATTTCATGGCAGACACATCGTCATATTCAAGTAGAAGATTTGGTTTAATAAAGTGGCTGTGCAAACTATTGAGAGGAAGGAATCATGCTGAACCTGGTGGGAGGAGGCCGCCTCGTATTGTTGGGGAAGAGAACATGCTCTGGCGAGAACCCAACAAATCAAGAGTAATCTCTTCCCTGCAATCATTCTGAATTCGGTCTTTCGCATCATTCTTCTCTATTAATTTGAAAATTAAGAAATACATGAATGTTTGAATTAGTTTGTGTAATTAAATTATCAGGATGATCAGTCTAAAGCCGACGACGAAGAACTGGACCGTGCCATTGCACTTTCTCTTGCAGAGGAGAATAAGCATCCCAAAGGCAAGTACTTTCTACACGATTCTTTGTTTTATAAACTCTAAGCTTCACTGCTATTTATTGATCTTTTAGAACATGTTTGGCTGAAAGGTCAAAATGCACCAGGAAAAACTGATGAAGAACTTGCCAGACAACTGCAAGAGAGCTTGGGACCATCAGCATATTACCCAAATGCACCGACACAATTCTTGCCAAGGGGATACAGGTACTGGTAACTTTTTTTCACACTTTATTCATGCAATTTAACACACGAGTTTGGATTTCATGACATTTAAATGAGAACTGCATTTTACAGAGTGTGTGCAGCTTGTCAACAAGAAATCGGATACGGGCATTACCTGAGCTGCATGGGCAACTTTTGGCATACACGGTGTTTTTGTTGTTATTCGTGTGGGCATCCAATTAGTGTGACTGAGGTACAGTCACTTAAATGCAACATAGGATCATATGTCATAATTTATATGCTTTTTATATCTGAATGTCTTAATGACTGGCATAGATAAGATAATAATCATGTTGTTGTATTGCTGTTGCAGTTTACATTGTTAGGGACAGACCCGTACCACAAACTGTGCTACAAGGAGCTGCATCACCCAAAATGTGATGTGTGCCATCAATTTGTAAGAATCATACCAATTCTCTTAGCAACACAACATAAATACAACATTATATGTAATTATGAATTATGGGTGTATGACATACATGAAATGAGAAGTATGGAAGTGAAGATGAGACATATTTAAGAGATATTTTGGTTGGTTGGCAGATACCGACAAACAGAACAGGGCTGATAGAGTACAGAGCTCATCCATTTTGGGGTCAGAAGTACTGCCCGTCGCATGAGCACGACAATACCCCCCGCTGCTGCAGTTGCGAAAGGATGGAGGTCTCTTTCTTTTTCCCTCATTAGTTTCTGTGCTTGATAGCCTAAGATAGTTATTGTCTGACTTGCATAATTTGCTTGTGCAAAATTTTAAAAAAGTCAAGGAGCGTAAAGTACATTTCACTTGGAGATGGACGGAGCTTGTGCCTAGAGTGCCTGGACTCGGCAATAATGGATACAGGCGACTGCCAGCCCTTGTACCATTCAATAAGGGACTATTACGAGGGGATGAATATGAGAATAGATCAACAAATCCCGATGCTTTTGGTTGAGAGGCAAGCGCTCAATGATGCGATGGAAGGAGAGAAGGATGTAATAATGAAAGCTATCCACATATTTGCCTTGTTTTCTGCCATTACTACTCTGCCATAGTTTAATCTAACAAGCTTAATTTGCGTTCTTTTTATGTGTTCTTTTGTGTGTGTGTGTGTGCGCGCGCGCGCGTTTACTTATCTAGGGCCCGCATCACATGCCTGAGACAAGGGGGTTGTGTCTCTCTGAGGAGCAAACTGTGAGCAGTGTGAGTAATTAACTTGTTTATAGAAAGCTTTTCCATAAACTTGCTCTTAAGCTAAATTTCTGATTTTCATTCATGAATCATGAATTCATGAGCCAGATCCAGAGGCGGCCGAAAATAGGGGGAAATAGAATACTCGACATGAAGACCCACCCACAAAAGTTAGTGCGTAGGTGCCAAGTCACCGCGATTCTAGTTTTGTATGGCCTTCCAAGGTTGGTTTGTTTGTTTATTGCTTAATTAAGGTTATTAACTTCATTCAACTTAATTTCTTATGGAACAAGATATCAAATTTATTCTGTCTCGTTCTTTTCCAGGCTTTTAACTGGTTCCATTCTTGCTCATGAACTTATGCATGGCTGGCTACGCCTAAAAGGTATATTTTTGCTCACTTTGCTTTGCTTCTCTTCGTTTCGCTTTACAGTCATTTGCATTTGAGTCTAATATATATATAATTTGCTACTTTACAAAGTATTTTAGCACACTATATATATATATAGAGAGAGAGAGAAAAAGGTTTTAGTATGAAAAATATTTTCAACAGTCCGAATCGAAAATTTGCACGTTGTATCTCGAGTTACGAGTAGAAAATATATGCTAACTTGATGCTTTATATAGTGTGTGTATATATATATATATATATATATATATATATATATCTAAAAAGATTGTGCAGAATTAACACACCATCTCATTCTCTTTCTGTGAATTATATAGGATACCGCAATCTAACCCCAGAAGTGGAGGAAGGTATATGTCAAGTGCTATCTTATCTATGGCTCGAATCAGAAATTGTGCCGGACATACGTAATTTGGCATCTTCCTCCACTTCTGCCCCGTCATCGTCGGCTTCATCAAAGAAAGGAGGTACGTCAGCTATGGAGAAGAAACTCGGTAAATTTTTCAGGCATCAGATCCAACATGACACATCGTCTGCTTATGGCGAAGGCTTCAGAACAGCATATGCAGCCATCGACAAATACGGCCTGCGCCGCACACTCGATCACATTCGCCACACCGGACGGTTCCCCGTTTAGTTAAAGCAAATCTGTACTCATGCAAAAAGAAAATAATATAAGATTGATTGTTGCACACAGAAGATGTAATCAATTTATTTGTGGTCTTTCTTGGCGGAAATAGAGGCCTAAATTGTTGTATCGTGGTGAAATTACGGACAAGTTGTTCACGCCCTCTCAATTGAATTGTTTGGATTCTTCTAATCACAGTAGCACATTTTGGAACAACATCTCAACACCTGAAACCAATTGACAAATTATATGACGATGAACATTTTACAGATACACATCTTTACAAATTTTCTAATCTTTTTAGTTTGATTCTAAAAATACTATTATCTTCATTCCAAATTTGTTAATGTGATTAAAAGCTCGATGGAAATCTAAGAAAAATGGCTCCAACAGGATCAAGTGCATGTTACTCGATGTACAATCTAAAGCTGTAGGCTGTTATTAAATATTAATCACAACCACTAGATTACAAACATTAACAATAACTCTACTTGTTAACAAGAACTCTACAAAAATTCCGTACACGGTCAGAAGACAATCCAAAACTAAGGTGTATTTCAGTTTCCATCAGACAGGGAAGTGTACAAAAAGCAATAAAGCAAGTGAAAAAAAAAGAACAGAATATTTTACAGCAGGAAAATGTAGATCGAGCCAAGCCCTATCAGAATTATATAACCCTAAAAAATAGGGGAATAACACACCTGTCGATTGCAACCTTCAAAACTGGACGATTGTACACTCGCTTCAGTGTTATAGATCTCTCTGGCCACCAAAATATGGCCCAACAATAGACACCAGAATATTTGAAAAAAAAAAGAGGAGCATTTATTCCTGTTGTGGCAGCATCGGCAAAACCTGCCACCGTTTAATATCTAAAGGCTAAGAGTACACCTGAATAATTAAGCAGTTCCTAATACTTGATGTTAGGCAGGGGAGAGATGCATCTTGAGGGTTTCATAGGTCATGAACACAATGCCGACACTTGGCACGACCTTGTAGTACTCTAGCAGGATGCCTCGATACAATCCACGCAGTCCCTCTGTACGCACTATGTGCCCAAAAGTACCAAAGAGGCCTGTGTTGTAGACGCGAGCCCTACCACCTGCCCCCTCTAGCTGCATCCTTCGCCTGACCAGATCTAAGGGAAATGTAGCTGCAATTTACAATTAGCAATAGCTCATTAACAAGAGCACGAATAACCTGTTTAAGTTGGGACCCAATAATTGCAGTACAAAAACAAACATAAAGGACATCGTGATTGTTATTTAAAAGAGCCTGCAGTAGAACATTTTCATTTTCTGCTATTATCTGTCACTAGAATCTGCTGCTAGATAATAGCTATTATCATCTATAAGTCTACTGTTGCACAACTTAATAATGAAGAACTAGCCATGTTATACTTGCTCGTAGGTGCATTTAGCTGACAGATAAAATTAAAGTACCATTCAGCTCAAATCATAGGGCCTGTTCAGAGTAGGGGAGGTAGAGAACTGTGGTGACTCGAAACTGAACCAGTGACACTCTTTTCCGCCTGTGTGCTGGGAAGGCAGAATGATGGAATAGTGGAACTTGCCAATAAACTGTTCCACCGCCTCGCACCAACTGCATCCCATCCCAACGAACTTGAGGCAAACTAGAGGAGTCGAGTGCAAAATTCCGACTAGATTCCAACCCAATTCCACAGTTATATCATCACCGAACAAACCCAAGGGTTATTTTTTTTTCTGTTATTGAATTGTCCTAGAATTTTAATAGATCTGAGAAATTTACAGTCTCCAATAATTTGGCAACTGATTTATAGATGAAAGCTTGAAATTGAATCACATAAAGCACAGAAGTAGAAATAAAAGGAAAATCTGAGTTACCAGTAGAGGAAGCCACGCCAGAGAGACTTCCACAAGCCAAGCTTACAAGTGTATTAGAATCCTGCGGTCTAAACATATTCAAAAAGGAAAAGAGAAGTCAGTTTAACAGTAAAAAAATCAGGGAAAACAGGCATAACTTGAGCCATATCTATTTGTGATGAAACAATATGAGATTAAAATAATGACCTGTTGTCTTGCCAATAAATTCTTAACGTCTCATAAACAGAAAAGCTGATGGCAATGCTGGGACCCACTCCCTGAAAATTAAAGACATCAGGAAAATTGAAGCTAAAGAAATGAAAGAAAAGCAACTAGAACAAAGAAACAGAAGTAGAAAGCTAAGGGACATACGAGCAAGGTGGCCCCGAGACCCTTGTAAAGGCCCATGATGCCTTCTTCTCGGCAGATGGAGCAGAGTGCATGGCTGATGCCTCTGTAATACATTATCTTTGTCTGCAGAGATGGAGAGCAGAATACTGGATTAATAAATAAAAAATTACTTGATTGATTGATTGATACTGAGCCAGCCTGCTTTACAAATGATAAGATGACAGTGGACTGAGAAGTTGAAATGGGAGGAAAGAAATAATAAGATGAGATGTGGTGACCTGAGCGGTAAGGCGGGTTCTGACCAAGTCGAGGGGATAAGTAAGAGAGGCAGCAGTGATTCCAGCGAGGCCACCGCCGACAAGTCGGATGCCGACATCGGCTGCCATAAAATCCCTGTGCCTATCTAGTCCGGGCACTATTTGTAGCATCTGCAAGGGAAGAGAAGTGAGTGAGTGAGTGAATGAGCGAGCGAGGGTAATGGTGATATGTTAAAAAAGAATAGAATAGAATAAAAATAGAATAGAACGCACGTGCTTGTAGCGCTCGTAGGCATAAAAGCTGATGGAGGAATAGGGGAGGCGGTGAGCGATGGTGACGAGGTTGCCCTTCCAGAAGGCCTTGAAGCCCTCCTCGTAGAGGATGCGGGAGGCCTCGCGCAAGATGCTGTTCTTTTGCAAGGTGGCGAGGTCAGTGTGCATGCCTTGCACCTGAGGCATTCATTCATGGATTCCATTCAATGAGATTTGTGTTTGAAGAGCAATAATAATAGTAATAATAAGGCTAAGTGGAGTGGTTGTTCTCTTGGAAGGAGGGGGAGAGAAGAGATACCTGGAAGAGGATGGTGAGGCGGGCGAGAGGGGCGGTGCAGGTCTTGCTGACTGCTCCGGCGACGCCGCCGGACAGGAGCTGAGAGACGGTGCTGAGGGGCTGATGCTGGTGATGCTGGTGCAGGTGCTGCCTCCGCCTCTGCCTCTGCCTCTGCATCTGCATCTGCCTCTGCCTCTGCGCGCCTGATTCCACCACCATCCCCACCCGAGAAGACGCCTCCGTTTGCATTTGAATCACTTATGCCTCTGCCTCTGCGCGCCTGATCCCAATTCGAATGATGTATCTAAAACCCTAGCAACCAATTCTAAGCATATGCACGCTGCCTCGCTTCTCTCTTCTCTTCGCTTCGATTCTCTGGGAATATTCCATTCCATTTGCCATTCGGCGCCTCTTTCTTAGAAGTTGGAAAGAATCTCCTCCTCTCCTCTTGGCTCTTCTCTCCGCCTCTCTCCGCCTCTCTCCGCGAAACCCACTTCTGCACTCTGCACAAGGCCCACTGGCCCATTTCTTTGTATTCCTTGATTAATTTGGACTTGGGATTGCAGTGGGCCAGATTGAGGGATCGGATCTGTTGTTTCTTGATTGAGAGTTGAGACTTGAGACTCACGCTACAAAAACAAACCTTCTCTTTTCCGTTTCCTAGCTTCTTTTTTTAATCTTCATTTCCTTTCCCTAGATTAGATAGGTGATAGGACAGTAGGACACCGTTTCTGTTTCATCAATTATTCTCTCTTTGCTTTGTTTTCCCTTTTTACTTTCAATTATTACATACCATCATTTTATTTATAATAAGACAAATTTCAGTGATCTGATATCAGTGTAGAGGATGCATTAAGAGATGGGCAGCTATCATTAACCTTTAGAAGACATCTATCTATGGTACAAAGGGAACATTTTGAGGAGACGTGTGAGGTAGTCAGAAAAATCTTACCTTTGAAAGAGGAAGAAGATCAAATGACATGGGTGCTTAATGCATCACGCAAAATGAGAAATCAAGATCTTTATAATTGGATCGGTTTCAGAGGAGTCTCAGATGGGTCATTTGATGAAATGTGGGAATTACAAATACCGCTGAAAATTAAGATTTTCATGTGGCTAATGGTTAAAAACAAAATTTTAGTTAAGAACAACCTGATTCTGAAAGGATGGCAAGGAAGCTGCTGCTGTATTTTTTGTGATCAGGAAGAAACAGTGGCTCATTTGTTCTTTCAATGCCCTTTTAGTCAAAGAAATTGGAATTGGGTGTTAGACGCTTTCAATATATTCAAATTACCCATGCACATTAGAGATTTATACATTATATCCTTGAGCTTAGATAGGCAGAATAAACAATTGTTCTATTTGATATGTGTGGCTAATATTTGGATAACTTGGCTAGAAAGAAATAGAGGATGTTTTGAAAAGGTACAACCAGCTACTATGTCTCAATATAAATCTAAACTTACTGCCTTACTTTGTTACTGGTCTGCAGGTTGGAGAGTTGATACCCAGCAGCTATGGCAAGATTGGTTGATGAAAACAAAGGAGAAGGGAGGTACATCACCAGTGGATGTTCTGAGATTGGAAGCAGCACAGGGGAGTGCAAGGAGGGATGCTGCTGTTAAAGGATGATTGATGAAACTTTAGTTTTTTTGGTTTTTTATACTGCAATAGCAAGAGTTGTTGGTGCCTTGCAGGAGATAATTCTGGGTGTTAAATACTGGCATTGCTGGTCAATATGGGGTGTTGTTATGAGGTTAATAGAACTTAGAGAGATCTTTAGATGATAAAAGTGGCACCAGTATCACTTAGATATAATGGTACTGGTGCGTGATAGGGTACAGTCTTTGAAGTGAGTAAGCAATAGGGGTGCTGCTTGCTGCTATCATAGATCTGTGTTTTTGTCTTTTCTTTTTTCTTTTGTTTTATTTCCGAAAAAACTCATCTATGTAGCTTTCTTTTGAGTAAAAAGGAAGTGGTGGACTGTTTTGTCCACTTATTTCAAAAAAAAAAAAAAATTCAGTGATCCCTCCTCTCCTCTCCTCTCTTCTCCTCTCCTCTCCAACTCCAAACCCTTCTCATCTCAAACTCAAATCATTGATTCCTTCATTTTTTTTCTCCTGCACAAATCCAATATGTACCCATCAAATCAAAACTCTATAAATTGATAATTTTCCATACACACTTCATATTTTAATGTTTATTCATTAAATAATCCAAATAATTTGGTTTTTTACTCATAACTTCCTTTCTCTTAACTAATTCAATATTAACATTTTATTAAAAGAAATATTTGACCAAATATTCCTCTTAACCTTTCCTTTTCTTCCATGAAAGCAACTAGATAAGCCAGCACCTGAGCACTAGCTCTTATCAATTCGTGTTCTATTTCAAAACTCAAATGTTTCTATTTTTTACCAATTCGTGTTCTCATAAAAATACTATCCTATTACAACGAGAACAATGTTTTTATCCTACTACAACAATTATCAATAGAACCAAAATAACATCAACAAAATATCAATCAATACATCACATTTTTTAGAATCACAGTTAAAAAAAAACAGCTAAAAACCAATCTTATAGTCTCAATTGTCAGTAGAGGTGGCAGAACCCGACCCGATCCGACAAACCCGCCCGACCCGAAGTAGTCCGATATGACTCGAAATTCGAAAATGACCCGACAATAGATCTTTATGCCTAGTATATAGACAGTCTCGCCTAAGTCCTTCATCGAGAAAACTTTCTTTAATGAAAACTTAGCCTTTTGCAACATAGGAATATCATTTTCCATTAAGAGTATATCATCTACATACAAGATTAAAAAGGCAATGGCACTCCCACTAGTCTTCATGTATACACATGGTTCTTCTTCGCATCTGACGAAGTCAAACTTTTTTACTTCTTCGTCAAACCGAAGATTTCAACTCCGTGATGCTTGCTTCAATCAATAAATAGATTTAAGAACCTTGCATATCTTCCCAGCGTTTTTTGGATCTTCAAAACCCTCAGGCTGTATCATGTACACATCCTCTTCTAAATTTCCATTTAAGAATGCGGTTTTGACATCCATTTTGCCATATTTCATATGCAGCAATTGCTAGGAGTATCCGAATTGACTTAAACATAGCCACGGGCGAAAAAGTTTCATCATAATCAACTCATTGAATTTATTTAAAACCTTTTGCTACCAGTCGTGCTTTGTATACAATCAACTTACCATCCATGTCTGTTTTTCTTTTAAAAATTCATTTGTTCGCTATGGGTTTCACCTCATCAAATGGTACAACTAGGTTCCACACCGTGTTGTCATACATGGACTGTATTTCGGATCTCATGGCCTCTAGCCATTTTTCCAGAGTTGGGCCTATCTATTGCTTCCGCATAGGTCATAAGATCTTCAGTATCATATATTGAGACCTCGTGCAGTCCCAAGTACCTCTCGGGCTCTCGACTGTCTTTGTAGACCTACGTAGCACTTGGCCTGTCCTTGTAGACCTACGTAGCACTTGGCCTTCGGGTTGTTGAACTTGATCTGCAACTATTTGCGAATCAAGTTCTACTTCAACTTGCGTTGAAGCACTTGAGCTCGGGACTAGAACCTCCTCCACAATCACTTGTGGATTTGATTCTTCCAGATGCTCTTCAACCGAAGTATCAAGTGGTGGGTTAATCTGATCTGGTTCAGATATTGTATTGTGTGATGTATCTCGAATTTCTTCAAGTATTACATTACTCCCACTACTTCATTTTGCGAGAAACTGTTTCTCCAAAAATATACCAACACGAGCAACAACTATTTTATTCTCGGCCTGGTGATAGAAGTAACATCCTTTCATTTCCTTAGGATACCCTACGAAAAAGGATTTGTCAGACTTAGATTCAAGTTTGCCAGACGTCGGACGTTTGACAAATACTTCGCAAACTCATATTTTAAGATAAGACATATTTGGGGTTTTTCCAAATCATAACTCGTATGGAGTCTTTTCAACTGACTAGACGGAACCATATTATTGTTTGTGCAGCAGTTTCTAGTACGTACCCCCAAAATGATTTCTGAAGAGTGACATTACTCATCATAGATCGAACCATGTCTAGCAGAGTTCGATTCCTCCTTTCAGAAACACCATTCCATTGTGGTGTTCTCGGAGGCGTGAGTTGTGAAACTATTCCACATTCTTTTAAGTACGTAATAAACTCAAAACTTAAGTACTCGCCTCCACGATCAGATCGTAAGGCCTTAATACTCTTTTTTAATTGACTTTCTACTTCAGCCTTGAATTTCTTGAACTTTTCAAAGGATTCAGACTTATGTCTCATCAAGTAGACATCACCGTATCTATTGTAATCATCAGTAAAAGTGATAAACTAAGAATAACCATTTCTAGTACAAGTACTCATAGGTCCACATGCATCAGTATGTACAAGTCCTAGTAAGTCACTTGCCCTTTCGCCCTTTTTGGAGAAAGGCGCTTTGGTCATTTTTCCACGTAAGAAAGATTCGCACGTGTTAATTGATTCAAGATCAAAATTTCCAAGAAGTCCATCTTTATGCAACTTCTTGATGTGTTTCTCATTTATATGACCAAGGCGACAATGGCACATGTAAGTCGTGCTTTTATGAGATGCTTTGAGTCGTTTGTTAGTTATGTTGAAAACGATTTTTTTTCATTTCCAATATATACAGACCACCCATCATACAAGAGGATTCATCATATAATTCTTCTTTATATATTGAATAGTTATTGTTCTTTATAACAAAAGAGAACTCATTCGTCTCTAAACATGAGACCGAAATGATGTTTTTGGAAATGCTAGGAACAAATAAACATTTTCTAGTTCCAATACAAACCCACTAGACAAATACAACTCTATATTTCTAACTGTTATGACTGCAACCTTTGCTCCGTTTCCAACTCGGAGTTGTACTTTCTTGTTACGTAACTTCATTCTATTCTTTAGTGCTTGCACATTCGAACAAATATGAGCACATGATCCGGTATCTAATATCCAATCATTAATAGAGGTAGTAACGTTAGTTTCAACAACAAATATACCTGAGGATGAAGCTTTGGAAACATTTACAGACTTCACATCCGTCAGATACTTCGGATTGTTTCTTTTCCGATGATCCTTTACTTTAGGGTGTGTTCGTTTGGGGTTAAAATGGACTCAGAAAATTACTTTGAGCGGAAACAAACTTTCACTCTGTTCATTTGGAATGAAATTAAAACTCGCCAGAATCCTACTTCCCGTATTTCGTTGAGAAGGGTCGGTTTCGTTTTATGATTTTTTTCAGCGGAAAACGAAAATTGGCAACGACGAAGCCTCCCAAAATTCTCTTTCATGCATCTTCTCCTTGCTCGCGCCAAAATATTTGGACAGCTGGGCTTCAATCTGTACCACATCATCTATCAAATCGTGTTTCATGCTATTGATTTTCTACTTTTTATTTGGTTTTCATTCTCATCTTAATCGTGGTGGAAACAAAGCTTGCAGAGACAAGAACGCATTGATTTTACTCCACTACATAACACAACACTACACTGGTAAAGTTTTTTTCCATTTTTTATTTTTAGGGGCTTATGGACGGGGAAGAAGAAAATGGTGGGTGGGTGGGAGGGTGTAGTGGACATAACAGTCAGTACCTGGAACAAGTCTTGAGAGTACAATTTTTTTCCCATTTCGCCTTTTCATATCCTGGGTTAATTTGATCATCAAATGAAATGAGAGTACAATACTTGAAGATTTTGGATTCTCATTATTTTTCTTTATTTTGTCTCTTATTTTCATGTAAATCATTTTCCTTTTGAAGGTATCAGGAGAAGTACAGGAAATTATGAAGATTTTTTTTTCACAGAGTTGATGGTAAGGAGATGATTACGCATCATAATTCCTCTAATTGACTAATGGTCAGAACTAGTCCACTTCTAATTAGCTATTGGTAAACATTAGTACAGTACCAAGTGTTAGTTATATACAAAACTTGACTGAACTGAACTGAATCTATATAAAAATATGTACATGTCTTGTCAAAAGAAAACATAAGATCCAATCTTCCTTGTGACAATTTCAGTCAAAGAAGTTATAATTTTCGTATAAAAGTGAACAAGCGAAAATAATTTGATGTTTTCTGTTCCGCATAGAAGAACATAGAAAAAACATTTTGTCTTTTCCTCGGATTTGTCTTTTCCGCATAATCTGCGTTAATAACTTTCCGCTACTCAGAAAAGATATTGGGGTTTTTCGTTGTGCCCTGTCGAGGTGTAGGTTCCCGATCTGCAAAATAAACATATCACTTTTCCAATTTATTTCTGCACAAACGAACACACCCTTACAGTAAAAGCAGTCAGAGGCATCAGATATCTTTACCTTGAGAGGATTGGATTTAACAATCTTTTTTCTTTTGCCCTTGTACTTTGGGGCCACTTTCTTCGGAGCCTTCTTTACCTTCCTGTCACCAGCCGGGATCATGAGGATAGAATAATTCTTCTTCATGTCATCATCTGCGATCTTTAACATCCCTTGCAGCTCTTGCATGCTCTTCTCCATCCCCAACATATGGTAGTTCATTATGAAGTTCGAAAAGCTGGGAGGGAGGGAGTGCAGGATAACGTGCGTAGCAAACTCTTTGCTCAACGGGGCGTTAATGAGTAGTTTAGAGTGATAATCCCGCCACGTGTACTTGTTTACAAGTACACGAAATGCTCAATTAAATGGTTAAGAATTGAGATAAACTTGCTACATCATATTTAAATAAAGGGACAGCACACACAATGTACACAATACATGAATATCCCAAAAGTCATATTTTCATTTATATCAGCGCCTTTTTTACAAGATGTACAGCGGAAGCAAAAGGAAAATAAAGATAAATACATAAGAGGATGGTCTCACCAAAGGTCGTAAGACCGATCCTTACTAACCTACTACAATAACTAACCTAATAAAAGACGAAAAAATAGACAACATGAGGAGATGTATCAAAACGGAAGACGCCGGGAAAACTCCATCCTAGCGCGCTCCTCAGGGACAACAAAAGACTCCTCACCTGGACCCCACAACCACCGTGGAAACGTGAGAAATAAATCTCAGTGCGGATTAAGATCCAGCCTTTGAATTTATACCTTTTTCTAAGGTGGAACCCAAGCCAACACTTGGTATGTTATTGAGCACTTTCAACCTAATTGGTTATTTCACTTTTATTAGATTATACCATACTACTAATTATCCTACACCATGAGATTCTAAGAGTCGTGAGACACAGACGTGAAAGAAACCCAAAATAAAACGAATAGATAAGTACACATATAGTACGAATTTTATCAATTTAGCACCCAATAGAAACCCCAGTTGTAGAACACGGGAATCCGCCCTTAAGCGGGTCTCAACAGTGACCGGAGCCGCCAGGCTTAAGGAAGGGTTTAGGCGGAGCATCAACTAAGTAGGAGCATCCAAAGCCTAAACCCTAAATTCTGAGGTTCCAGAGCGGAATCGCCCTGGTAAAGCATGGGTCAACAACGTATTCCCGTGTCCTACCTCACCAAAAGAGAAAATACAAAATAAAAATGTTCGGCCTCAGTTGCCATACGGAAATAAAGAACCGACTACCCGTTTGAAAATAATATAATAGAATGGGAACTCCCTGTACCAACCAGGGGCCAAAGGAGAGCCACAGACTTCCTCTGTACCAACCAGGGGCCAAAGGAGGAAGTCCTTCGAATATTAGGAGATCTCTTAATATCGGCTAATAGAGAATATATATAAAGAACAGAATAGCTCCAATACCTCACATATGGCACGCACACTCTAAACTGAGACGCTAGCCTTATTCACTCTTAGAGAATATTATAATAATATTATATAGGTAATATGGAGATTAAAAATAAACTCTCAGCTGGCACTACGAGTCATCAAGTGACGAACATCGTTGGTGAGAAGTGATTGCGTGTCCTTAAAGACATCCCGACGAGTGGATCCCACGGGCATTGAGCTTGCATACGTAATCCAACCGTCACGATGCCCCCAGACTACACCCAATCTAAGTCTCACCGGCCCGACACTCAGCACTCCCAACGTAATACATATAATATTTGATACGCATCTACCTATAAGTATCTAATAACCTATACGATCTGTATATCGGATCTTACGTGCAACATGAAATGCATATGACATGCAATGCAGGTTGGTCTCAATGTTTGGTACAATTACTGGTATGCAATTATGACAGTTCAAGTTCTATGGGCCTGTCTATAATTTAGGGTAGTTGTTGGTACCTCCATTCAGATAAAAGAAAAAGAAAAGGTATGGCCTGGTTCCTATATCCTAGACAAGGGTATAAACCCCAGGAACCCGCACCTGGAAGATATGGAGAGAAGCGTAGATCAGACTCTACTCTGGAGGCAGCTCTGATCCGTCCGCGTCTGTGTCAGCGGTGACGTCGTCAGTAGCAGCCTCGTCCGCGAGTGGATACGAGTCGGCTAAATCTCCTAATTTAGTGATCGATTTGGATTTAGTTAGACTAAGCAATTGATTTTAAAAGTCTAGGCGTTTGAGACATCCTTGATGCTCCTAATTTAATTTATTTGTTATTTCTACTTAGTCAATTCCCCGTGCAGTGTCCTTGCTGCACGGTGAGTGTGAGAACTTACAGGATTTCGTTATTTTTCTTAGTCCATGTGTATTACTAATCCCATTAATTATTTGTCGTCAAGTCGATATTCTACAGAACATCAATAAATAACGGCACGAGGAAAACATGTTATAAATTCAACCATTTTTAGTCGGACTTTTAATTAAACTAAGCAAAAAAGAAAAGAAAATATTATTTTTCTTAGTCCTTGTAGACCTTCGTAGCACTTGGCCTTCGGGTTGTTGAACTTGATCTGCAACTATTTGCAGATCAAGTTCTACTTCAACTCGCGTCGAAGTACTTAAACTCGAAACTAGAACCTCCTCCACAACTACTTGTGGATTTGATTCTTCTAGATGCTCTTCAACCGAAGTATCAAGTGGTGGATTAATCTAATCTGGTTCAGATACTGTATTGTGTGATTTATCTCGAATTTCTTCAAGTATTACATTACTCCCACTACTTTCTTTTGTGAGAAACTGTTTCTCCAAAAATACACCAACACGAGCAACAACTATTTTATTCTCGACCTGGTGAAGTAATATCCTTTCATTTGCTTAGAATATCCTACGAAAAAACATTTGTCAGATTTGGGATCAAGTTTTCCAGACGTCAGACGTTTGACAAATACTTCGCAATCCCATATTTTAAGATAAGACATATTTGGGGGTTTTCCCAAAACATAACTCGTATGGAGTCTTTTCAACTGACTTAAACGAAACCATATTTATTGTTGTGCCGCAGTTTCTAGTGCGTGCCCCCAAAATAATATCGAAAGAGTGGCATTACTCATCATAGATCGAACCATGTATAGCAGAGTTCGATTCCTTCTCTCAGAAACACCATTCCATTGTGGTGTCCTCGGAGGCGTGAGTTGTGAAACTATTCCACATTCTTTTAAGTACATAATAAACTCAAAACTCAAGTACTCGCCTCCACGATCAGATCGTAAGGCCTTAATACCCTTGTTTAATTGATTTTCTACTTCTGTCTTGAATTCCTTGAACTTTTCAAAGGATTCAGACTTATGTCTCATCAAGTAGACATAACCGTATCTACTGTAATCATCAGTAAACGTGATAAAGTAAGAATAATCATTTCTTGTACAAGTACTCATAAGTCCACATACATCAGTATGTACGAGTTCTAGTAAGTCACTTGCCTTTTCGCCCTTTTTGGAGAAAGACGCTTTGGTCATTTTTCCACGTAAGCATGATTCGCACGTGTTTATTGATTCGAGATAAAAAATTTCAATAAGTCCATCTTTATGCAACTTTTTGATGCGTTTATTATTTATATGACCAAGGCGACAATGCCACATGTAAGTCGTGTTTTCATGAGACACTTTGAGTCGTTTGTTAGTTATGTTGAGCACGAGTTTTTCCATTTGCAATATATACAGACCATTCATCATACAAAATGATCCATAATATAATTTTCTTTTATATATTGAGCAACTATTGTTCTTTATTACAAAAAAGAACCCATTTGTAGCAACCAAACAAAAAATGGATAAATTTTCTAACATATCACTAAACTTTGTATCAAATTTATATTTTGTCATTAAAATTTGAATTATTCATTTTAGTCACTGAACTTTGATATAACTTCAAATTGAGTCACTTTCTTGTTATTTTTCAGTTTTCAATATAATTGCTAAATTCATCACTTTTGTTAAAAAAATCCTAAAAAATAATGAGAGAGTGATTAAATTTGAAGATATACTAAAATGCAGTGACTAAAGTAAATAATTCAAAATGACAAAAAAGTAATTTGGTACAAAATTTGGACCTTCAAAAAAGGGCTAAGTACCATTCTATGTAGTATTTTTTTTAAAATAAATGGATGTTTTTGCTCTCAACTATTATCAAAGTAATCTAGAATTTTGTAGTGAATTTGACTTCATTGAATTTCGAATAAAAAATTTCTATTTGAAGCATGTTGCTCTTGTGACACTAAAGATGAGCATAAGTGCAAAATAACGTCAAATGAATTATGAATTGGTGGCGACATGGACATGTATAGAAAATGGAAACTGATAGTCTGTCAATGAGGGTAAGCAAGCGGGACCCACACTAATAAGTTGTTAAAGTATTTCTTTTTTGGTGGTGCACTGGTCAGTGGTCACTGGTGGAGTGGTGGGTGTTTTTTTTTGATAAAAGAGAAGTTGGTAAAGGTAATTGCGAATTCATTCGGTGAAAGACTGAAGAGGCAGCAGAACTGGAAGACTGGAAAACTGGAAAAGCGGAAAAGAAAAGAAAACAAAAAAGGAAAAAAAGGACCCGTGAGTTGAACTGAATGGTGATTCGAATCGGTTCCCAATCGTCATTCATCATGAATACATAACATAACATAACATAACATATCATACATACAATTATGCATACCCACATACCCACATCAGCATAGTATACCTTCGCCGGTACGCGTACAAGGTACAACTTTCTTTCTTTGTTTTGTCTCTTCTCTCTCACCTCTCACCTCTCACCTCTCACCTCTCACCATCTCAATGATCTCATCTGGTTGGTGAATACTGATAGCGATCCCTATCCATCCCCCCTTCAATTCCTCTTCTCCGAATCTGTCTCTTCGTCGGCGCCAGGCGGTTGGAGGAGGAGAACAAGAAGAAGAAGAGAAGACCTCACTCAACGCCGCTGCCGCTGCCGCTGCTCTAGGTCTACCCTCCTTCTAACTAATTCATATCATGCTTCCTTCCCTTCCCTTCCCTTCTCATTTAATGTTTTAATCCTTCCTTCCTCTTCCTCTTCCTCTTCCTCTTCCTCTTTCTTAACTTCATTCTTTTCGTTTCTTTCTTTCTCTCTTTATTCATATCTTGATCCTCCTGCTATCTCACCTCAACACCAACCTCCTTAGTCCTCCCTCCCTCAATTTCTATCTCTATACTATATCTCAATGTCACCCCTTAGTTGCTTCATTAATCAATTAACCCATCTTTTACAACTAATTTCTACCATTTATCATCCTAACTTCACACCCACCCATATCTAACACATCCCATTTTTCTCTTTTACCTCTTCACTTCTCTTCTTTCTTACTTTTCACTTTTACTCTTTTTTGTTTTCACTTTCCCTTTTATTTCTCTCTCGTTCTTCAATCTGCTGATGCTGTGTACCTTGCCTCAATGGCCTCTCCTCTCATTCTCATCAATATTTTCTCTTTTTTTTTTTCTTTCAATTGAAAAAGAAAATTCAGTATTCAATATGCTATTACTCCGCTCTCCTACTAAATTGTTTATTTCATCAACTTCCTTTTGGTAGAATACACCATTTCACTCTATATTATTGTAAGCTTTCCTCGACCTTATGATGTCATGACAATTTACCATTCTATATATTGTAACAGGAATGCAAATAAAGTAGAATACTAGTACAAAGGAGTGGACCAATTGAAAAACAAACATGTCCTCCGTGATCGAACCACAGTCATGCAAATCAAAGCCACAAATAAAAGCAGCGGTGTCAGCTTCTTCTGTTCTGCAGTCCAAAAAGAAGAGGATGCAACACAACTTTGAAGTTGAACAGGCCCCAAAAGACAAGGCTGCCCTGCTGCCGCAAGCACCCAAAGGAGACATCACCACCAAATTCCAAGACAAGGCCAAGGTCCAACGGTTTGTCAAAAGGAGCTCTCCGCCTCCTGTTCGCCTGAACACCTCAAAGCCATGGCCTGGCAGTGGAAGCAAGCCTGCAGGCAGTAGTGATGAACTCATCAAGCACATGTCCAACGTACCATCCTATCTCCAGAAAGCAATCCACAACAACGGAGGAGACAACATCCAGGGCAAAGCGTTAAATGTTGGGGTGCTTGAATGGGGCGCCCTTGAGAGATATACTGGTAAAATGCATTCTGCATGTGCCACTACTAGAGTTGCTTCTCCTTTATCGGCACAGAGCAGTGCTCCTTCTCCTGAGCAGCAGCACCAACCTAACCACTCTAGGGATTTGGATCCAGATCACCCATCTTCTGTTATGCATTATAGGAGGAGCATCACTGGGAGGGATTCTAAAAATGTTACAGCCAATGGACAGCAGAAGAGTGATGAAAGAGGCAGAAGAGAAGGAAACAAGTGCTTAGCCCCATACAATTCTCCCATACTTGGAGGGCATATTAAAAAAGGTCAAAGGGGATTTTCAGGTGAATTATTCGGTGATATCCAAGTAAAGGATCGGTGTACCCGTGTTCCCTATTCTTGCCCATTGCCTTGTGAGGATGATGACATATGTACTACTACTACTACTACTACTACTTGCAGTAGCAGCTACAGAAGTAGCCTGCTGAGAGAAAATGCAGAGGTTGTCTCTTGGGAATTTACTAGTCATAACCGAAATACTAATGGGCTGAGCGCCAGGCATAGCTTGGCGGAGCCGCCTCCAGTTGCCTTGAGAGGGAAAATGAGTATAGCAGAGGCCGCTGAGAGAGAAGCACCTTCAAACAAGAAAAGTAGGCAGAGCCCGCTGAGAAGGATGCTCGATCCTCTACTCAAGCCCAGGAATTCTGCCTCCGTTTCTCATCACGGATCAACTCCGGTTTTGCTGCGCAGACCTCTTAGTTCAAGCTTTAGTTTGAGCAACAAGAAAAGTGATTGCCACACTGGCCCTGGTACATGCACCGAGAATGGTGCCAGCATCACTAGCTCTTCGTTCCAGCCTAATAGCAACGGCAGTTTGCACCTTCAGCAGGTTGACAAAATTCAGCCTTTGACTAGACAGGCACTTGTGCAGCTTGCCTGGAAGAAAGGGCTTCCTGTTTTTATGCTCTCGTCAGGTCAATCTGACATTCTCGGAGCCACAGTCAGAAGAAAATGCATCTCTGACACTATTGATAATCCTGACAACTCATATTCCATATTTACATTGCAAGAATCAAAAACTAAAGGAGGTGCTGTATGGATTAGGCAGGGAAACAATGGCAAGAGGCAGCATCTGGTGTCCAATACCGTAGGGGAGGTGAGAGTTTCTACTAGCAAATCAAAGTGTCGCAATAACTCTGACATCTATCATGTTTCCAGAGAGTTCGTTTTGGTTGGTCCTCAGCTTGTACCAGTCGTAGACACAGAAAGAGCAATCAATGAGATTGAGATGGAATCTCCAGTGAACACGGAGCTTGCCGCCATTGTTACAAGCCTGCCAACAAATGGTTGCTTGTGCGACAAAACAGCTTCTGCAGGGAGTGTGACGGCCATACTGCCCAGTGGGATACATGGCGCTTCAGCACGGGGAGAGCCATCTCCGTTGATAGAGAGGTGGAGATTGGGAGGCGGATGTGATTGTGGTGGATGGGATGAAGGATGCAGGCTCTCTCTGCTGTCTCTTGAATTCAATTCTGATGGCTCCAAATCTAATTGGGCAGAAACCCAAGCCCGCTTCGAACTGTTTCCTCAGGTACTGAATGTGTGCATGCCTTTAAGTTCATTTCTTTCTTTCTTTCTTTCTTTATTTTTTTTTATATATATTCATTCATTAATTTATTGATTCATTCATTTATATCAAAGCTCAAGTGTGGGTCTATTTTAACCGGTAAATTAATACGTGATATCTGATGTGTATATGCTGAAATCTCAGGGTCGGTCGAAAGAAGAAGGCCATACATTCAGTATGATATGTTTCAAGGAAGGGCTGTACACAGTTGAATTTAAATCCTCCATCCCCTTGCTCCAGGCCTTTGCTATATGCATCTCCTTGCTTCACAGCAGGACTCCTCTGAAACAGGAAACACGACAAGAGAAGACATTGGGAGCAAATAACGGAGGGCCTCCAACCAGCTACATGCAGTGCCACCCACCTCTTTCACCTGTTGGTAGAGCTTGATCTCTGCCTTGATTCTCCTTCCTAGTTAGTAAATCTGTGGATCCCTTTTTCTATATTTCTCAGTCATATTTTGTCAGAGATGGGTTACCATAAATTGTACATACGCCCTTTTGTCTAATGCCATTGCACCTGTATTAACTAATGTTATTCAGAACTGAGACCTCCTTTCGCAAAAGTTAAGTGTTATTGGTTGTTTTGTGAGATTTAAATTGTTTTGTTCCCTCCCTGCATTGGTATCAGGCATCTGATTTGCTTTGAAACGTCTGTGGTTCCATTATGCTGTTCCAATATGGTTTAATGAGCATACAGAATCTCTCATTCGAAGCTGATGTGGGTACTGTTAATTCTTATCTGTTATTTTATTTTGGTTTTGATTTTGGTAAGCTCAATATTATCGGATATTACCTGGCCAATGAAAAAATGTTCTAGCTGGGGAGCAGAACAATTTCGTCAAGCCGAGTGAGAGCAATGTATCTAAAAAAATACTAGAATAGGCAGAGCATGTTTACAGGAAGAAGTGAGCAGCACAGGCTCCAGATTGGCTAGGCTGTTGTCCTAGTCTCTCTCCATTTCTTCGCCCAAAATACACACGCAATACAACCATTCTACAACAGGCTTTTATATGCCCCTTTGCAAAAAAAAATCACATTGCCATATTTACATGTGTGGCAGCACCTTGGATGTGTGAGTCAAATATGTTTTGGGGTCCAAAAAAAAGGAAAAAAAAGAACAAAGGAAAAAAAGGAGGATTTATTATGTAGTCGGGTTGTCATCGGGTAAATCAGAGTCATCAACTGCAGCCACTTGAGATGGCCCCACCCTAGTAGAAGACTGCACTCTGGGAACGGATTGGGATGTTGGGGAATGTACATTTGTATCGGTGTTTGTAGTGTTTTTAGTTTTAGTGAGGACGGCAAGGGGGACTTGGTCGTCCTTGAGGTCGGCGTTGGTGGTGTCTTGCTTGGAGTCCTTGAGGTCGCTGGGAGGGAGGAAGCAGTCCTTGGAGAGGCCCCATATGTTGAAGTCGACCTCCTCGATGGTCCAGAGCTCCTCCATGCTAGTGCGGGTGTTGCCCTCGGTGGTGTCGCCGTAGCGGAGCAGAGAGACGGTGGTGCGGCCGGAGTGGGCGATGTTGATGCCATCGACAGGGCGGTAGTCCTCAATGACGGACTCCATGGTGGTCTCCCAGTAGACGCTGCCCTGGGCGGAGGACGAGCGGATGCGCAGCAGGTGGGAGTCCTCGAGCTGCACCAGCAGGCCTGTGCGCTGGCTGAAGTAGCCCCACACGGTGTGCCGCATGATCTCCACGCTGCTGCTGTTGCGCGCCTGCAGGCTGGCGGCCTCGGCCTCCACCTTGAGCACGAAGCAGTCCTCCCCGTTGATCGACTTCTCCCCCTTGCACACCGAGTTTGCAAACAGATTCGCTGTTAGCATCGGATCCAGTCCCTGCATGCATGTTATATATTTCAGTTAATTTGTGAGTCGTCAATATTCATTCATTTGAGATGTTTGTAATTAGATGGTGAGATATAGCTAGTTACAGGAGAGGAGAGAATTCATGCTTTAAGATGAGGCGTGAGTCGAATGAAATGAAAAGAAATGAAATGAAATGCAACTTGTACTGACACCAGCAAGGCCCACCGTGTGCGTGCGCATGCGCATGTGTTCCACGAATATTTTCATTTTGGCAACACATGCAGATGCAGATGCAGCTGCCTGCCTCTTTAACTCTTAATCATTTTCTCTTCCTTTTTCTCTGGTTGCACAATCCCAGTGGAGTGCATGTATGTATGTGTATACTAAGCAGGTCACTGCTGGACTTTAATTGCAAGTCAAAACTGGCCTTCAACTGCAACTTGTAATTTATATACATATAATCTCCAACTCAAACTCAAACTCATTAGCCTCTTGTTCTCTGACTAAAATAATAACAAACTAAAAAGCACCCATTCATTCCGAATCAGTATCCTCTGGAATACTTCACAGAATGAAGTAGTAATCGAATGGTTCACACAACTTTGAGATTTGAGATTCGTGCATACAAATCTCGAAATTTTGTAAACCATCCGATCACTACTTCACTTCATAGTACTTCACCAGATGTGAATTCATTCCAACTTCCAAGCTGTTTTTAGGCTGCGGGGTGTGAATTTGATTGAGTAGCGAGGCAAGTCTAAAAACTCTCAAGCTCTAATAAAAGACTAAAAGAGAAGAGATGCATTTAATTTACTTAATTATTTTAAGTGGCAACATTTAAAGGAGGCCCACCAAACTCGGCCCAGGCCCACCTACCCATTTCATTCCTTTTTGCATGTGTAAAGTCGAATGGAATTAAAAACAATGCAGATAGGTAAATTAATTATATTAGCAAATAAAATAAAAAACAGTTAATATTTTATTATATATATGCAATGCATATATCTAATTCTTTCAATTAATGAATATATCTAATTTATGTGATGTACCTGGAGGGAACGGCGCAGAGGCCGAGGGGGCCCTCTGGAAGCATGAGACTGGTGCCACGGAGTCTGACGCCATGCGACCTTGCCGTCGCTGCCGGCGCTGATCTTGCAGCCCGAAACAACCAGTTCGAGGCACCACATCTCAGGCTGCTTCTGCCAGAGCACAAAGCCTCCTATCTCGCATCCATGCATCCCTTTTGTGAATCCTTTCTTGCCGAGTACTGTGTTGGCGCTGATGGTTGCATTGGCATCGGTGCCATTTGTAGCCGTGTTGTCGCTGCTGTTGAGCTCGGAGGCAGACATCTTAACCTTGCCCATGGCGTACATGCTGGTGACTGCATTCAGTGCCCACTCCCCGCCGGATGCGGCAATGTACTGCTGCACGATGTATTTCGCTGTGGTCGCCTCCTGTTTCATGGTGCATCATATATTGCATGCTTGCACACATTATATATATGTATAACTTCGTGCATACATGCATGCATGCATATGTGTTTATTTAAAAGAGAATTAATTAGTTAAAGAGAGAAATTAAAGGGGAACATACGAAATGGTCGTCCCGCAGGTGGTGGGATAGAGGGGACTGGGAAGTGGGGACGGAGAGGGGGATGAGGGGAGCACCGATGACACCGAGCATGAGCTGCAGCTCGGCGCGGCTCATTGAGGAGGGCTCGGAGCGCGATTGGGGTTGGTCGTGCTGGTGGTTGTGGTTGTGGCGCAGCATCCAGGCCTTGACGAGGTTGGAGTAGCCAAAGAGTTTGCCGGCACGGGAGCTGCCGCCGGGTCCGCAGAGGGAGGCGAACATCTCCTCGGGAATGGGCACCTCCAGCACCGTCTCGAGCCCGTCCTCCCGCTCCAGATTCGGGCAAAGTTTCCTCATCCCGTCCGCTAGCTGATCGATATGCTGATTCTCTGAATTCTTCTCTCTCTCTCTCTCTTGTTTCTCTTAATTGGTTGCTAGTGTGGTGCATGTAATGTAAATTGTAATGCAACTAATTAAACTATGCCCAATGCCCAATGGCATGGACTTATTATTCTTATCATTCATTCTTTCATTCTTTCTTTCTTTCTTTCTTACTTTATTCAATATAATATATATATACGTAATACGTGCAGCTTTAATTTTGTTTTCTGAGTGAAGCTGGCACCTGGGCCCCTTCTCTTCTTCTTCTTCTTCTTCAGTCGTGGCCGCACGCTCTCTCTCTCTCTCTCTCCCTCCCTCCCTCCCTCCCTCCCTCCCTCCAATGCTTTACTATTGCTTTTATTAATTACATGCTCTTTGCTCTGCTTAATTGCTTATTAGTTTATTTTATGTTTAGATAATTAAGAAGAGATATAACATAAGCGCTTTGACCCTTCTTTAGCTCTTTTGCCGATAGCTATATAATATGTATACTCTATCTGCAATTCTTTTCCATTAGTTGCCTTTTGCTTCATTTAATTTGAAAATATCAGAAATTACTTAATTCATCATTTAAATGAATTTCATATGCATCCATTCCAAAATTCTGGAATCCTTGCAATTACTGCTTAAATTTCTATCAGTGTCAGATTAAGATATTGTTTACATGTCATAACAATCTTGTAGAACAAATTACTTCCGATTTATTACTCGAGTTTGTTTCCATTAATAGGACATTTGCAGTCTGTGAAGAAAAAGGAAAAAAAAGTCACACCCTCAGATTTTGTTTTGTTTTTAATATCAGTGCAATACCATTTTTTTTTTAATATATACCAGATTTGACGAAATATAAAAGTAAATAAAAAATGCTGTTTAGAATTTTGTCAAAAGGAAATATTGAAAACAAAAATTAATTTGATAAATTCCAACTTTCCAAGCATCAAAGCAGTTGCTTGCCTAGTTATATATTGTCAACTATATATATATGTAAGGTCGTTATTATTTTTATGGCGAATCAATGTTGAATTGTTGATTGTTTCTATCAATCAAACCTTAATTTGTCCTTTGCTTCGGCCTTTCTTTGCGAATTAGATATAAATAATAAATCCGATTGATTGTTACTTGTTGGGATGTTACTTTTAGGCAGCGCGATTTGCGGCCTGTCTCTCACAGGGATTCGTACAAAGGTAAAGGAAATATTATAAACAATTCAAAATGGAAAATTTGAAGCCGGAACATGTATTTATATATATATACACAGCATGACTAAAATAATATGCATAGTATACCACATAACGTACTATACGCTCATTTGTATTTAATTTGGTCATTAAATTGATATTTAAGTTGCTCAATAAATTCTTCATATCAAAATCTTATAAGAAATAAAATTTCGTGATTTTTAGAGCTTTCTTGCTATTTTTTAAATATTTTTTAAAAACAGTTTAGATTTAATATATACTACAAAAGTGTCATTTCTGGACTGTTTTTAAAAAATATTAAAAAAATAGCAAGAAAGCTCTAAAAATCACGAAATTTTATTTCCTACAAGATTTTGATATGAAGAATTTATTGAGCAACTTAAATATCAATTTAATGATCAAATTAAATACAAATGGACGCATAGTATGTTATGTGGTGTACTATGCATATTATCTTAGATTCAGTTTTCCACTGGCCTTGAGCTTGCATCTCCTCGACTCCGTCGTCATCTCTTCTTCCTCCTCTTATTTTGAGGTTATTTCTGTTGGTGCAATTCGATAGTTATGGTTTGAGTCAAAGTATCAAAAAACTAAACTAAGCAATTACAGTTCAAATAAAACCTCCATATAATTATTCAAGATGTAAAATAAAGAGCGTAAACCATATTTACTTTCCATCCCTATGGCCTCCCTTGTACTTGTCTCTTAATTCAAGAGTCGTTGGAGATAGTCCAGCAGCACCGTAGTACGTTAACGGATCCTTCCAAGCAATTCTCGGTGCAAAACATTTCTTCAAGGTCACGAATGAACTAAGAAGTAATTTTCTGTAATGAAGAAAAAAAATTCACATCACATGTTCCCGTAGTACGTTAACGGATCCTAGAATGTCATACCGATAATGCTTGAAGACCCGGTGCCATTTATACTAGTGAAAAATGTATCTTGGAAAGATATCGTAGTAATTAGCAAATATTATTTTGAATATTTGATATTAAATTCTCTACAATTCTTTTCCAAATTATCATATTTACTGCTGTAAATATGCACACTAAATTTGGCATTGTTTGGAAAGAAATTAGCAAAATAGGCAGGATTTTCTTCCTTTCGGGCTATATCTTTGCGTCCTCAAAGATTTGCTAATTGACCCATTTTGCTTGGTATCTTGATCCAATTTGATTGGATTAGTCCAAATAATATTTCTTTTACATTAACACTAGCATTAGTTTAATTAATCATAATCGATCATTAATAATTAAAAATTAATTAACAATTATAATTTCAAGTTCTCAAAACATTAAAGAACCAAATGCAACTCAGAAACCATGAAAATTGATAGAAAATCAAAATTGAAACTTGAAAAACAACACCGAGAAGAGAAAGGGGAGAACCACCACCTCCGACGACCTCGTTCGCTAACAGTGGGCACACTCGACTCCTAACATCCACACGATGTCAAAGATGTGGTCCAATCATGCTTCCATGGACCAAATCTCACTTGACACGATGGTCAGCTCTCTCAGTCAAAACCCTCGAAGGAGAGGAAGAAAGAGAAAATAGAGAAAGTGTATGTTGTGATTAGATGATCCAAATTAAAATGCTTTGATTAAATCAAACGATCCAAATTAAATCGCTATTGATATTGTACATTTTTGTAAAAATAGCAAATGAAGTAAAAAAAAAATCTCAGATAAATATGTAAATTCTTCTAAATTCATGCTACATTTCTATATGATTATTTGATATGTTTTGAGCACTTTATCTCACTGCCAAATTTCAAAACAATCAAACACATTTTTCTTTTTTTATTACAAGAATAAAATTGATAAAAATCCAAAATAAAATGCATAAAAAAATATTTTTGCATTCAAAAATCATAAAATTAATACACCAAGTCTTTTCTCACAAAAATGCCAAAATTAAAAATAAAGTATGTCCAAATAAATAAATTTTATATTAAAATTTTTAAATAAAATTCCTATAAAACCAAAATACATGTTATACATATACATAAATATCTAACAAAAAATATCTTTAAATTTCCCATTAATGCAAATAAAAGGGTATTTTTTCTAAAAGTGTCTTTGAAACCTATTTTCACAAAATGTAAATAAAATCTCTCTTGGTGTATTAATTTTATGTGTAAAAATTAATAAATCTTTCCTGTTTTCATAAAAGAAAACAAAATTTTTATATGCGTAAAAATAAAATATATTGCATCAAATAAAATCTCTTTTCATAAATAAATGCATAAATCAAATTTCTCAAGTAAAGACCTTAAAAGTGAAATTATATAAATTCCAAATGCATCAAAAAGAGAGAAAATAAAAATGTTTAAAAGTCTCCTTTTGCAAAAGATTTCCTTTTGCCCAAAGAAATAAATAGATATAAAAGTATAAAAGATACATAAATTGCATAAATTCATGAATTCCTTTTTATGCATACCTCTTTTAAAGAAAAATTCCATGAATGTCTTGAAGTAAAATATATTTTTCCAAAGGTCTTTCTCATGCATAAATGACAAGAAAGTCTTAAAGCATGGAAATACAAATAAAATCAAACAAGTCTTGTAAATAAAATAATAAATGAAATAAGTAAATAAATTCAAAATCTCACATAAGCAAAAGAAGACATATTATTATGTAAAAAAATATTAAAAATGTAAAAAAAAATCTTAAAAGTATAAATAAGAAGATAAATTTAAATTCAAAAATTCTATTTTCATGTGCAAAGAGAACGTAAAACAAAGTCTTGCATATATCTCATTACGCATAAAAATATGAAATTACATAATGCCCAATTGTTCCAAACACGAGCATTGACTACAAATCACGAATCATAAAAATATGATATATAAACTCTCCCCTCTTTTTCATTACACAAAACACATTTTCATGAAATTAAATGTGAAATAAAACCAAATACATACTCAAATAAACACAAACAAACAAATAATAACACAAGTAATGGAGCAAAATTGTATGAAATCCTTAGTTAGTAATATTTCAAAAAGGGCTATTATAAGAGGGATGAAATATTTTTGTCGCTTTCAAATCAAAACATCATTTTTGAAACACCTTGTGTCATTCAGTATATCCCCTAATCACTTGAGAATCATGGATATTGAGGACTGAAATAATGCCTCATTTAAATAATGACAGGGGCTTGCGTCTGACCAGGACTTAGAAACCCATGACACCATGGTTAGATTAAACTCTTCTTTTGTTTGATAATTTGCAAAATAAATCAGTACTAACTTGCACGTTTGAGTTTTGGTGAGTTGCAGGTTTATACAGGTATATCATGATGATGCAATGGCTTAAATATGCATGTACAAGTCACAACAATCACATTGGTATCAAGAGCAAGTACCTTGGGCAGAAACAGAGGCTTGACAGAGCCATGCATTACCATAACGCATGGAGAACTTGTAACAACGAGTTCCCTACTCGTCACAACAGGTTGCCCACCCGTCATAATGAGTTACCAATCTGTTGTAACAGATTGAAGAGGAGAAGAGCTGAAGACATGGGGTTTCTACTGTTGGCAGAGCCATGCGTTACCATAACGCATCGCAAACCCGTCACAACGGGTTGCCTACCCGTCATAACAGGTTCCCCACTCATCACAACGGGTTCCTGTCCAGGAGGGCCCAGAAGTCAGTCAGCCAAGCATTGAAGGGCATTTTGGGAAAGGCACCAACCCGTTACAACAGATTCTATAACGGGTTGGTTGTTTTCTATAATGCAAGATGTGTAGACCAAGATTTCAAGATTTCAAGACTTCAAGATGTGTTTAGCTATATATACCTTGGGGATTCGAACCAGAAGGATCAAGAAATCCCTCCTCAAGTTTTCGAGCACACAATTGAGCACCAGAAAGGGCACAATAGCCTTCTCCTTCAGTATCCTCACCTAGAGAGTGATAGGATAGCCAAATTGTCTAATTTGCCGATCCGATAACACTTAGTTGTTGTTTTAGTTTGGTGAACTACATTGTGTAGTCAAGTAGTTAATCTTCGTCCTTGATTGTGTTGTCAATCAGACACGTTTACCTTGTAGAGCGGTGTAGCCTATTACGTAGGTTTAGAAATCTAAGATTGGCTGTCTTGTTAAGAAGAAACTAAATATATGTTTCACAATTGTAAGATCACTTGATCTAGTGGAATCAGTCAGGATGGAATTTTTGATTCTGGAGGTCCCGTGGATGTATGCCTAGTTTGTTTGTAGGTTGAACCATGTTACATAGCGTGTTCTTGTGTTGTCTTGATCTCTCCTGCTCTTTACTCTTTCATTTTATTACCATTCTTGTATTCTTTGAATTTTCTAAAGAATCCATTCTTATTCTTCATAAGATACACATAGTCATATCGAATATAATTATTTATGAAGATAATGAAGTACCTATAACCAACTCTTGCACTCTTATTCATAGGACCACATACATCGAAAATGTATGAATTCCAATAAGTCGTTTGTCTTTACACCTTTACCATTTAAAGATGATTTGGTCATATTTCCTATTAAACAAGATTCACATTATTGATTATAAGCATGAATAAACTATTCCCATATAATGAGCAAAGAGATGTGACTCACACAACTCTTGCTTATTTATGGCCTAACAACGAATTCATGTTGAGTAGTTAACAGACATGAACAAGTCATTTCCACATAATGAGTAGAAAGTTGTGCCTCACACAACTCTCACTAATTGATGGCTTAATAACAAAGTCATGGTTGGTAGTTAATAAGCATGTGGCAATAGAAGCACTCTATGTTAGAGTTTGGAGGGTCATTCTCCTTACTTCTCTTGGAGGTGCTCTCTTGAGCTCCTCCATCCTTTGCCATTGAGTAAGAGATGCATCTTATTTGTCTTGCTTTTTCTATTGCCTTTGTTCTTAGCAATCATCTTGCTTTTTGACACGATAGTTAAGACATATTTCTCATTTGTCCTTTTTTATGTCATTAGCAAGGGGGTGTTTTATAACCATAGAAAACAAAATTAGGAGGTATAGACAGCTATAAAATTCATTAAGGGTATATCGTTGTTCATGAATAAGAATTTGTACTAACAAAATATATAAAATTTGTCCGTTTTGTTAGTCACACAAGACCCATTTCAAATAAATAGACCTCATCCAAATATTTGTCAAGGTAGGTAATCATTTATCAATCATAAACTTTTAAGTAAAACTTAACCTTATGACTCTTGTCGTTTTCATTAAGAAAGAATAATTCAACTTTTTAATAAAACTCTCTTTTCCAAAACCCAAGCCTAGATCTTGGTGATTTGTTAAGAAAACTCATTTTATTGGACAACAAGAATGAATGAGTTATTTCCACATAATGAGCAAAAGATGTGCCTCACACAACTCCACACATTTTTGGCTTAATAACTAATCCATGCAAGTTCCACGATTTCTAGTAATAAGAGTCACACTCATGCTTATCTCCGACTACTAGCTTAAAGTGGATAAAATGAGAAGAAAAGATACTCTTACATTTTTCATGGACATAGTGAAAATATAACTTTGATAATTTTGGTAGGGCATGTATTCATCCAAACAATACTTAGCCTAACAATATAAATTATCTAACATATTCATAAAATAAATAAGCTGTGTGGGTTGTATGGCTCCCGCTTGCATTCTTGTAGCTTCATTAATCATCTTCAGAAGGAACACATCTAAGCTACTAAAACTCACCCAATTTTCAATATACTTTTGAAGCTATTCTAAAGCAAAATGAAAAGTACATCTAGAATAACCCTAATTTAAAATCCTATGTGGTATGCAAGCCAAGAATAAATTAATACATGAATGACAACCTAACATCATTGTCATAATTTAATTATTACAATTAATTAATAATGACACCTTAGGCCGCAATTACACACATTTATACACATCATTCATTACAACACACAAGGCATTGGAAATCTTGAGCCATACAAACCCACAATCCTCCTGCAAAATAGGGTTAATATACAAGTATAATCTCACTGCACTATACAAACCCACAATCTTGTATAATTTCTCCCGCACAAGTTGTACATAACGAATTACTATATCATTCCAATCATTTGAATGGACTTTAATAGTAATCACATTATATACTTCTCATGTGAAAAACCTACATGTCTCATATATAAGATTCAAAGACACATTGGAAATATTAATGACACAAAATCAATCCATATAATGCTCCATCTAGTTAGGTCATGTTCAGTATATAAAGAATCACCATTTTATATACTCATGTCATCGAATGATAAGCGCTTATCAACATTTATAGAACTACAATGTACTGTCAATTGACATGACAATCTTCATGGTAAATAATATTCCCTTTAATTACCACGATTGTGAGCATATTTAGGATTAGATGTTTTCATCTAAAGAGTTCTATGGTTCAAGACCATGAGCATCTTCTTGAACGCTTCTAAAGATATAACATATCAATCTCCAAGAACATAAATGTATAATAACATTTAAAATCATAAACAATTCATAAGTTCGTTATCAAAAAGATAACTTTCAAAACACACAACCTTCAGTTAAGTCTTGCTCAATGCCTTAAAATTGATTCAAAAAGACTTGCCATGAAAGACGTCTCTTAAGCGTCCGTTGTAGGCAGTCTCATGTACTTCCGGACCGGACATAGCCTTCATTACGGAAATGCTAGGGAGATATTTAAGTAATCCAGAAATGGGGCATTGGAAAGCTGCAAAGAGTGCGGTACCTGAAGAAAACAAGGGACTATATGCTCACATATCGGAGATCAGAAAAGCTCGATGTCATTGGATATATCGATTCCGATTTTGGAGGATGCGTGGATAGCATGAAGTCGACACTAGGATACATCTTCATGATGCTAGGCGGAGCTGTGTCATGGAAGAGTGCTAAACAGTCACTAATAGCACCTTCCACCATGGCTGCCGAGTTCATTGCATGCTATGACGCCTCGAACCATGGCGTGTGTACCATCCAGAAGCTACTTATGTTGATGTGTGACAATAATTCAGCCGTACTCTATGCAACAAACAACAGAATCTCGCAAAGTCTAAGTACATAGACATCAAGTTTCTGGCAGTAAAGAAAAGAGTTCAGAACAATGAGTTAAAGATGGAACATATCGGTACAGACTCCATGATTGCAGATCCCCTTACAAAAGCACTATCACCCAAGAAGTTTCATGAACATATTGCTCATATGGGCGTAGTACCTATGTTGAGATAGTTAAGGGAAATGTGGGAGTTTGATTTTGTTTTTTAATGTTTCATGCTTTGTAATTTGTAACAAGTTATGATATATACAAGTTATGTTTGAATCTTAGTGTGTTCTTTTCTTAATTTTTTTTGGACATCAACTAATGTTAACAAATAAAGGGTGACCCGTCCGGAAATAGGCACGTAAAATCACACTCTCGTGTGATTTCTGAGCTATATGACCAAAGTCTAATTCATGTCACCTAGAAGTATTTGGTGCTATGATTTATATCGATAAAGCCACAAAGGAACTGTGGTGACTATCGTTTAAGTCATGTGCTGGTATGACTAGTGGACCAAATTGTTAAGGAAATACGAACAGAAAAACATAAAAGTTTAAAGTGATCTGGCCAGATCCAAGACATATGTAATCAAATAGACGCCAATACCAATAAATTAAGTTGGACTATGTGTTATATGATTACATACATGTCATGTATTGTTGCTAATGTTAAGAGGAGTAACAGTCGAAAATACCGCTAAATGTGATAATTGATATTCAAGGCATTATACGTATTTCACCAAGATTTTGGGCACAAATACATATAGAACTTATCTAAATTGATTATAATTATTGATGGACTGATTATGATCAATTAATGTATATATGGGTCTTAGTGTAAAGTCAGAAATATTGTTTGGACCAAACCCAGCTTGTTTTGGATTAAAGCCCAAGCAAAACAACAAAAAAACGAGATCTATTGCGGCCACAATAAAATTTATTGCAGCCGCAATGCAGTAGAAAAAGATGGCAATAAATCTGCCCTGTTTTGGCATGATTTATTGCGACCGCAATGGATCCCATTGCGGCCGCAAGACACCTAGATGAATGTTGCCAAGTGTGGAATTGCTAAGTCTATTGCGATCGTAAGAGACCTGCTGTAAGGCATGTTTTGACTGCCTAGATCTCCCGTTATCTTTCTGATTAGATAAAATGTATTTTGTACCAAACTCGTGAATGTATTATCGCACTAAAAATACTAGGATTTGGAAAAGAATTGGAGAGAATAGAATTACAAATATTTAATGGATATTTGATAATTAATTCGGCATCTTTCCGAGATACACTCTGACCCCTATAAAAGGTCCTGATTCTCCAAGCATTAGGGGGTAACAAAGAGATCAGAATTTTTTGTGATTAGGGCACATGTGTCGCGCGTACCTACTATTCTCTTCTCTATTGAGAGCATATACTATGTCGGGAATTTCGTGAACGTCAGAGAAAGGATAGCACCCCCGAGTCGTTTGGAAGGATCCGTCGGGAAAGCACGTGACAAGGCGCTTCCGCAAGACTCAAGACATCTCAATCATTCGCAAGAATTAAAGATAAGAGATGACTGGTGGAGATGGAAAGTAAGTAAACCCGCTTCCGCGTGTTATTATCTCTTTCATGTCGTAACATATTTTTAAATTAATTTGTTATTGCAATTGTTTTAGTTTAGGGAACAGTAACTTGTTGATACCCTAATTGAATTGCACCAACGATTTAATCCCAACATATAATCTTTACCTATACAAAAGTCTACATCTATCCTCTATAGCTAATTGTAGCTCATCATGATCACGGTACAAAAAGTCCTTGCATCCATGTGTTGTCTCTGACTTTGATGACCTCCTGTCAGACTTTTACTTTCGACGTCTGTCAACTCAAGCTGTAAACTCGAGCTGTGAGTGATTCGGGTTGATCTTCTCGAATCCTCATCTTCGGCATCTTGAGTGACTTCGGGTTGTTTGTCCTGAATCTTCTTTGCCTTTGGCATCCCGAGGTCTTCTATCTCGGTATGCTGCCGAACTCCTCGGGTTTCACCTTTCGAATTCTTCTTACTAATCGAGTTCATTGTACTATCTGAATAGTGTTCTGGGTTCCTACTGCTATCCTTCAAGTTCGAGGTCGGGTTCGAGACTTGGAGATTACAACTTCCAACAATTATTATTTATTCTTTCAAACGGGTAGTTGGTTCCTTGTTTTCAGTATGGCAACCGAGGCCGAGTGTTTTTATTTCATATCTTTATGTTTTGGTGAGGCATGACACATAAATACGTTTTTGACCAACGAGTGCGTGCTCTTCGTAGTCGCTCATGCGTTACCAGGGTGTTTTTGTTCTGGAATCTCAGAATTTAAGTCTAAGTTTGTAAATTAGGCGACCTAGATGCAATTGTATCGCCCGACGCGCCCGCTTAGCAATCCTTAAGTTGGCGGCGCCTTTTGTAGTTGAGATACACTTAAGGACGGATTCCTATATCCTGCAAACTGGGTTTTATTTTTGGGTGCTTGACTAAATTCTTATCTATACTTTAGTATATAACCGTTTATTTTGAGTTTTCTTTCACGACATTATTTTCGATCTTTAGTTTACACTTAGTTAAATTATTCTAAAAGTATTGTTAATTAACAAAGTGATTGAATAGTTAGATTTAAAATGTGCAATAATTAACTATCAAGTGTTGGCTTGGGTCCAACCTTAGAGAAAGATATGAGTTTAAAGGCTGGACCTTAATCTGCACTGAGAAAATATAATTTCTTATGTTCCACGATGGTTGTGGGGTCCAAGTGAGGAGCATTGGAGCTTGTGACGAGGGCGCTTCGGATGAATCACAAGCGTTCGTTTTGGAGTTTCTACCTACTTTTAATTTTCCACAGTTTATACTATAGGATAGATAGATGAATGGTCACCGACGTATCAGCGAGATCATTCTCTTTTGTTTATTTTCTTTCTTCCGCTTTCGCTTTACTGATACACATTCTGGTGTATGTACATAAACGCTTGTGATCAATAAAAGTCATATCTTGTTATGTATTGTGTCACTAATTAATTATATTTATTGCATTCTTTATTTTATTTTTAAAGCTTTCTGTGTGCATGTCGTCATGCACACGTGACAAAATTAGTCGCGTAGTAATCATTTACTTGGTTCTTCAAAGTGGAGTAATGTCTTTCAAATAATTGAATGTCGACTAACAACTGTATTAATGAAAATAACAAAAGAAAACAAACTAAGTAGAGATTAACCAGTGTTATGGAGCACAACATTTTGATATTTTGAGGTGAAGTTATTTCTGTCATTACTAAAGAGCAGATACCGTATATTTTGATTGCAACTGAAAAAGAGCTCAGAGGGGTTCTAATAAAATATTAGACAAATCGCAGGGTTCACACAAGTCAGTTCTTCAACTCTTTTAAGTTCAAATTGTTAGTTATTACAAAATATACCACAAAGATCAATACAGTACTAAATAGCAACTACAAAAAGTTGGCTTCTGTGATCAATACAGTACCAACAAGAACAATTTTGTGGTGGCATTTTAACAAATATAAATTTTGTGGTGATTTTTTGACAAATACAGTGTTTTGTAATGACATTTTGAAATTTTTTTCTTAAAATTTTACAAACATTGACACAAAAGTGATATTTCGAAGAAACGAGATATTCTATATTCTATATGAGAGGATCACTCCGAATTTATTAAGAACCTTAAAATTTTCCAAAAATAAAAGCTTAATTCTTTAAATCCAATATTATAAATATAATTTATATTATTCATGTAGCGTGTCTATAAATAAAATAATGCTGTGACTTAATGTACATTTCATCATATATCAACTTTAACATTTTTATGGATCATCAAGCCACATAAATTGCATGAAATTTGCACGCCCACACAGAAGCAGAAGAGCGGAAAGAAAAGAATAATAAATAATAGGAAGCGACTAACTGTCCCTTTTTATAAGTCTTTCTTATACGTCTTTCATATACGACAAATGTAGTAGTCTTTATATACTGAATGTAAATCTTTATACTCAAATGTAGTAGTCTTTATACTATTGAACTGTATTCATTATAATAAATATTGAGTGTCAAGTTTTAATTTCTCAAGACATATAGTATTTATTTGTAATTTCCTTGTTAATTATATACTGCAATGAATACTGTATCATGGAAGTCTTTATAATTAACATTCGAAGTTTTTATACTTTTGACAGTCTTCATTTTTCAGGGAATGTACACATAATATTTTATTTGGCAGTCTCCATTTTAACATGAAAATTTTTATATTAAATATTACAAGTCTTTATACTGTATCACGTAACTGTTTGTCGCGTAGCGGGAGACGCGAGAGAGGAACAGAAAGTGGAAATGATATATTAACTCTAAATAATAATATAATAATAAGAGGGTGAGCCTGTAGAAGGAGAAGCAACGAATAGCATCCTCTCAAAGGCAATCTGAGTTGGGTTTTGGCAAGACATCCTCCTTCCAACTTTACATACCCAACAATAACAATAACAATAATAATAACAATAACAATAACAATAATAATAATAATAATAATAATACTAATAATACTAATACTAATACTAATAATAATAATAATAATAATAATAATACCAATAAAAAATAATAATGTCTAGTGCAGAAACTATTTCATAATAACAAAAGCAGCAGCAGCGCACTCCTCAGCAATACATATTCTTATTCATCAATTTAAAACAACTAATTTATTATAATGACTGGCACTGCCGCTCCCGCTGCCGTGGCGACCTCTTCTCAGCTGCTCTTCTCCGGGCAGAGGCAGCAGCAATGCCAGAAGCCCTCCCTCCCATTCCCTTTCCACCATGTCGTAGTTCTTCCCGGAATTCCCTGATCCTGCACTGCAGGCATGCCACATGTGCCGTCCGCTGCATAGCCGTAGATGCCGCAACTACAGCTGGTGGCAAGACTGCTGCCACAAAGAACAACTACGAGCTGGTGACGCTGACGACATGGCTGCTCAAGCAGGAGCAGGCAGGGACCCTCGACGCAGAGCTGACAATCCTGTTGTCGAGCATATATATGGCGTGCAATCAGATCGGGTCTCTGGTGTAGAGGGCTGGCATCTCCAACCTCACCGGCGTCCAAGGTGCCGTCAATGTGCAGAAAGAGGATCAGAAGAAGCTTCACTTTGTCTCCAACGAGGTAACATTGATTGACTAATTAATTAATTAACGGATCGAGTAATCTTTTCTGCGATGCAATGAAATATAAATGTATTTCATATTAATTGTATGAGCGAGTGCAGGTGTTTTCAAACTGCCTCAAGTCAAGCGGAAGGACATGGATAATAGCATCAGAGGAGGAGGACGTGCCGGTGGCGGTGGAGGAGATCTACTCCGCCAATTACATTGTGGTGTTAGATCCGCTTGATGGTTCTTCCAATATTGACGCTGCTGTTTCCACCGGTTTCATCTTTGGCATCTACAACCCCAATGATGAATGCCTTGCCGATATGGATGACGACTCCACCGTATGTACCTCTCAACAACTATACTATTAACCCTTCAGGTCGTGTCATGTCATTTATACAGATGTGTGTGGTTACATGATGCTTGACTTGCCTTGCCTGCCCGTTGTTAATTATGAGATTATATTACACAAGTAAATGAACTGAATTAACTAATAGGTGATGCATGAATGCATGCCCTTTCAGCCTCTATCCGTTCACTAATAAAGTTTACAGCTAGATTCAGTGAAGGAGAAGTGTGTAGTGAGTGTGTGCCAGCCGGGGAGCAACCTGCTGGCGGCAGGGTATTGCATGTACTCGGCTCAGTCATATTTGTGCTGACGGTGGGGAAAGGGGTGTATGTGTTCACGCTCGACCCGATGTACGGCGAGTTTGTTCTCACTCAGGAACAAGTACAGAACCCCAAGGCCGGCAAGATCTACGCCTTCAATGAGGGCAACTACCAGCTGTGGGATGACAAGCTCAAGCAGTACATGGACAGCCTCAAGGACCCCAGGCCGTCAGGGAAGCCGTACTCTGCCAGGTACATTGGCAGCTTGGTGGGAGATTTCCACCGCACGTTGCTCTATGGTGGCATCTAGTGGTACTCGCGTGACAAGAAGAGCAAGAACGGCAAGCTCAGACTGCTCTACGAGTGCGCCCCCATGAGCTTCATTGTCGAGCAAGCCAGTGGTAAGGGCTCCGACAGTCACCAGAGGGTTCTTGACATCCAGCCCGAAGAGGTAACTGGCATGTATATATAATATCCACCATCTAGTCAACAATTTATAGATGCCACTCCACTTGGATTACTTGCTTAAATGTTGTAATTAAGAAACGACAGATCCACCAGAGAGTTCCCTTGTTCATAGGAAGCGTTGAGGTGGAGAAGTTGGGGAAGTTCTTGGCTTGAACATCGTAGTATTTAACTAAGCAAGCACCTTTTTTGTATTTTGCAACCAAGGGTGCATCATTATCATCATACATTTAAATTATAAGGAGAAGGAGAAGTGCACCAAAATACATTTAAATCAAATGTCTGTTGTTTTAAATTATAAGGTGCTTCGATGTTGGAACTTGATCGAATTAGAGCGGAACACCACCACGGCACAATTTTTCAGTTCAACAGGGCAGGGTCGGGCAGTTCAAGGAGAAATTTTTAACCAATTTTGTCAAGTGACGCCATGTTTCCCAATGAGCATAATATTCTTATGGGACAATGACACAATAACTTTAAATAACTGTTAAAGATGACAATCAACTGCCCGCCGCAGGAGGAAATGACAACTGAACTCAAGATAGAAGATAGACAGACAGGAGGTAAATAAAAGAAAGCATTACCACTTTACCAGAATGAAAGAAGAGTAAGGCAAACATTGTATGGCAGAAAGAGTAGTATTTTTAAACCTAGAACACATCCATCAGGGCTCTGGCAATGATTAAACAGGAATAGTAATTGTCACTCAAAAAGTAAACTCTGGACATCTGGAAACTAAACTAAGATAACTAGTAAGTAGTAGGTGTGCAATGCACTGCGATTCAAAGTGAAGAAGCCAGGACTAGGATTTCATCTCCTCATCCTCTTCTATCTTGGGAGCGAGGTAGTAACGGATGTAACCCATCTCAGCAATCTTGTATTCCACGACCACGGGTAGCTCTGACGAGAGGCTGATTGTGACAGTCTCTGACAGCGGGGTGGCCTTAGTGAAGGAGTTGAGGTACCTGAGAGCAAAGGTCAATGACACAGGCTCCTGCATCTCAATGACTGTTGCCTCTTCTGGCTTGTCCACGGTTCTGTTTTGGCGGCACACAATATTAGCAGTTCCAATGTCACCTGCGGTGGAGAATTTGACACCCTCCTTGGTGACAGAAATAACAACTGCATAATACATAGTCATAGATAATGAGATAATTAGAATAGATTTACCGATTGATGGCATGAAATGAATTGATATCAGATGAAATGAATGAGAAAGGAGAGGGAGGGAGGAGAGACCAGTGTCGCCGATGGAGCTGAGGTCCTTGCAGATGCGGGCAAACTCAGAGGACGGCATCCTGACGATGGCCTGGTACTCGGCGTCCGGTATGCCGAGGTGTTCGCTGTCGATGTCCATGAGCTTCATCTCAAAATCTGCGATCTTGTCCTGATCTGTGTGTGCAATTGCGAGTGGAAGTGGAAGTATTTATTTACTCGAACATGAAGGTAAAAGAAAGAATTGCATGATGCAGTTGAGAGGAGAGGAAGAGAGAGGACTGACTGGGGGACTCGAACATGAAGGTGACGGAGTCGGTGCCGTCGTCGGCCTTGATGGTGATGATGTCGTCGTTGGCGGCGCAGCGCAGCATCTTGGACATGTTGGAGAGGTTGATGCCCATGGAGAGGGTGCGGTCGCAGCGGTAGTGCTCGAAGCCCTCGGAGCGGAGGAGGAGGGCGACGAGGGCGACGTGGCTGGAGTCCATGGCCTGGAGGGAGAAGCCGGTGGCGGAGCAGTCGAAGTTGGCATCGTTCACCAGCTCCCGCATCGCATCCAGAACCTTCTTCAGGAGGCTGCCCTGAACAAGCCGCAACTCCAGCATCCTGTCGCTCTCTCTCGCTTCACAGAACCACCGACTTCAAAGAAAAGAAGAGGAGAGGAGAAGAGAAGAGAAGAGAAGAGAAGAGAAGAGAGGATTATTCGATGAAGAGAGAGACTTATTGGCGGGAGATTATTCCTTCCATTCCCGCCCAATTTCCGATCGGAGGCGGACCCCGTCTTCAGTCTTCTCCCCTTCTACTCGTGTTGTTTTTTCGCGCAAAAAACGCAAAAATAAAAATATATAATAATAATTCAGTTCCTCTGGGCTGGCCCAATTCAGTGGGTGTCTGGGCCCTTGAAGCAATAACTTTGCCTCCTAGATGGGTTGCAATTGCATGCTATTACTCTTCAGTCTCTCTATTTTTTATTCAAAAGTTTTTGAGGAAAAAAGGGCCATCCCATAATGAGAAAATTCCAACAAACAATCTCTAATGATATTTTGGTAAATCAATTAAGCTAGTTACAACTCTGAAAGTCACTCCAAATCCTCCACCATATAAGTTCTTTCAAAATCCAAACCAGAAAAAAAAAAAATCAATACATTCAAGTCATTTCACCAGTATCTACACCAGCTCAGCACAATCTTAAAAGAAGAAACATAAGAAAAAACTGAAGTTTGAAAGGAATTACTAGATGGAAACTACCCACACAGAAAAATAATATAGAACTCGTATGAAATAAGATAACACACACACACACAGAGAACGAATAACTGTAGACTGTACAGAAAATCAATCAGTGCGAACAATTATTTCAGGCTGGAATAAATTGAATGAAGCTAGTGCAGCACTAGCTAGCTGTCTTCTTCGACTATCTCTCTTAACGAATCTTTAACCTTACGGTAGCACTGGAAGCAAAAGCGCTCATAAATTCTCTCATACATGAGCACCTCGGTGTAAGCCAGGCTGAAGCAACTGTCAATGCACTCCCCATATTTCTCATACAATGCTGGGACTATGAGGAGAACTAGAAGAACTACAAGACAATACTAAGCAGTTGTTACTTGATTGTTTCTACAACCAAAAAGCCTCTGCAGCTGGCTGGTTATAGTTAATTAGGTAATTAAGGTAAGATCGTTAATTAAAAGGCTTATTTATTCACATAAAGCACCGTTATACGCTAATTAGTTACTGGAATAAGAAGCTATCCTATCTGGTAACAAAAGAGTTCTTGAGGACTTACAGATGTAAAAAGAAGTGGTAAAAGTTGTGAAACTGCCGAACACTGACAAGAACCAAAGAACTGATGCGGATGCATAGAAAAGGTCGGCATCCTTTCCCAGTGCAATGCTTTTGAAGGCGGAAAGAAGCTTGTTGACGAGAGACTGCAAGTAGAGGGCCGCTTGATGGATGGCATCCTCTGAGATCTGAATTTCTGGTACAGGCGGAGGCGGCCTGCATTCGTGCAAGAGAAGATGAGATTGATTGATTGATTGGGTTTATTAATTTGATAAACAGCTAAAAGCCAAAAATTAAATATTAAAAAGAAGGAAAAAAAAAAGGTAGAAGAAGTGAATGGAGACCTGTTGAGAAGGTGAGCAGCCTTAGCCCAGAGGAAGAGAATGGAAAGGAGGAGGAGCAGGGCATTGGAGAGAAGGGAGAGGAGAGTGTATCCCCACACATGGAACACCAACCATGCCGATACCACGCCGCTCAATGCGGTGGCTGCCGCGTCCTTGCGTCTCCACAGAACCACATCTGCAACTGTTGCAACCACAAGAAGGATGCATTGCATGCCTAATTAATTAGACGGCCGGCCATAAGAGAAACCAATCTCTCTACTAGTCTATCTGGTCAACTGGGTAAACAAACCGTCGTGCCGTGTTGTTAGGAGATGGAGAGAACATTTTATGCATGAATGCAGGTAGCTAATTCAAGGTAACTAACCATATGATGGTAGTGGTGGTGGTGGTGGTGGTGGTGGTGGTGGAGGGAGCTACTCGGACAATCCAAGCCTGGAAAGGGGAGGAACAGGGATAGTTGAAATAAAAATAAAAATATAATATCCAAAGAGAAGGCAATCATTTTGGACCTTAATTTCGATATGGAGAAATGAATGCATACATATAAATTATAATTAATAGAGGAAGGAAAGAAGAGGAGTGAGGTGGAGCAGCACCAATTCCGCCTCCGAGCAGGTGGTGTAGACGAGGCGATTTATTAGGAGGACAGCAGCTGGATTTGAATTCGCCAAAATTAGAATCAAAATCAAAGCCTTCTTCTTCTTCTTCGTCGTCTTCTTCTTGTTTTTGTATTTGTTTTTGTTGGGGATGATGATGGTGGTGGTGGTTTGCCATTGGGATTGGGATTGGGATTGGGATTGGGATTGGGATTGGTAGTTGGAGGTGTTGAGATGAGTGAATGAAGCAGCAAGCAAGCAGAAGGAAGCAGAAGCAGTAGCAAGTTGGCGTGACCCCAGCTGAGTTGTAAATGCACTCGTAATTCGATGGATTGATTGATTCAATCATTCAACTATATATATCTAATTTGGTAGAATTGGTAATGGTTGGTAGGCAAGGTAGGGAAAAAAGAAAAGAAAAGAAAAGAATCACCAGTGGCCCCTAAAAAGTAAAAGCAACAGCTCACATGCATCCGCTTTGTTTTGAGAAGAGGAGAGAAGAGAAGAGAGGAGAGGAGAGAGGCCCCACCCCACCGTCTCTTTTGTTTCTCTGAAACTTATCCTTTCCTTTCCTATTCTTGAAAGTGGAAGAAAAGATGGGTTGGGTTGGGTTGGGTTGTAAATGGGCCGTCACAAGGAAAAAGGGAAAAAAGAAATAGACATCTATTCTATTCTATTCTATTCTTGGATATCATATTGCTCAGTAGAAACTACCATTTCATCCTATAGAGTATAGACTATAGTTAATAGTTTGCTTGCTAATTGCTAATTGCTAATTGCTAATCATTTACATTTACTTCCTACATCTATTTTGTGTCATATCATAATTAATAGTCTTCACTGCAAAAGAGACCACATACATACAATACAATACAATGCTGAATGCTGAACAAACAACATCTACCAAAACTTGTCCGCACAACAAAGATACAGAATAATTAAGATGCATGCATATCTTAACTGAAATAGGCCGTCTTGTCTTATCACCTGACCTGATTATACAAGCAAATCATAATGGTTTCTGCCACTATACAATAGTCTGACAGGCAGCCTCTTACTTCCCTGCTTCGAGCTCTTCACGAATTCCACTCCATACTCTGCTATAGGTATGAAACCGTTTCCACTGCCTCCTAAAGAATGCTTTCAAGAAAATAGCCGCTTCATATTTCATCACAAATAACAGGATAATCACTTTCCAGAAAAGAAAAAAAAATAAAAGAACTAATACCTCACGCTCTGGAATGTAAACAATGATCGGCTGGCGCAACAGTTTGGAGAGCACCTGCAAGGCAAACAATGCCACATTGAAAGAGATTTCTGAGCCAGCTTATATCACATATCACATAATTAACAAGTCTAAATTGAGGGGGGGGGGGGGGGGGGGGTTGTTAGATTTTGAACAAACAACATTTGACTCATGCTGGACATAAGATGACTGGGTTATTATTGTGTGACATTGCTGGAGCTATTGTTCTGTTTAGTTTTCACAACAAAAATATCTAAATATTATTATGTAACGCAGTTGTGGTATTGGTTAAGACTGACTTGCTCATCTGGAAGCTAAGGTACCAGGGTGTGGTACTGATAATCATAGCTGTATACTTTAACATAGTCACGTTCCTTATTGGTACTGAGCTGTTACCAAACTGAACTTTTGTTTCTGAATGAAGCAGGTTGCATGACCACTATTTCAGAAAAAAAAAGTCTTTTAAGTTAAAAATTATGGTTTACAACAGCAAAACATAAATTACAACCCTGGAGATCCATTTTAAGGCTATTACCACCTCTTTACTGAAGGAAACAATGAATGAACAACACATGGGTTCAGCAACTATTTAATAATTCTGATAAAAGTTTTATAATTTTTAACCTTATTTTGCTTATAATATTATTAGAGGTAAGCACGAAATAATAAAGTGATTAGAAAAACTGACCAGAAGTTCTGATTCGCCTCCCCAGAAATCAGGTCTTTTAATCCTTTGGCAATATCTAATAATATAAAGATATTAAGAATACATAGATACCCATCATAGATTCATAGGCACTATCTATAATATACAGTTAGATTTTAGAGAAAGAGAAGGAACAGACCGTCTTAGAGGCTCATCGACAGTAATTGCTAAAAGTGCTTCCTCGTAATTTTGGCGTTCGGAGCTTGCATCACATATTACTTCTTTAACAGCGATCCTGAGATCATCTATTCGTCACCCGGGTGCCCCAAAATTCGACCACCAAAGAAAGAAAACAACCAGAAATGAAAAATAACGCACAAGTACGTATATAACACAAATAAGTAGGTAAAAGATAGACTAGATAGTGAACAAAATAGGATAAAAAACCTGCATCTTGGAGCTCCATCCTGGGATTGAGTGGGAGCCCCTTGTTCAATGCCATTCCTTTGACCTGAGTGGCTGAGTGTGAGTGCGACGGTGGGAGGTAAGTAAGTGAGAGGTAGGAAAATAGAGATGCATACCAGTGCTCGAAACATGCAGCGGCCGTCGCCTGTGACCTTGTGAAGGGAGTAGTGTTGGACTTTCTTCATTGCGGGTGATTCTGCTGCACTTGATTGAAAAGAAGTAAATAAATAATAAACAGGAAGAGAGGGGAAGGAGGAAAGGGGAGCAAGTAACATACGGAAGGAGGGGAGAGGAAGAGAGGAGCCGAGTCTAGCAAATAATGGTATTGGTACTTGTAGTAGAGAAAGAGGAAGAGGAAGAGCAAATAAGGGTGGTTGAAGCAGCTGGAACTCGGCGGTTCCATCTTGAAGCTGCTGAAGAATTGCACCTGCCGCATCCCGCATAAACAATACCACAATTCATCAGAATCAGAAACAGAAACAGAAACCGAAACCGGAATTAAAATTAGAAAAAGACAGGTGTTGCAAAATATAAAAGTAAAATGAAAAGAAGGTTCAATTACTGTTGGAAGGCGGGGGCTGAGCCTGAGTTGCCATGGAAATGAGATGGAATCGGAAGGGATGGCGATTGAAATTGAAAAGAAAATGGAAAATCTGGATTGGATTGGATTGGATGTATACGCTCACGGCCTCACATTTACATTATCAAATGAATAGGCAAAAAGAAGGCAATATTTATTACACGCGCAAGGAGATTCTGAGGTCAACCACGACATTTTATCAATTATAATTAAAATTTATAAATTTCAGTCATCTACTTAAAATTCCAATTAAATAAATATTAAAAGCAATATAGCAAATCAAGCAATAATATGTAAAAATAATAAAAAATAGAGTAAGAGAGAGAACATGTTATGTAACGTGATTCGACCTACAAACAAACTAAACATACTCTACAATATCCTTGAATTCAAAATACCTTCCGAGATTGACTAAGTAACAAGTATTCTTACAATTTCAAAATCTATCTTAGATTTCTATACAAGGGGCGTACACCGCTCTACAAAGGCAAACGTGTATGATTGACAACACAATCAATGACGGAAATGAACTACTTGACAACACAACATAGTCACCAAACTTAAACAACAACAAATTATTCTCTCAGATTGACAATTAGAGAATTAGTTATCATATACACTCTCAATGTGTGGATGCTGAAGGAGAAGACTCTTAAGATCTTTCTGGTGCTCAATAGGATGCTTGTAAATTTGGTGATGGATGTTGGCTCAAACAATGTCTTGTATTTTTTTATTTGCAAAACGATCTTGAATTTTACAAAGCTTTGTCTTTGAGAAATTTTGTAGAAAATCTTCAAGAAAAGTTTTTAGGCTTCAAACGATCTTCGATGGGCCTAAAAGTGATCCAGTACGAGCAAGCTTCGTACCGGCCGTAGATTTCATCGTGAGCTTTCCAAAGCCACGAAGAATGCTGAAATCAGAGTTACGAGTCGAAAGTTATGGTCGTTTGAAGATCAAAACAATCAAGACTAGAAGATCAAGATCAAAATGAAGACATGCTTAGGTTATTTAGATTTTAGTTTATTTAAATTTGGGAAGTAAAAAGAGCAAGGAAATCCAAACCAGACAGTACATAGTGTTATAATGCTATCTTGGCGTTATAACACTACCTGACCAAAACAGTGAAACCAGGCCAAACCAGATATCGATACAAGATAGCGTTATAACACCATAAAGCTGAAATGTTCAAAATGAATTTTAAAATAAATTGAATCAATAAAATTTCAAAACATCAAGAATATGTCTTAAATATAACTTAAGTTTAGGAATATAATTAAGTTTAGGAATATATACTTTATTTGATCAAAAACATCATTTGGATTAGTAGCAAAATAATTTACATCAATTTCTAGAGAACTTGGCGTTATAATGCCAGAGTGACCAAAAGTCAAAATTTGGCTAAGTCCTGGAATTTTTCTGTGTAGATTTGGAATAGCATTATAACGCTATATAACGCTAGACAAAATCCCAACGGTCAAATTTGTGGTCCAGCCACAAGCTAGCGCTATAACGCTATGTTTTGTACATAGCTTAGCATTATAACATTATGTAAAAGTTGCACGATCAAAATCCAACAGTCACATTATTTGTCCCGATCCAAGATAGCGTTATAACACTATGATTAACACCTAAAATAGCGTTATAACGCTATCTGGTGCAGTAATGCTTTTGGTTAGGGCTGAACCCTATATAAACCCTTCTCCTCCAACAATTGAGGATGTTGTTCTGTTATAATCCATACCTTTCTAAGTCATCATTGTTGTGCTATATGAGCTTAATTCCCATAGTCAAATCATTACTCTAATCCCAAGTTTAATTAACTAAATCTAATTTAGGGATTATAGAGAGTTTGTTTGTTTGAGTGATTGTCTTGCTTAATCTTCCATTTACCAATTATCAAATTGTGAGTGTGTGTGTTATCTTGAGCTCCACCGGTGTGTGTAAGTAAGCTCAAGAAAGTCGGCTCGATTCTCCACCGGCGTGTGTAAGAGAGATAGAGTTCGATGACGGGTTAGGGTTGGCGACTCCATCGGTGTGTGTAAGAGAGCTCCAATTCCGAAGTTGTACGCTAAACAACGAGTTTTTGTTTAATGGAGAGGACCGGGCTTGTTACCGCAAGAAGCGGGAGCGCCGGGGATCGGAGACGTAGGCGTGGCCGTTAACACGCTATTGTGAATTGTGCCTTAGAAAACTCAAACAAACTCAAACAAGCTTATACAATTGTTAGCCCTAATAAAATATGCTTTCGCAAAATATTTATAAACTTGTTATTTACGGCATAATGATTTTGAAGAACGCACTAATTGAGGAAGAGCCTTATTGCTCAAAATATAATTGTGCATTAATTGATGGAGAATCATTAAATTGAGGGAGAATTATCAAATTGAGGGGGAGCTATGTTTTAAATTGAAAATTTTAAGATGCACCTTTTGTTTGATTTCCAAAAAGGAGGAGAAATCATATGTGCCATATTGAGATTAAATACAAGATTATTTTAGGCACATATGTTTAATGTTTTGCAAATCAACAAAAGAGAGAGATTGTTGGCTCAAACTTTCCTAAGTTGCAAAACTAAATTAAATTTAACCATTTCTTGTGTATTAAGTTTGATTGTAGGGGCATTTAAGCGAAAGAACAAAAAAACACAAGAAATGATCAAGGAGTAACACAAGAGCAAGTTTAGAAGATCAAGATCAAGATGAAGATTTGGTTAGGTTAATTAGATCTTAGTTCTATTTAAATTTGGGTATAAAAGAGCAAGAAAATCCAAACCAAACAATATGTAGCGTTATAACGCTATCCTTGGCGTTATATGTAGGATTTCATGATGCAAATCGGGTAAAAATAGAAAATTTATTCGATAACATCTAGGATCGTTTCATTATTGCTAATTTTACTTCATTTGTTTGCATCACTAATCACAATCATATATGCTCCTACAAGAGGCATTGTGATACCATACCTATGGTCTTTAACGTAGCTCTGTTCCTCTTCAGTTCACCTTGAATCCGAAATAAGAACGGCGTCGAGTTCGTGCTAGCGTCCTCTTCGTCCACTCCTAGCTCTATCGCCCATTACGTAATCGATTGCCTAATCGATAAATATTTAGCAAATCTTTAGAGGAAGAGAAAAACTTAGTTGAAGTTGTAACCTTATAATCTCTGGCTAAATATGATATTTATAGGCTCTAAACATCATATCAAGACTCTTCAAATTCCTTTAGAAATTAAGGCATTAATGAAATTTAAACCGGCACATTAACTGCTGACCTTTCAGCACTAAAACTGCCATAACTTTCTCTGAAGAACTCCAAACGACCTCAAATCTTCACCATTGGATTCTACGCTTCAAGGGATATAAACTTTTTTGATCAAAAATATCATTTGGATTAGTAGCAAAATAATTTACATAAAATTCCAGAGAGTTGGCGTTATAACGACAAGGTAAGTTCAGGTGCCAAAATTTGACTAAGTACTGGAAATTTTTGTAGGAATTTTGTATAGCGTTATAACGCTACACATGGCGTTATAACGCCAGAAAAATCCCAACGATCAAATGTACTATCCTGACACAAGATAGCATTATAACGCGAAAGCTGTACGATCAAAATCCAACGATCACATTATTTGTCCTGACCCAAGGCATCATTATAACGCTATGATTTACACATGAAATAACGTTATAACGTTATCTGGCGCAGGAATGTTTTTGTCTAGGGCTGAACCCTATATAAAATCTTCTCCTTCAACAATTGAAAATGCTGTTCCATTAACTCAAAAACATTTCTGCCATTGTTGTGCTTAGTTCTAATTGTTAAATCCTTGCTCTTAATCCCAAATTTAATTAGCTAAATCTAATATATGGATTTTAGAGAGATAATTTGTTTGAGTGCTTAGTGTTGATTATCTAGCTTAATCTTTCATTAACCAAGTGTCAATTTGTGAGAGTGTGTGTTGCTTTGAGCTCCATCGGAGTGTGTAAGTGAGTTTAAGGAAATCGGCTCGATTCTCCATCGATGTGTGTAAGCGAGATAGAGTCCGGCGTCGGGTTAGAGTTGGCGGCTCCACCGGTGCGTGTAAGAGAGCCTCAATTCTGAAGTTGTAGCATTAAGCAAGCGTTTATTGTTTAGTGTAGCGGATCGGGTTTGTTACCGCAAGAAGCGGGGGTGCCGGGGACTCAGAGGCGTAGGCAAGGCATTCGTGCAAGATGAACTCTGTCAACACGCATTGAGCCATTCTATTTTTCCTTATCTCTATTTATATTTACTTAATTCAATTAGTTTAATTGCTTGATTTGTTTGTGAATTGAATTGAGTTGTGCTTGAATTGCTTTATTAGAGAATTAATTAGAATTGCTCAATTGAATTGCTTGCCATAATTTGTAAAATTTGCAATTAGGTCCCTATTTGGTTGAACCGATTAAAATTAGTTAAGCACTTGTAAGAGCAAAGACCAAGGTGGCTTAGGAGTTCTAGATTTAGAAATAATGAATAAGGCTTTATTGTCTAAATGGTGGTTTAGATTCTATGATTCCTTAGAAATTGGATTATGGAAGAAAATATTAAAGAGTAAATATAGGAAAACAAAGAATTCATCCAAATTTTATCCTATCTGAAAACACATCAAATTGATTTAATATGAAATGTCGATTAGTGTAAATAAGGTAATGGTGACAACATAAATTTTTGGTGTGATAGATGGAAAGGAGAATTAGCCTTCTCTTTATTATTTCCAAATCTTTCTTAGCTTCTTCTGAACCTAATATTACTGTTAGTAAAGCCTTCTCAAATAAATTATCTTTGAAATTTAATAGGCAATTAGTTGGACAAATATGTATAGAATGGTCCAAACTCCAGCTTATTTTGGTAGATGTAGTTATTAGAAAATCAGAAATGGACTCCATTATTTGGAGATGGGAAATAAATGGGAAATTTTCAGTTTACTCTATGTATAGATGGTTAGAATTTGGTGGTTATAAAAATATTTTTTTCGAAATAATTTGAAAATCAAAATTGCCTTTGAAAATTAAAGTGTTTGTGTGGCTCGTAAGAAGGAAAAAATACTCACAAAAGAATTCCTTACCAAGAAAGGATGGCAAGGTGATACAAAATGTGTTTTTTGTGATCAAAATGAAAATATTGATCACTTATTTGTATAATTTTCATATATCAGAAACATATGGATCTGGATAGGACAACATAATAATTTTGAATTCTTTGGCAGCAAGTTAGAAGACTTATGGTGTATAGATGTTTTAATTCCTCTTAAGGATGCATGTCTAATTGAACTAATTAGAGGTGCAATGTTGTGGAATATCTGGTTAGAAAGAAATAAATTGTGTTTCAATGAAAAACCCCAAAAATCTATTAGAAGTATAGCTATTCAAATCATTAACATTTTGGGGTATTGGTGCAAGCATAATGCAGATTCTTCTTTTTTTTAAACTTAATTTGATTATCCCTCAGGATGTTCAGAGGTTACCAAGACATACTCCAGGCAGATGAAGCCTGATAGTGATGAGGGAGCAGGTGGATCAACAGGTGGAAGAAATACCAGCAGGACCTTCGTCTAGAAGCGTCCCATATCTTGAATATTGAGATTTTTAGTCTGATGATTGGAGCTGTTATATTTTTGTTTTTATGTTCTGATAATGACTTGTGTTTTGTTGTGTCTACATTTTGTTGTTTTTATGATAATTGGTGTAATAAGGGAGTTGATACATTAACAGGTACAAATGTTTGTACCTGTGGAAAGAAGTTCTAGGTAGCTTAGTTAGTTTGATATAAACTGAAAATTAATAGTTTAGGCTAATATGTACAATTGCTTGTTGTGGTGAGAGTTTTAGCACAGGTGTTACCTGACTCTAGGATGATTTAGTTTGTAATAGGGGTGTTTCAATGAAACAGGTGGGTACTCCCCACTTTATCTCAAAAAAAAAAAAAAATCATGCCCCGCATAATCAATTAATTTTTCCATGCTTCAACTTGTCAATTAGAGCGACCCAGTAGGATTTATGTCATGATCAATAATAAATTAATACAAATTAATTTATAAATCATAATTGTCATGACCAAACACAGACAAATCGTGATCCTTTAATCTTTCATATTGATTCCTGGTGTTTTCTTGATTGGTTACTACCCATGTACTCTGATTAGAAACACATCTCTTAGAAGTATAAGTGCTTTGTGGTGCTTTCTTGATTGGTTATCACCCATAAATGATGTACTCTGATTAGAAACACTTCTCATAAAAACATAAGTGCTTTGTGATGTTTTCTTGATTGGTTACCATCTATAAATGATGTACTCTCATTAGAAACACTTCTCATAGATGTATAAGTGCTTTGTGGTGCTTCTTGATTGGTTACCACCCATAAATGAAGTACTCCGATTAGAAACACTTCTCATAGAAGCATAAATACTTTGTGGTGTTTTCTTGATTGGTTACCACCCATAAATGTAGTACTCTGATTAGAAACACTTCTCATAGAAGTATAAGTGTTTTGTGGTGCTTTCTTGATTGGTTACCACCCATAAATGAAGTACTCTGATTAGAAACACTTCTCATAGAAGCACAAATGCTTTGTGGTGTTTTCTTGAATGGTTATCACCCATAAATGAAGTACTCTGATTAGAAACACTTCTCATAGAAGTATAAGTGCTTTGTGGTGATTTCATGAATGGTTATCACCCATAAATGAAGTACTCTGATTAGAAGCACTTCTCATAGAAGCATAAATGCTTTGTGAGGTTTTCTTGATTGGTTACCACCCGTAAATGATGTACTCTGATGAGAAACACTTCTCATAAAAGCATAAGTGATTTGTGATGTTTTCTTGATTGGTTACCATCTATAAATGATGTACTCTCATTAGAAACACTTCTCATAGATGTATAAGTGCTTTGTGGTGCTTTCTTGAATGGTTATCACCCATAAATGAAGTACATTCATTAGAAACACTTCTCGTTGAAGCATAACTGCTTTGTGGTATTTTCTTTAATGGTTATCACCCATAAATGAGGTACTTTGATTAGAATTACTTCTCATAGAAGCATAGTTGCTTTGTGGTGTTTTCTTGTTTGGTTATCATCCATAAATGAAGTACTCTGATTAGAAACACTTCTCATATAAGTATAAGTGCTTCGTGGTGTTTTCTTGAATGGTTATCACCCATAAATGATGAACTTTGATTAGAAACACTTCTCATAGAAGCATAAGTGCTTTGTGATGTTTTCTTGATTGGTTACCACCCCTAAATGATGTACTCTGATGAAAAACACTTCTCGTAGAAGCATAAATGCTTTGTGATGTTTTCTTGATTGGTTACCACTCCTAAATGATGTACTATGCGTTGAAACACTACTCATAGAAGTATAAGTGCTTTGTGGTGTTTTCTTGAATGCTTATCATCCATAAATGAAATACTTTTGTTAGAAACACTTTTCATAGAAGCATAAATGCTTGGTGGTGTTTTCTTGATTGGTTACCACCCATAAATGATGTACTCTGATTAGAAACCCATCTCTCAGAAGGATAAGTGCTTTGTGGTGCTTTCTTGATTGGTTATCACCCATAAATGATGTACTCTGATTAGAAACACTTCTCAAAAAAGCATAAGTGCTTTGTGATGTTTTCATGATTGGTTACCACCCGTAAATGATGTACTCTGATTAGAAACACTTCTCATAAAAGCATAAGTGCTTTGTGATGTTTTCTTGATTGGTTACCATCTATAAATGATGACTCTCATTAGAAACACTTCTCATAGAAGTATAAGTGCTTTGTGGTGATTTCATGAATGGTTATCACCCATAAATGAAGTACTCTGATTAGAAGCACTTCTTATAGAAGCATAAATGCTTTGTGAGGTTTTCTTGATTGGTTACCACCCGTAAATGATGTACTCTGATTAGAAACACTTCTCATAAAAGCATAAGTGATTTGTGATGTTTTCTTGATTGGTTACCATCTATAAATGATGTACTCTCATTAGAAACACTTCTCATAGATGTATAAGTGTTTGTGGTGCTTTCTTGAATGGTTATCACCCATAAATGAAGTACTCTGATTAGAAGCACTTCTCATAGAAGCATAAATGCTTTGTGAGGTTTTCTTGATTGGTTACCACCCGTAAATGATGTACTCTGATTAGAAACACTTCTCATAAAAGCATAAGTGCTTTGTGATGTTTTCTTGATTGGTTACCATCTATAAATGATGTACTCTCATTAGAAACAATTCTCATAGATGTATAAGTGCTTTGTGGTGCTTTCTTGAATGGTTATCACCCATAAATGATGAACTTTGATTAGAAACACTTCTCATAGAAGCATAAGTGCTTTGTGATGTTTTCTTGATTGGTTACCACCCCTAAATGATGTACTCTGATGAAAAACACTTCTCGTAGAAGCATAAATGCTTTGTGATGTTTTCTTGATTGGTTACCACTCCTAAATGATGTACTATGCGTAGAAACACTACTCATAGAAGTATAAGTGCTTTGTGGTGTTTTCTTGAATGCTTATCATCCATAAATGAAATACTTTTGTTAGAAACACTTTTCATAGAAGCATAAATGCTTGGTGGTGTTTTCTTGATTGGTTACCACCCATAAATGATGTACTCTGATTAGAAACCCATCTCTCAGAAGGATAAGTGCTTTGTGGTGCTTTCTTGATTGGTTATCACCCATAAATGATGTACTCTGATTAGAAACACTTCTCAAAAAAGCATAAGTGCTTTGTGATGTTTTCTTGATTGGTTACCACCCGTAAATGATGTACTCTGATTAGAAACACTTCTCATAAAAGCATAAGTGCTTTGTGATGTTTTCTTGATTGGTTACCATCTATAAATGATGTACTCTCATTAGAAACACTTCTCATAGAAGTATAAGTGCTTTGTGGTGATTTCATGAATGGTTATCACCCATAAATGAAGTACTCTGATTAGAAGCACTTCTCATAGAAGCATAAATGCTTTGTGAGGTTTTCTTGATTGGTTACCACCCGTAAATGATGTACTCTGATTAGAAACACTTCTCATAAAAGCATAAGTGCTTTGTGATGTTTTCTTGATTGGTTACCATCTATAAATGATGTACTCTCATTAGAAACACTTCTCATAGATGTATAAGTGCTTTGTGGTGCTTTCTTGAATGGTTATCACCCATAAATGAAGTACATTCATTAGAAACACTTCTCGTTGAAGCATAACTGCTTTGTGGTATTTTCTTTAATGGTTATCACCCATAAATGAGGTACTTTGATTAGAATTACTTCTCATAGAAGCATAGTTGCTTTGTGGTGTTTTCTTGTTTGGTTATCATCCATAAATGAAGTACTCTGATTAGAAACACTTCTCATATAAGTATAAGTGCTTCGTGGTGTTTTCTTGAATGGTTATCACCCATAAATGATGAACTTTGATTAGAAACACTTCTCATAGAAGCATAAGTGCTTTGTGATGTTTTCTTGATTGGTTACCACCCCTAAATGATGTACTCTGATGAAAAACACTTCTCGTAGAAGCATAAATGCTTTGTGATGTTTTCTTGATTGGTTACCACTCCTAAATGATGTACTATGCGTAGAAACACTACTCATAGAAGTATAAGTGCTTTGTGGTGTTTTCTTGAATGCTTATCATCCATAAATGAAATACTTTTGTTAGAAACACTTTTCATAGAAGCATAAATGCTTTGTGGTGTTTTCTTGATTGGTTACCACCCATAAATGATGTACTCTGATTAGAAACCCATCTCTCAGAAGGATAAGTGCTTTGTGGTGCTTTCTTGGTTGGTTATCACCCATAAATGATGTACTCTGATTAGAAACACTTCTCAAAAAAGCATAAGTGCTTTGTGATGTTTTCTTGATTGGTTACCACCCGTAAATGATGTACTCTGATTAGAAACACTTCTCATAAAAGCATAAGTGCTTTGTGATGTTTTCTTGATTGGTTACCATCTATAAATGATGTACTCTCATTAGAAACACTTCTCATAGAAGTATAAGTGCTTTGTGGTGATTTCATGAATGGTTATCACCCATAAATGAAGTACTCTGATTAGAAGCACTTCTCATAGAAGCATAAATACTTTGTGAGGTTTTCTTGATTGGTTACCACCCGTAAATGATGTACTCTGATTAGAAACACTTCTCATAAAAGCATAAGTGCTTTGTGATGTTTTCTTGATTGGTTACCATCTATAAATGATGTACCCTCATTAGAAACACCTCTCATAGATGTATAAGTGCTTTGTGGTGCTTTCTTGAATGGTTATCACCCATAAATGAAGTACATTCATTAGAAACACTTCTCGTTGAAGCATAACTGCTTTGTGGTATTTTCTTTAATGGTTATCACCCATAAATGAGGTACTTCGATTAGAATTACTTCTCATAGAAGCATAGTTGCTTTGTGGTGTTTTCTTGTTTGGTTATCATCCATTAATGAAGTACTCTGATTAGAAACACTTCTCATATAAGTATAAGTGCTTCGTGGTGTTTTCTTGAATGGTTATCACCCATAAATGATGAACTTTGATTAGAAACACTTCTCATAGAAGCATAAGTGCTTTGTGATGTTTTCTTGATTGGTTACCACCCCTAAATGATGTACTCTGATGAAAAACACTTCTCGTAGAAGCATAAATGCTTTGTGATGTTTTCTTGATTGGTTACCACTCCTAAATGATGTACTATGCGTAGAAACACTACTCATAGAAGTATAAGTGCTTTGTGGTGTTTTCTTGAATGCTTATCATCCATAAATGAAATACTTTTGTTAGAAACACTTTTCATAGAAGCATAAATGCTTGGTGGTGTTGTCTTGATTGGTTACCACCCATAAATGATGTACTCTGATTAGAAACCCATCTCTCAGAAGGATAAGTGCTTTGTGGTGCTTTCTTGATTGGTTATCACCCATAAATGATGTACTCTGATTAGAAACACTTCTCAAAAAAGCATAAGTGCTTTGTGATGTTTTCTTGATTGGTTACCATCTATAAATGATGTACTCTCATTAGAAACACTTCTCATAGAAGTATAAGTGCTTTGTGGTGATTTCATGAATGGTTATCACCCATAAATGAAGTACTCTGATTAGAAGCACTTCTCATAGAAGCATAAATGCTTTGTGAGGTTTTCTTGATTGGTTACCACCCGTAAATGATGTACTCTGATTAGAAACACTTCTCATAAAAGCATAAGTGCTTTGTGATGTTTTCTTGATTGGTTACCATCTATAAATGATGTACTCTCATTAGAAACACTTCTCATAGATGTATAAGTGCTTTGTGGTGCTTTCTTGAATGGTTATCACCCATAAATGATGAACTTTGATTAGAAACACTTCTCATAGAAGCATAAGTGCTTTGTGATGTTTTCTTGATTGGTTACCACCCCTAAATGATGTACTCTGATGAAAAACACTTCTCGTAGAAGCATAAATGCTTTGTGATGTTTTCTTGATTTGTTACCACTCCTAAATGATGTACTATGCGTAGAAACACTACTCATAGAAGTATAAGTGCTTTGTGGTGTTTTCTTGAATGCTTATCATCCATAAATGAAATACTTTTGTTAGAAACACTTTTCATAGAAGCATAAATGCTTGGTGGTGTTTTCTTGATTGGTTACCACCCATAAATGATGTACTCTGATTAGAAACCCATCTCTCAGAAGGATAAGTGCTTTGTGGTGCTTTCTTGATTGGTTATCACCCATAAATGATGTACTCTGATTAGAAACACTTCTCAAAAAAGCATAAGTGCTTTGTGATGTTTTCTTGATTGGTTACCACCCGTAAATGATGTACTCTGATTAGAAACACTTCTCATAAAAGCATAAGTGCTTTGTGATGTTTTCTTGATTGGTTACCATCTATAAATGATGTACTCTCATTAGAAACACTTCTCATAGAAGTATAAGTGCTTTGTGGTGATTTCATGAATGGTTATCACCCATAAATGAAGTACTCTGATTAGAAGCACTTCTCATAGAAGCATAAATGCTTTGTGAGGTTTTCTTGATTGGTTACCACCCGTAAATGATGTACTCTGATTAGAAACACTTCTCATAAAAGCATAAGTGCTTTGTGATGTTTTCTTGATTGGTTACCATCTATAAATGATGTACTCTCATTAGAAACACTTCTCATAGATGTATAAGTGCTTTGTGGTGCTTTCTTGAATGGTTATCACCCATAAATGAAGTACATTCATTAGAAACACTTCTCGTTGAAGCATAACTGCTTTGTGGTATTTTCTTTAATGGTTATCACCCATAAATGAGGTACTTTGATTAGAATTACTTCTCATAGAAGCATAGTTGCTTTGTGGTGTTTTCTTGTTTGGTTATCATCCATAAATGAAGTACTCTGATTAGAAACACTTCTCATATAAGTATAAGTGCTTCGTGGTGTTTTCTTGAATGGTTATCACCCATAAATGATGAACTTTGATTAGAAACACTTCTCATAGAAGCATAAGTGCTTTGTGATGTTTTCTTGATTGGTTACCACCCCTAAATGATGTACTCTGATGAAAAACACTTCTCGTAGAAGCATAAATGCTTTGTGATGTTTTCTTGATTGGTTACCACTCCTAAATGATGTACTATGCGTAGAAACACTACTCATAGAAGTATAAGTGCTTTGTGGTGTTTTCTTGAATGCTTATCATCCATAAATGAAATACTTTTGTTAGAAACACTTTTCATAGAAGCATAAATGCTTTGTGGTGTTTTCTTGATTGGTTACCACCCATAAATGATGTACTCTGATTAGAAACCCATCTCTCAGAAGGATAAGTGCTTTGTGGTGCTTTCTTGATTGGTTATCACCCATAAATGATGTACTCTGATTAGAAACACTTCTCAAAAAAGCATAAGTGCTTTGTGATGTTTTCTTGATTGGTTACCACCCGTAAATGATGTACTCTGATTAGAAACACTTCTCATAAAAGCATAAGTGCTTTGTGATGTTTTCTTGATTGGTTACCATCTATAAATGATGTACTCTCATTAGAAACACTTCTCATAGAAGTATAAGTGCTTTGTGGTGATTTCATGAATGGTTATCACCCATAAATGAAGTACTCTGATTAGAAGCACTTCTCATAGAAGCATAAATACTTTGTGAGGTTTTCTTGATTGGTTACCACCCGTAAATGATGTACTCTGATTAGAAACACTTCTCATAAAAGCATAAGTGCTTTGTGATGTTTTCTTGATTGGTTACCATCTATAAATGATGTACTCTCATTAGAAACACCTCTCATAGATGTATAAGTGCTTTGTGGTGCTTTCTTGAATGGTTATCACCCATAAATGAAGTACATTCATTAGAAACACTTCTCGTTGAAGCATAACTGCTTTGTGGTATTTTCTTTAATGGTTATCACCCATAAATGAGGTACTTTGATTAGAATTACTTCTCATAGAAGCATAGTTGCTTTGTGGTGTTTTCTTGTTTGGTTATCATCCATTAATGAAGTACTCTGATTAGAAACACTTCTCATATAAGTATAAGTGCTTCGTGGTGTTTTCTTGAATGGTTATCACCCATAAATGATGAACTTTGATTAGAAACACTTCTCATAGAAGCATAAGTGCTTTGTGATGTTTTCTTGATTGGTTACCACCCCTAAATGATGTACTCTGATGAAAAACACTTCTCGTAGAAGCATAAATGCTTTGTGATGTTTTCTTGATTGGTTACCACTCCTAAATGATGTACTATGCGTAGAAACACTACTCATAGAAGTATAAGTGCTTTGTGGTGTTTTCTTGAATGCTTATCATCCATAAATGAAATACTTTGTTAGAAACACTTTTCATAGAAGCATAAATGCTTGGTGGTGTTGTCTTGATTGGTTACCACCCATAAATGATGTACTCTGATTAGAAACCCATCTCTCAGAAGGATAAGTGCTTTGTGGTGCTTTCTTGATTGGTTATCACCCATAAATGATGTACTCTGATTAGAAACACTTCTCAAAAAAGCATAAGTGCTTTGTGATGTTTTCTTGATTGGTTACCACCCGTAAATGATGTACTATGATTAGAAACACTTCTCATAAAAGCATAAGTGCTTTGTGATGTTTTCTTGATTGGTTACCATCTATAAATGATGTACTCTCATTAGAAACACTTCTCATAGAAGTATAAGTGCTTTGTGGTGATTTCATGAATGGTTATCACCCATAAATGAAGTACTCTGATTAGAAGCACTTCTCATAGAAGCATAAATGCTTTGTGAGGTTTTCTTGATTGGTTACCACCCGTAAATGATGTACTCTGATTAGAAACACTTCTCATAAAAGCATAAGTGCTTTGTGATGTTTTCTTGATTGGTTACCATCTATAAATGATGTACTCTCATTAGAAACACTTCTCATAGATGTATAAGTGCTTTGTGGTGCTTTCTTGAATGGTTATCACCCATAAATGAAGTACATTCATTAGAAACACTTCTCGTTGAAGCATAACTGCTTTGTGGTATTTTCTTTAATGGTTATCACCCATAAATGAGGTACTTTGATTAGAATTACTTCTCATAGAAGCATAGTTGCTTTGTGGTGTTTTCTTGTTTGGTTATCATCCATAAATAAAGTACTCTGATTAGAAACACTTCTCATATAAGTATAAGTGCTTCGTGGTGTTTTCTTGAATGGTTATCACCCATAAATGATGAACTTTGATTAGAAACACTTCTCATAGAAGCATAAGTGCTTTGTGATGTTTTCTTGATTGGTTACCACCCCTAAATGATGTACTTTGATGAAAAACACTTCTCGTAGAAGCATAAATGCTTTGTGATGTTTTCTTGATTGGTTACCACTCCTAAATGATGTACTATGCGTAGAAACACTACTCATAGAAGTATAAGTGCTTTGTGGTGTTTTCTTGAATGCTTATCATCCATAAATGAAATACTTTTGTTAGAAACACTTTTCATAGAAGCATAAATGCTTTGTGGTGTTTTCTTGATTGGTTACCACCCATAAATGAAGTACTTTGATTAGAAACCCATCTCTCAGAAGGATAACTGCTTTGTGGTGTTTTCTTGAATGGTTATCACCCATAAATGAGGTACTCTGATTAGAATAACTTCTCATAGAAGCATAGTTGCTTTGTGGTGTTTTCTTGATTGGTTACCATCCATAAATGAAGTACTCTGATTAGAAACACTTCTCATATAAGTATAAGTGCTTCGTGGTGTTTTCTTGAATGGTTATCACCCATAAATGATGAACTTTTATTAGAAACACTTCTCATAGAAGTATAAGTGCTTTGTGATGTTTTCTTGATTGGTTACCACCCCTAAATGATGTACTCTGCTGAGAAACACTTCTCGTAGAAGCATAAATGCTTTGTGATGTTTTCTTGATTGGTTACCACTCTTAAATGATGTACTATGATTAGAAACACTTCTCATAAAAGTATAAGTGATTTGTGGTGTTTTCTTGAATGGTTACCATCTATAAATGATGTACTCTCATTACAAACACTTCTCATAGATGTATAAGTGCTTTGTGGTGCTTTCTTGATTGGTTATCACCCATAAATGAAGTACTCCGATTAGAAACACTTCTCATAGAAGCATAAGTGTTCGTGGTGTTTTCTTGAATGGTTATCACCCATAAATGATGTACTATGATTAGAAACACTTCTCGTAGAAGCATAACTGCTTTGTGATGTTTTCTTGATTGGTTACCACTCCTAAATGATGTACTATGTTTAGAAACACTACTCATAGAAGTATAAGTGATTTGTGGTGTTTTCTTGAATGGTTATCACCCATAAATGAAATACTTTTGTTAGAAACACTTTTCATAGAAGCATAAATGCTTGGTGGTGTTCTCTTGATTGGTTACCACCCATAAATGATGTACTCTGATTAGAAACACTTCTCATATAAGTATAAGTGCTTCGTGGTGTTTTCTTGAATGGTTATCACCCATAAATGATGAACTTTGATTAAAACACTTCTCATAGAAGCATAAGTGCTTTGTGATGTTTTCTTGATTGGTTACCACCCCTAAATGATGTACTATGAGTAGAAACACTACTCATAGAAGTATAAGTGCTTTGTGGTGTGTGGTGTTTTCTTGAATGGTTATCACCCATAAATGTAATACTTTTGTTAGAAACACTTTTCAAAGAAGCATAAATGCTTGGTGGTGTTTTCTTGATTGGTTACCACCCATAAATGATATACTCTGATTACAAACACATCTCTTAGAAGTATAAGTGTTTTGTGGTGTTTTCTTGAATGGTTACCACCCATAAATGATGTACTCTGATTAGAAACACTTCTCACAAAACCATAAGTGCTTTGTGATGTTTTCTTGATTGGTTACCACCCATAAATGATGTACTCTGATTAGAAACACATCTCTTAGAAGTATAAGTTCTTTGTGGTGCTTCCTTGATTGGTTACCACCCATAAATGAAGTACTTTGATTAGAAACACTTCTCATAGAAGCATAAATGCTTTGTGGTGTTTTCTTGATTGGTTACCACTCCTAAATGATGTACTATGATTTGAAACACTTCTCATAGAAGCATAAATGCTTTATGGTGTTTTCTTGATTGGTTACCACTCCTAAATGATGTACTATGATTAGAAACATTACTCATAGAAGTATACGTGTTTTGTGGTGTTTTCTTGAATGGTAATCACCCATAAATGAAATACTTCTGTTAGAAACACTTTTCATAGAAGCATAAATGCTTGGTGGTGTTTTCTTGATTGGTTACCACCCATAAATGATGTACTCTGATTAGAAACACATCTCTTAGAAGTGTAAGTGCTTCGTGGTGTTTTCTTGAATGGTTATCACCCATAAATGATGAACTTTGATTAGAAACACTTCTCATAGAAGCATAAGTGCTTTGTGATGTTTTCTTGATTGGTTACCACCCCTAAATGATGTACTCTGCTGAGAAACACTTCTCGTAGAAGCATAAATGCTTTGTGATGTTTTCTTTATTGGTTACCACTCTTAAATGATGTACTATGATTAGAAACACTTCTAATAGAAGTATAAGTGCTTTGTGATGTTTTCTTGATTGGTTACCATCAATAAATGATGTACTCTCATTAGAAACACTTCTCATAGATGTATAAGTGCTTTGTGGTGCTTTCTTGATTGGTTATCACCCATAAATGAAGTACTCCGATTAGAAACACTTCTCATAGAAGCATAAGTGTTCGTGGTGTTTTCTTGAATGGTTATCACCCATAAATGATGTACTATGATTAGAAACACTTCTCGTAGAAGCATAACTGCTTTGTGATGTTTTCTTGATTGGTTACCACTCCTAAATGATGTACTATGATTAGAAACACTACTCATAGAAGTATAAGTGATTTGTGGTGTTTTCTTGAGTGGTTATCACCCATAAATGAAATACTTTTGTTAGAAACACTTGTCATAGAAGCATAAATGCTTGGTGGTGTTCTCTTGATTGGTTACCACCCATAAATGATGTACTCTGATAAGAAACACTTCTAATATAAGTATAAGTGCTTCGTGGTGTTTTCTTGAATGGTTATCACCCATAAATGATGAACTTTGATTAAAACACTTCTCATAGAAGCATAAGTGCTTTGTGATGTTTTCTTAATTGGTTACCACCCCTAAATGATGTACTCTGCTGAGAAACACTTCTCGTAGAAGCATAAATGCTTTGTGATGTTTTCTTTATTGGTTACCACTCTTAAATGATGTACTATGATTAGAAACATTACTCATAGAAGTATAAGTGTTTTGTGGTGTTTTCTTGAATGGTTATCACCCATAAATGAAATACTTTTGTTAGAAACACTTCTCATATAAGTATAAGTGCTTCGTGGTGTTTTCTTGAATGGTTATCACCGATAAATGATGAACTTTGATTAGAAACACTTCTCATAGAAGTATAAGTGTTTTGTGGTGCTTTCTTGAATGGTTACCACCCATAAATGATGTACTCTGATTAGAAACACTTCTCATAGAAGCATAAGTGCTTTGTGATGTTTTCTTGATTGGTTACCATCTATAAATGATGTACTCTCATTAGAAACACTTCTCAAAGATGTATAAGTGCTTTGTGGTGCTTTCTTGAATGGTTATCACCCATAAATGAAGTACATTAATTAGAAACACTTCTCATAGACGCATAAATGCTTTGTGGTGTTTTCTTTAATGGTTATCACCCATAAATGAAGTACTTTGATTAGAAACACTTCTCGTTGAAACATAACTGCTTTGTGGTGTTTTCTTGAATGGTTATCACCCATAAATGAGGTACTTTGATTAGAATAACTTCTCATAGAAGCATAGTTGCTTTGTGGTGTTTTCTTGATTGGTTACCATCCATAAATGAAGTACTCTGATTAGAAACACTTCTCATATAAGTATAAGTGCTTCGTGGTGTTTTCTTGAATGGTTATCACCCATAAATGATGAACTTTTATTAGAAACACTTCTCATAGAAGCATAAGTGCTTTGTGATGTTTTCTTGATTGGTTACCACCCCTAAATGATGTACTCTGCTGAGAAACACTTCTCGTAGACGCATAAATGCTTTGTGATGTTTTCTTGATTGGTTACCACTCCTAAATGATGTACTATGATTAGAAACACTTCCCATAGAAGTATAAGTGTTTTGTGGTGTTTTCTTGAATGGTTATCACCCATAAATGAAATACTTTTGTTAGAAACACTTCTCATAGATGTATAAGTGCTTTGTGGTGCTTTCTTGATTGGTTATCACCCATAAATGAAGTACTCCGATTAGAAACACTTCTCATAGAAGCCTAAGTGTTCGTGGTGTTTTCTTGAATGGTTATCACCCATAAATGATGTACTATGATTAGAAACACTTCTCGTAGAAGCATAACTGCTTTGTGGTGCTTTCTTGATTGGTTATCACACATAAATGAAGTACTCCGATTAGAAACACTTCTCATAGAAGCATAAATGCTTTGTGGTGCTTTCTTGATTGGTTACCACCTATAAATGTAGTACTCTGATTAGAAACACTTCTCATAGAAGTATAAGTGTTTTGTGGTGCTTTCATGAATGGTTATCACCCAAAAATGAAGTACTCTAATTAGAAACACTTCTCATAGAAGCATAAATGCTTTGTGAGGTTTTGTTGATTGGTTACCAACCATAAATGATGTATTCTGATTAGAAACACCTCTCATAAAAGCATAAGTGCTTTGTGATGTTTTCTTGATTGGTTACCATCTATAAATGATGTACTCTCATTAGAAACACTTCTCAAAGATGTATAAGTGCTTTGTGGTGCTTTCTTGAATGGTTATCACCCATAAATGAAGTACATTAATTATAAACACATCTCATAGACGCATAAATGCTTTGTGGTGTTTTCTTTAATGGTTATCACCCATAAATGAAGTACTTTGATTAGAAACACTTCTCGTTGAAGCATAACTGCTTTGTGGTGTTTTCTTGAATGGTTATCACCCATAAATGAGGTACTTTGATTAGAATAACTTCTCATAGAAGCATAGTTGCTTTGTGGTGTTTTCTTGATTGGTTACCATCCATAAATGAAGTACTCTGATTAGAAACACTTCTCATATAAGTATAAGTGCTTCGTTGTGTTTTCTTGAATGGTTATCACCCATAAATGATGAACTTTTATTAGAAACACTTCTCATAGAAGCATAAGTGCTTTGTGATGTTTTATTGATTGGTTACCACCCCTAAATGATGTACTCTGCTGAGAAACACTTCTCGTAGAAGCATAAATGCTTTGTGATGTTTTCTTTATTGGTTACCACTCTTAAATGATGTACTATGATTAGAAACACTTCTCATAGAAGTATAAGTGCTTTGTGATGTTTTCTTGATTGGTTACCATCTATAAATGATGTACTCTCATTAGAAACACTTCTCATAGATGTATAAGTGCTTTGTGGTGCTTTCTTGATTGGTTATCACCCATAAATGAAGTACTCCGATTAGAAACACTTCTCATAGAAGCCTAAGTGTTCGTGGTGTTTTCTTGAATGGTTATCACCCATAAATGATGTACTATGATTAGAAACACTTCTCGTAGAAGCATAACTGCTTTGTGATGTTTTCTTGATTGGTTACCACTCCTAAATGATGTAGTATGATTAGAAACACTACTCATAGAAGTATATGTGATTTGTGGTGTTTTCTTGAATGGTTATCACCCATAAATGAAATACTTTTGTTAGAAACACTTGTCATAGAAGCATAAATGCTTGGTGGTGTTCTCTTGATTGGTTACCACCCCTAAATGATGTACTCTGCTGAGAAACACTTCTCGTAGAAGCATAAATGCTTTGTGATGTTTTCTTGATTGGTTACCATATATAAATGATGTACTCTCATTAGAAACACTTCTCATAGATGTATAAGTGCTTTGTGGTGCTTTCTTGATTGGTTATCACCCATAAATGAAGTACTCCGATTAGAAACACTTCTCATAGAAGCCTAAGTGTTCGTGGTGTTTTCTTGAATGGTTATCACCCATAAATGATGTACTATGATTAGAAACACTTCTCGTAGAAGCATAACTGCTTTGTGATGTTTTCTTGATTGGTTACCACTCCTAAATGATGTAGTATGATTAGAAACACTACTCATAGAAGTATAAGTGCTTCGTGGTGTTTTCTTGAATGGTTATCACCCATAAATGATGAACTTTTATTAGAAACACTTCTCATAGAAGCATAAGTGCTTTGTGATGTTTTATTGATTGGTTACCACCCCTAAATGATGTACTCTGCTGAGAAACACTTCTCGTAGAAGCATAAATGCTTTGTGATGTTTTCTTGATTGGTTACCATATATAAATGATGTACTCTCATTAGAAACACTTCTCATAGATGTATAAGTGCTTTGTGGTGCTTTCTTGATTGGTTATCACCCATAAATGAAGTACTCCGATTAGAAACACTTCTCATAGAAGCATAAGTGTTCGTGGTGTTTTCTTGAATGGTTATCACCCATAAATGATGTACTATGATTAGAAACACTTCTCGTAGAAGCATAACTGCTTTGTGATGTTTTCTTGATTGGTTACCACTCCTAAATGATGTACTATGATTAGAAACACTACTCATAGAAGTATAAGTGATTTGTGGTGTTTTCTTGAATGGTTATCACCCATAAATGAAATACTTTTGTTAGAAACACTTGTCATAGAAGCATAAATGCTTGGTGGTGTTCTCTTGATTGGTTACCACCCATAAATGATGTACTCTGATTAGAAACACTTCTCATATAAGTATAAGTGCTTCGTGGTGTTTTCTTGAATGGTTATCACCCATAAATGATGAACTTTGATTAAAACACTTCTCATAGAAGCATAAGTGCTTTGTGATGTTTTCTTGATTGGTTACCACCCCTAAATGATGTACTCTGCTGAGAAACACTTCTCGTAGAAGCATAAATGCTTTTTGATGTTTTCTTTATTGTTACCACTCTTAAATGATGTACTATGATTAGAAACACTTCTCATAGAAGTATAAGTGTTTTGTGGTGTTTTCTTGAATGGTTATCACCCATAAATGAAATACTTTTGTTAGAAACACTTTTCATAGAAGCATAAATTCTTGGTGGTGTTCTCTTGATTGGTTACCACCCATAAATAATGTACTCTGATTAGAAACACATCTTATAGAAGCATAAATGCTTTGTGAGGTTTTCTTGATTGGTTACCACCCATAAATGATGTATTTTGATTAGAAACACTTCTCATAAAAGCATAGTTGCTTTGTGGTGTTTTCTTGATTGGTTACCATCCATAAATGAAGTACTCTGATTAGAAACACTTCTCATATAAGTATAAGTGTTTTGTGGTGCTTTCATGAATGGTTATCACCCAAAAATGAAGTACTCTGATTAGAAATACTTCTCATAGAAGCATAAATGCTTTGTGAGGTTTTGTTGATTGGTTACCAACCATAAATGATGTATTCTGATTAGAAACACCTCTCATAAAAGCATAAGTGCTTTGTGATGTTTTCTTGATTGGTTACCATCTATAAATGATGTACTCTCATTAGAAACACTTCTCAAAGATGTATAAGTGCTTTGTGGTGCTTTCTTGAATGGTTATCACCCATAAATGAAGTACATTAATTAGAAACACTTCTCATAGATGCATAAATGCTTTGTGGTGTTTTCTTTAATGGTTATCACCCATAAATGAAGTACTTTGATTAGAAACACTTCTCGTTGAAGCATAACTGCTTTGTGGTGTTTTCTTGAATGATTATCACCCCTAAATGATGTACTCTGCTGAGAAACACTTCTCGTAGAAGCATAAGTGCTTTGTGATGTTTTCTTGATTGGTTACCACCCCTAAATGATGTACTTTGATGAAAAACACTTCTCGTAGAAGCATAAATGCTTTGTGATGTTTTCTTGATTGGTTACCACTCCTAAATGATGTACTATGCGTAGAAACACTACTCATAGAAGTATAAGTGCTTTGTGGTGTTTTCTTGAATGCTTATCATCCATAAATGAAATACTTTTGTTAGAAACACTTTTCATAGAAGCATAAATGCTTTGTGGTGTTTTCTTGATTGGTTACCACCCATAAATGAAGTACTTTGATTAGAAACCCATCTCTCAGAAGGATAACTGCTTTGTGGTGTTTTCTTGAATGGTTATCACCCATAAATGAGGTACTCTGATTAGAATAACTTCTCATAGAAGCATAGTTGCTTTGTGGTGTTTTCTTGATTGGTTACCATCCATAAATGAAGTACTCTGATTAGAAACACTTCTCATATAAGTATAAGTGCTTCGTGGTGTTTTCTTGAATGGTTATCACCCATAAATGATGAACTTTTATTAGAAACACTTCTCATAGAAGTATAAGTGCTTTGTGATGTTTTCTTGATTGGTTACCACCCCTAAATGATGTACTCTGCTGAGAAACACTTCTCGTAGAAGCATAAATGCTTTGTGATGTTTTCTTGATTGGTTACCACTCTTAAATGATGTACTATGATTAGAAACACTTCTCATAAAAGTATAAGTGATTTGTGGTGTTTTCTTGAATGGTTACCATCTATAAATGATGTACTCTCATTACAAACACTTCTCATAGATGTATAAGTGCTTTGTGGTGCTTTCTTGATTGGTTATCACCCATAAATGAAGTACTCCGATTAGAAACACTTCTCATAGAAGCATAAGTGTTCGTGGTGTTTTCTTGAATGGTTATCACCCATAAATGATGTACTATGATTAGAAACACTTCTCGTAGAAGCATAACTGCTTTGTGATGTTTTCTTGATTGGTTACCACTCCTAAATGATGTACTATGTTTAGAAACACTACTCATAGAAGTATAAGTGATTTGTGGTGTTTTCTTGAATGGTTATCACCCATAAATGAAATACTTTTGTTAGAAACACTTTTCATAGAAGCATAAATGCTTGGTGGTGTTCTCTTGATTGGTTACCACCCATAAATGATGTACTCTGATTAGAAACACTTCTCATATAAGTATAAGTGCTTCGTGGTGTTTTCTTGAATGGTTATCACCCATAAATGATGAACTTTGATTAAAACACTTCTCATAGAAGCATAAGTGCTTTGTGATGTTTTCTTGATTGGTTACCACCCCTAAATGATGTACTATGAGTAGAAACACTACTCATAGAAGTATAAGTGCTTTGTGGTGTGTGGTGTTTTCTTGAATGGTTATCACCCATAAATGTAATACTTTTGTTAGAAACACTTTTCAAAGAAGCATAAATGCTTGGTGGTGTTTTCTTGATTGGTTACCACCCATAAATGATATACTCTGATTACAAACACATCTCTTAGAAGTATAAGTGTTTTGTGGTGTTTTCTTGAATGGTTACCACCCATAAATGATGTACTCTGATTAGAAACACTTCTCACAAAACCATAAGTGCTTTGTGATGTTTTCTTGATTGGTTACCACCCATAAATGATGTACTCTGATTAGAAACACATCTCTTAGAAGTATAAGTTCTTTGTGGTGCTTCCTTGATTGGTTACCACCCATAAATGAAGTACTTTGATTAGAAACACTTCTCATAGAAGCATAAATGCTTTGTGGTGTTTTCTTGATTGGTTACCACTCCTAAATGATGTACTATGATTTGAAACACTTCTCATAGAAGCATAAATGCTTTATGGTGTTTTCTTGATTGGTTACCACTCCTAAATGATGTACTATGATTAGAAACATTACTCATAGAAGTATACGTGTTTTGTGGTGTTTTCTTGAATGGTAATCACCCATAAATGAAATACTTCTGTTAGAAACACTTTTCATAGAAGCATAAATGCTTGGTGGTGTTTTCTTGATTGGTTACCACCCATAAATGATGTACTCTGATTAGAAACACATCTCTTAGAAGTGTAAGTGCTTCGTGGTGTTTTCTTGAATGGTTATCACCCATAAATGATGAACTTTGATTAGAAACACTTCTCATAGAAGCATAAGTGCTTTGTGATGTTTTCTTGATTGGTTACCACCCCTAAATGATGTACTCTGCTGAGAAACACTTCTCGTAGAAGCATAAATGCTTTGTGATGTTTTCTTTATTGGTTACCACTCTTAAATGATGTACTATGATTAGAAACACTTCTAATAGAAGTATAAGTGCTTTGTGATGTTTTCTTGATTGGTTACCATCAATAAATGATGTACTCTCATTAGAAACACTTCTCATAGATGTATAAGTGCTTTGTGGTGCTTTCTTGATTGGTTATCACCCATAAATGAAGTACTCCGATTAGAAACACTTCTCATAGAAGCATAAGTGTTCGTGGTGTTTTCTTGAATGGTTATCACCCATAAATGATGTACTATGATTAGAAACACTTCTCGTAGAAGCATAACTGCTTTGTGATGTTTTCTTGATTGGTTACCACTCCTAAATGATGTACTATGATTAGAAACACTACTCATAGAAGTATAAGTGATTTGTGGTGTTTTCTTGAGTGGTTATCACCCATAAATGAAATACTTTTGTTAGAAACACTTGTCATAGAAGCATAAATGCTTGGTGGTGTTCTCTTGATTGGTTACCACCCATAAATGATGTACTCTGATAAGAAACACTTCTAATATAAGTATAAGTGCTTCGTGGTGTTTTCTTGAATGGTTATCACCCATAAATGATGAACTTTGATTAAAACACTTCTCATAGAAGCATAAGTGCTTTGTGATGTTTTCTTAATTGGTTACCACCCCTAAATGATGTACTCTGCTGAGAAACACTTCTCGTAGAAGCATAAATGCTTTGTGATGTTTTCTTTATTGGTTACCACTCTTAAATGATGTACTATGATTAGAAACATTACTCATAGAAGTATAAGTGTTTTGTGGTGTTTTCTTGAATGGTTATCACCCATAAATGAAATACTTTTGTTAGAAACACTTCTCATATAAGTATAAGTGCTTCGTGGTGTTTTCTTGAATGGTTATCACCGATAAATGATGAACTTTGATTAGAAACACTTCTCATAGAAGTATAAGTGTTTTGTGGTGCTTTCTTGAATGGTTACCACCCATAAATGATGTACTCTGATTAGAAACACTTCTCATAGAAGCATAAGTGCTTTGTGATGTTTTCTTGATTGGTTACCATCTATAAATGATGTACTCTCATTAGAAACACTTCTCAAAGATGTATAAGTGCTTTGTGGTGCTTTCTTGAATGGTTATCACCCATAAATGAAGTACATTAATTAGAAACACTTCTCATAGACGCATAAATGCTTTGTGGTGTTTTCTTTAATGGTTATCACCCATAAATGAAGTACTTTGATTAGAAACACTTCTCGTTGAAACATAACTGCTTTGTGGTGTTTTCTTGAATGGTTATCACCCATAAATGAGGTACTTTGATTAGAATAACTTCTCATAGAAGCATAGTTGCTTTGTGGTGTTTTCTTGATTGGTTACCATCCATAAATGAAGTACTCTGATTAGAAACACTTCTCATATAAGTATAAGTGCTTCGTGGTGTTTTCTTGAATGGTTATCACCCATAAATGATGAACTTTTATTAGAAACACTTCTCATAGAAGCATAAGTGCTTTGTGATGTTTTCTTGATTGGTTACCACCCCTAAATGATGTACTCTGCTGAGAAACACTTCTCGTAGACGCATAAATGCTTTGTGATGTTTTCTTGATTGGTTACCACTCCTAAATGATGTACTATGATTAGAAACACTTCCCATAGAAGTATAAGTGTTTTGTGGTGTTTTCTTGAATGGTTATCACCCATAAATGAAATACTTTTGTTAGAAACACTTCTCATAGATGTATAAGTGCTTTGTGGTGCTTTCTTGATTGGTTATCACCCATAAATGAAGTACTCCGATTAGAAACACTTCTCATAGAAGCCTAAGTGTTCGTGGTGTTTTCTTGAATGGTTATCACCCATAAATGATGTACTATGATTAGAAACACTTCTCGTAGAAGCATAACTGCTTTGTGGTGCTTTCTTGATTGGTTATCACACATAAATGAAGTACTCCGATTAGAAACACTTCTCATAGAAGCATAAATGCTTTGTGGTGCTTTCTTGATTGGTTACCACCTATAAATGTAGTACTCTGATTAGAAACACTTCTCATAGAAGTATAAGTGTTTTGTGGTGCTTTCATGAATGGTTATCACCCAAAAATGAAGTACTCTAATTAGAAACACTTCTCATAGAAGCATAAATGCTTTGTGAGGTTTTGTTGATTGGTTACCAACCATAAATGATGTATTCTGATTAGAAACACCTCTCATAAAAGCATAAGTGCTTTGTGATGTTTTCTTGATTGGTTACCATCTATAAATGATGTACTCTCATTAGAAACACTTCTCAAAGATGTATAAGTGCTTTGTGGTGCTTTCTTGAATGGTTATCACCCATAAATGAAGTACATTAATTATAAACACATCTCATAGACGCATAAATGCTTTGTGGTGTTTTCTTTAATGGTTATCACCCATAAATGAAGTACTTTGATTAGAAACACTTCTCGTTGAAGCATAACTGCTTTGTGGTGTTTTCTTGAATGGTTATCACCCATAAATGAGGTACTTTGATTAGAATAACTTCTCATAGAAGCATAGTTGCTTTGTGGTGTTTTCTTGATTGGTTACCATCCATAAATGAAGTACTCTGATTAGAAACACTTCTCATATAAGTATAAGTGCTTCGTTGTGTTTTCTTGAATGGTTATCACCCATAAATGATGAACTTTTATTAGAAACACTTCTCATAGAAGCATAAGTGCTTTGTGATGTTTTATTGATTGGTTACCACCCCTAAATGATGTACTCTGCTGAGAAACACTTCTCGTAGAAGCATAAATGCTTTGTGATGTTTTCTTTATTGGTTACCACTCTTAAATGATGTACTATGATTAGAAACACTTCTCATAGAAGTATAAGTGCTTTGTGATGTTTTCTTGATTGGTTACCATCTATAAATGATGTACTCTCATTAGAAACACTTCTCATAGATGTATAAGTGCTTTGTGGTGCTTTCTTGATTGGTTATCACCCATAAATGAAGTACTCCGATTAGAAACACTTCTCATAGAAGCCTAAGTGTTCGTGGTGTTTTCTTGAATGGTTATCACCCATAAATGATGTACTATGATTAGAAACACTTCTCGTAGAAGCATAACTGCTTTGTGATGTTTTCTTGATTGGTTACCACTCCTAAATGATGTAGTATGATTAGAAACACTACTCATAGAAGTATATGTGATTTGTGGTGTTTTCTTGAATGGTTATCACCCATAAATGAAATACTTTTGTTAGAAACACTTGTCATAGAAGCATAAATGCTTGGTGGTGTTCTCTTGATTGGTTACCACCCCTAAATGATGTACTCTGCTGAGAAACACTTCTCGTAGAAGCATAAATGCTTTGTGATGTTTTCTTGATTGGTTACCATATATAAATGATGTACTCTCATTAGAAACACTTCTCATAGATGTATAAGTGCTTTGTGGTGCTTTCTTGATTGGTTATCACCCATAAATGAAGTACTCCGATTAGAAACACTTCTCATAGAAGCCTAAGTGTTCGTGGTGTTTTCTTGAATGGTTATCACCCATAAATGATGTACTATGATTAGAAACACTTCTCGTAGAAGCATAACTGCTTTGTGATGTTTTCTTGATTGGTTACCACTCCTAAATGATGTAGTATGATTAGAAACACTACTCATAGAAGTATAAGTGCTTCGTGGTGTTTTCTTGAATGGTTATCACCCATAAATGATGAACTTTTATTAGAAACACTTCTCATAGAAGCATAAGTGCTTTGTGATGTTTTATTGATTGGTTACCACCCCTAAATGATGTACTCTGCTGAGAAACACTTCTCGTAGAAGCATAAATGCTTTGTGATGTTTTCTTGATTGGTTACCATATATAAATGATGTACTCTCATTAGAAACACTTCTCATAGATGTATAAGTGCTTTGTGGTGCTTTCTTGATTGGTTATCACCCATAAATGAAGTACTCCGATTAGAAACACTTCTCATAGAAGCATAAGTGTTCGTGGTGTTTTCTTGAATGGTTATCACCCATAAATGATGTACTATGATTAGAAACACTTCTCGTAGAAGCATAACTGCTTTGTGATGTTTTCTTGATTGGTTACCACTCCTAAATGATGTACTATGATTAGAAACACTACTCATAGAAGTATAAGTGATTTGTGGTGTTTTCTTGAATGGTTATCACCCATAAATGAAATACTTTTGTTAGAAACACTTGTCATAGAAGCATAAATGCTTGGTGGTGTTCTCTTGATTGGTTACCACCCATAAATGATGTACTCTGATTAGAAACACTTCTCATATAAGTATAAGTGCTTCGTGGTGTTTTCTTGAATGGTTATCACCCATAAATGATGAACTTTGATTAAAACACTTCTCATAGAAGCATAAGTGCTTTGTGATGTTTTCTTGATTGGTTACCACCCCTAAATGATGTACTCTGCTGAGAAACACTTCTCGTAGAAGCATAAATGCTTTTTGATGTTTTCTTTATTGTTACCACTCTTAAATGATGTACTATGATTAGAAACACTTCTCATAGAAGTATAAGTGTTTTGTGGTGTTTTCTTGAATGGTTATCACCCATAAATGAAATACTTTTGTTAGAAACACTTTTCATAGAAGCATAAATTCTTGGTGGTGTTCTCTTGATTGGTTACCACCCATAAATAATGTACTCTGATTAGAAACACATCTTATAGAAGCATAAATGCTTTGTGAGGTTTTCTTGATTGGTTACCACCCATAAATGATGTATTTTGATTAGAAACACTTCTCATAAAAGCATAGTTGCTTTGTGGTGTTTTCTTGATTGGTTACCATCCATAAATGAAGTACTCTGATTAGAAACACTTCTCATATAAGTATAAGTGTTTTGTGGTGCTTTCATGAATGGTTATCACCCAAAAATGAAGTACTCTGATTAGAAATACTTCTCATAGAAGCATAAATGCTTTGTGAGGTTTTGTTGATTGGTTACCAACCATAAATGATGTATTCTGATTAGAAACACCTCTCATAAAAGCATAAGTGCTTTGTGATGTTTTCTTGATTGGTTACCATCTATAAATGATGTACTCTCATTAGAAACACTTCTCAAAGATGTATAAGTGCTTTGTGGTGCTTTCTTGAATGGTTATCACCCATAAATGAAGTACATTAATTAGAAACACTTCTCATAGATGCATAAATGCTTTGTGGTGTTTTCTTTAATGGTTATCACCCATAAATGAAGTACTTTGATTAGAAACACTTCTCGTTGAAGCATAACTGCTTTGTGGTGTTTTCTTGAATGATTATCACCCCTAAATGATGTACTCTGCTGAGAAACACTTCTCGTAGAAGCATAAATGCTTTGTGATGTTTTCTCGATTGGTTACCATCTATAAATGATGTACTCTCATTAGAAACACTTCTCATAGATGTATAAGTGCTTTGTGGTGCTTTCTTGATTGGTTATCACCCATAAATGAAGTACTCCGATTAGAAACACTTCTCATAGAAGCCTAAGTGTTCGTGGTGTTTTCTTGAATGGTTATCACCCATAAATGATGTACTATGATTAGAAACACTTCTCGTAGAAGCATAACTGCTTTGTGATGTTTTCTTGATTGGTTACCACTCCTAAATGATGTAGTATGATTAGAAACACTTCTCAAAGATGTATAAGTGCTTTGTGGTGCTTTCTTGAATGGTTATCACCCATAAATGAAGTACATTAATTAGAAACACTTCTCATAGATGCATAAATGCTTTGTGGTGTTTTCTTTAATGGTTATCACCCATAAATGAAGTACTTTGATTAGAAACACTTCTCGTTGAAGCATAACTGCTTTGTGGTGTTTTCTTGAATGGTTATCACCCATAAATGAGGTACTTTGATTAGAATAACTTCTCATAGAAGCATAGTTGCTTTGTGGTGTTTTCTTGATTGGTTACCATCCATAAATGAAGTACTCTGATTAGAAACACTTCTCATATAAGTATAAGTGCTTCGTGGTGTTTTCTTGAATGGTTATCACCCATAAATGATGAACTTTTATTAGAAACACTTCTCGTAGAAGCATAACTGCTTTGTGATGTTTTCTTGATTGGTTACCACTCCTAAATGATGTAGTATGATTAGAAACACTACTCATAGAAGTATAAGTGCTTCGTGGTGTTTTCTTGAATGGTTATCACCCATAAATGATTAACTTTTATTAGAAACACTTCTCATAGAAGTATAAGTGTTTTGTGGTGTTTTCTTGAATGGTTATCACCCATAAATGAAATACTTTTGTTAGAAATACTTTTCATAGAAGCATAAATGCTTGGTGGTGTTCTCTTGATTGGTTACCACCCATAAATGATGTACTCTGATTAGAAACACTTCTAATAGAAGCATAAGTGCTTTGTGATGTTTTCTTGATTGGTTACCATCTATAAATGATGTACTCTCATTAGAAACACTTCTCATAAATGTATAAGTGCTTTGTGGTGCTTTCTTGATTGGTTATCACACATAAATGAAGTACTCCGATTAGAAACACTTCTCATAGAAGCATAAATGCTTTGTGGTGCTTTCTTGATTGGTTACCACCTTTAAATGTAGTACTCTGATTAGAAACACTTCTCATAGAAGTATAAGTGTTTTGTGGTGCTTTCATGAATGGTTATCACCCAAAAATGAAGTACTCTGATTAGAAACACTTCTCATAGAAGCATAAATGCTTTGTGAGGTTTTGTTGATTGGTTACCAACCATAAATGATGTATTCTGATTAGAAACACCTCTCATAAAAGCATAAGTGCTTTGTGATGTTTTCTTGATTGGTTACCATCTATAAATGATGTACTCTCATTAGAAACACTTCTCAAAGATGTATAAGTGCTTTGTGGTGCTTTCTTGAATGGTTATCACCCATAAATGAAGTACATTAATTAGAAACACATCTCATAGACGCATAAATGCTTTGTGGTGTTTTCTTTAATGGTTATCACCCATAAATGAAGTACTTTGATTAGAAACACTTCTCGTTGAAGCATAACTGCTTTGTGGTGTTTTCTTGAATGGTTATCACCCATAAATGAGGTACTTTGATTAGAATAACTTCTCATAGAAGCATAGTTGCTTTGTGGTGTTTTCTTGATTGGTTACCATCCATAAATGAAGTACTCTGATTAGAAACACTTCTCATATAAGTATAAGTGCTTCGTGGTGTTTTCTTGAATGGTTATCACCCATAAATGATGAACTTTTATTAGAAACACTTCTCATAGAAGCATAAGTGCTTTGTGATGTTTTATTGATTGGTTACCACCCCTAAATGATGTACTCTGCTGAGAAACACTTCTCGTAGAAGCATAAATGCTTTGTGATGTTTTCTTTATTGGTTACCACTCTTAAATGATGTACTATGATTAGAAACACTTCTCATAGAAGTATAAGTGCTTTGTGATGTTTTCTTGATTGGTTACCATCTATAAATGATGTACTCTCATTAGAAACACTTCTCATAGATGTATAAGTGCTTTGTGGTGCTTTCTTGATTGGTTATCACCCATAAATGAAGTACTCCGATTAGAAACACTTCTCATAGAAGCCTAAGTGTTCGTGGTGTTTTCTTGAATGGTTATCACCCATAAATGATGTACTATGATTAGAAACACTTCTCGTAGAAGCATAACTGCTTTGTGATGTTTTCTTGATTGGTTACCACTCCTAAATGATGTAGTATGATTAGAAACACTACTCATAGAAGTATATGTGATTTGTGGTGTTTTCTTGAATGGTTATCACCCATAAATGAAATACTTTTGTTAGAAACACTTGTCATAGAAGCATAAATGCTTGGTGGTGTTCTCTTGATTGGTTACCACCCCTAAATGATGTACTCTGCTGAGAAACACTTCTCGTAGAAGCATAAATGCTTTGTGATGTTTTCTTGATTGGTTACCATATATAAATGATGTACTCTCATTAGAAACACTTCTCATAGATGTATAAGTGCTTTGTGGTGCTTTCTTGATTGGTTATCACCCATAAATGAAGTACTCCGATTAGAAACACTTCTCATAGAAGCCTAAGTGTTCGTGGTGTTTTCTTGAATGGTTATCACCCATAAATGATGTACTATGATTAGAAACACTTCTCGTAGAAGCATAACTGCTTTGTGATGTTTTCTTGATTGGTTACCACTCCTAAATGATGTAGTATGATTAGAAACACTACTCATAGAAGTATAAGTGCTTCGTGGTGTTTTCTTGAATGGTTATCACCCATAAATGATGAACTTTTATTAGAAACACTTCTCATAGAAGCATAAGTGCTTTGTGATGTTTTATTGATTGGTTACCACCCCTAAATGATGTACTCTGCTGAGAAACACTTCTCGTAGAAGCATAAATGCTTTGTGATGTTTTCTTGATTGGTTACCATATATAAATGATGTACTCTCATTAGAAACACTTCTCATAGATGTATAAGTGCTTTGTGGTGCTTTCTTGATTGGTTATCACCCATAAATGAAGTACTCCGATTAGAAACACTTCTCATAGAAGCATAAGTGTTCGTGGTGTTTTCTTGAATGGTTATCACCCATAAATGATGTACTATGATTAGAAACACTTCTCGTAGAAGCATAACTGCTTTGTGATATTTTCTTGATTGGTTACCACTCCTAAATGATGTACTATGATTAGAAACACTACTCATAGAAGTATAAGTGATTTGTGGTGTTTTCTTGAATGGTTATCACCCATAAATGAAATACTTTTGTTAGAAACACTTGTCATAGAAGCATAAATGCTTGGTGGTGTTCTCTTGATTGGTTACCACCCATAAATGATGTACTCTGATTAGAAACACTTCTCATATAAGTATAAGTGCTTCGTGGTGTTTTCTTGAATGGTTATCACCCATAAATGATGAACTTTGATTAAAACACTTCTCATAGAAGCATAAGTGCTTTGTGATGTTTTCTTGATTGGTTACCACCCCTAAATGATGTACTCTGCTGAGAAACACTTCTCGTAGAAGCATAAATGCTTTTTGATGTTTTCTTTATTGTTACCACTCTTAAATGATGTACTATGATTAGAAACACTTCTCATAGAAGTATAAGTGTTTTGTGGTGTTTTCTTGAATGGTTATCACCCATAAATGAAATACTTTTGTTAGAAACACTTTTCATAGAAGCATAAATTCTTGGTGGTGTTCTCTTGATTGGTTACCACCCATAAATAATGTACTCTGATTAGAAACACATCTTATAGAAGCATAAATCCTTTGTGAGGTTTTCTTGATTGGTTACCACCCATAAATGATGTATTTTGATTAGAAACACTTCTCATAAAAGCATAGTTGCTTTGTGGTGTTTTCTTGATTGGTTACCATCCATAAATGAAGTACTCTGATTAGAAACACTTCTCATATAAGTATAAGTGTTTTGTGGTGCTTTCATGAATGGTTATCACCCAAAAATGAAGTACTCTGATTAGAAATACTTCTCATAGAAGCATAAATGCTTTGTGAGGTTTTGTTGATTGGTTACCAACCATAAATGATGTATTCTGATTAGAAACACCTCTCATAAAAGCATAAGTGCTTTGTGATGTTTTCTTGATTGGTTACCATCTATAAATGATGTACTCTCATTAGAAACACTTCTCAAAGATGTATAAGTGCTTTGTGGTGCTTTCTTGAATGGTTATCACCCATAAATGAAGTACATTAATTAGAAACACTTCTCATAGATGCATAAATGCTTTGTGGTGTTTTCTTTAATGGTTATCACCCATAAATGAAGTACTTTGATTAGAAACACTTCTCGTTGAAGCATAACTGCTTTGTGGTGTTTTCTTGAATGGTTATCACCCCTAAATGATGTACTCTGCTGAGAAACACTTCTCGTAGAAGCATAAATGCTTTGTGATGTTTTCTCGATTGGTTACCATCTATAAATGATGTACTCTCATTAGAAACACTTCTCATAGATGTATAAGTGCTTTGTGGTGCTTTCTTGATTGGTTATCACCCATAAATGAAGTACTCCGATTAGAAACACTTCTCATAGAAGCCTAAGTGTTCGTGGTGTTTTCTTGAATGGTTATCACCCATAAATGATGTACTATGATTAGAAACACTTCTCGTAGAAGCATAACTGCTTTGTGATGTTTTCTTGATTGGTTACCACTCCTAAATGATGTAGTATGATTAGAAACACTTCTCAAAGATGTATAAGTGCTTTGTGGTGCTTTCTTGAATGGTTATCACCCATAAATGAAGTACATTAATTAGAAACACTTCTCATAGATGCATAAATGCTTTGTGGTGTTTTCTTTAATGGTTATCACCCATAAATGAAGTACTTTGATTAGAAACACTTCTCGTTGAAGCATAACTGCTTTGTGGTGTTTTCTTGAATGGTTATCACCCATAAATGAGGTACTTTGATTAGAATAACTTCTCATAGAAGCATAGTTGCTTTGTGGTGTTTTCTTGATTGGTTACCATCCATAAATGAAGTACTCTGATTAGAAACACTTCTCATATAAGTATAAGTGCTTCGTGGTGTTTTCTTGAATGGTTATCACCCATAAATGATGAACTTTTATTAGAAACACTTCTCGTAGAAGCATAACTGCTTTGTGATGTTTTCTTGATTGGTTACCACTCCTAAATGATGTAGTATGATTAGAAACACTACTCATAGAAGTATAAGTGCTTCGTGGTGTTTTCTTGAATGGTTATCACCCATAAATGATGAACTTTTATTAGAAACACTTCTCATAGAAGTATAAGTGTTTTGTGGTGTTTTCTTGAATGGTTATCACCCATAAATGAAATACTTTTGTTAGAAATACTTTTCATAGAAGCATAAATGCTTGGTGGTGTTCTCTTGATTGGTTACCACCCATAAATGATGTACTCTGATTAGAAACACTTCTAATAGAAGCATAAGTGCTTTGTGATGTTTTCTTGATTGGTTACCATCTATAAATGATGTACTCTCATTAGAAACACTTCTCATAAATGTATAAGTGCTTTGTGGTGCTTTCTTGATTGGTTATCACACATAAATGAAGTACTCCGATTAGAAACACTTCTCATAGAAGCATAAATGCTTTGTGGTGCTTTCTTGATTGGTTACCACCTATAAATGTAGTACTCTGATTAGAAACACTTCTCATAGAAGTATAAGTGTTTTGTGGTGCTTTCATGAATGGTTATCACCCAAAAATGAAGTACTCTGATTAGAAACACTTCTCATAGAAGCATAAATGCTTTGTGAGGTTTTGTTGATTGGTTACCAACCATAAATGATGTATTCTGATTAGAAACACCTCTCATAAAAGCATAAGTGCTTTGTGATGTTTTCTTGATTGGTTACCATCTATAAATGATGTACTCTCATTAGAAACACTTCTCAAAGATGTATAAGTGCTTTGTGGTGCTTTCTTGAATGGTTATCACCCATAAATGAAGTACATTAATTAGAAACACATCTCATAGACGCATAAATGCTTTGTGGTGTTTTCTTTAATGGTTATCACCCATAAATGAAGTACTTTGATTAGAAACACTTCTCGTTGAAGCATAACTGCTTTGTGGTGTTTTCTTGAATGGTTATCACCCATAAATGAGGTACTTTGATTAGAATAACTTCTCATAGAAGCATAGTTGCTTTGTGGTGTTTTCTTGATTGGTTACCATCCATAAATGAAGTACTCTGATTAGAAACACTTCTCATATAAGTATAAGTGCTTCGTGGTGTTTTCTTGAATGGTTATCACCCATAAATGATGAACTTTTATTAGAAACACTTTTCATAGAAGCATAAGTGCTTTGTGATGTTTTATTGATTGGTTACCACCCCTAAATGATGTACTCTGCTGAGAAACACTTCTCGTAGAAGCATAAATGCTTTGTGATGTTTTCTTTATTGGTTACCACTCTTAAATGATGTACTATGATTAGAAACACTTCTCATAGAAGTATAAGTGCTTTGTGATGTTTTCTTGATTGGTTACCATCTATAAATGATGTACTCTCATTAGAAACACTTCTCATAGATGTATAAGTGCTTTGTGGTTCTTTCTTGATTGGTTATCACCCATAAATGAAGTACTCCGATTAGAAACACTTCTCATAGAAGCCTAAGTGTTCGTGGTGTTTTCTTGAATGGTTATCACCCATAAATGATGTACTATGATTAGAAACACTTCTCGTAGAAGCATAACTGCTTTGTGATGTTTTCTTGATTGGTTACCACTCCTAAATGATGTAGTATGATTAGAAACACTACTCATAGAAGTATAAGTGATTTGTGGTGTTTTCTTGAATGGTTATCACCCATAAATGAAATACTTTTGTTAGAAACACTTGTCATAGAAGCATAAATGCTTGGTGGTGTTCTCTTGATTGGTTACCACCCCTAAATGATGTACTCTGCTGAGAAACACTTCTCGTAGAAGCATAAATGCTTTGTGATGTTTTCTTGATTGGTTACCATATATAAATGATGTACTCTCATTAGAAACACTTCTCATAGATGTATAAGTGCTTTGTGGTGCTTTCTTGATTGGTTATCACCCATAAATGAAGTACTCCGATTAGAAACACTTCTCATAGAAGCCTAAGTGTTCGTGGTGTTTTCTTGAATGGTTATCACCCATAAATGATGTACTATGATTAGAAACACTTCTCGTAGAAGCATAACTGCTTTGTGATGTTTTCTTGATTGGTTACCACTCCTAAATGATGTAGTATGATTAGAAACACTACTCATAGAAGTATAAGTGCTTCGTGGTGTTTTCTTGAATGGTTATCACCCATAAATGATGAACTTTTATTAGAAACACTTCTCATAGAAGCATAAGTGCTTTGTGATGTTTTATTGATTGGTTACCACCCCTAAATGATGTACTCTGCTGAGAAACACTTCTCGTAGAAGCATAAATGCTTTGTGATGTTTTCTTGATTGGTTACCATATATAAATGATGTACTCTCATTAGAAACACTTCTCATAGATGTATAAGTGCTTTGTGGTGCTTTCTTGATTGGTTATCACCCATAAATGAAGTACTCCGATTAGAAACACTTCTCATAGAAGCATAAGTGTTCGTGGTGTTTTCTTGAATGGTTATCACCCATAAATGATGTACTATGATTAGAAACACTTCTCGTAGAAGCATAACTGCTTTGTGATGTTTTCTTGATTGGTTACCACTCCTAAATGATGTACTATGATTAAAAACACTACTCATAGAAGTATAAGTGATTTGTGGTGTTTTCTTGAATGGTTATCACCCATAAATGAAATACTTTTGTTAGAAACACTTGTCATAGAAGCATAAATGCTTGGTGGTGTTCTCTTGATTGGTTACCACCCATAAATGATGTACTCTGATTAGAAACACTTCTCATATAAGTATAAGTGCTTCGTGGTGTTTTCTTGAATGGTTATCACCCATAAATGATGAACTTTGATTAAAACACTTCTCATAGAAGCATAAGTGCTTTGTGATGTTTTCTTGATTGGTTACCACCCCTAAATGATGTACTCTGCTGAGAAACACTTCTCGTAGAAGCATAAATGCTTTTTGATGTTTTCTTTATTGTTACCACTCTTAAATGATGTACTATGATTAGAAACACTTCTCATAGAAGTATAAGTGTTTTGTGGTGTTTTCTTGAATGGTTATCACCCATAAATGAAATACTTTTGTTAGAAACACTTTTCATAGAAGCATAAATTCTTGGTGGTGTTCTCTTGATTGGTTACCACCCATAAATGATGTACTCTGATTAGAAACACTTCTAATAGAAGCATAAGTGCTTTGTGATGTTTTCTTGATTGGTTACCATCTATAAATGATGTACTCTCATTAGAAACACTTCTCATAAATGTATAAGTGCTTTGTGGTGCTTTCTTGATTGGTTATCACACATAAATGAAGTACTCCGATTAGAAACACTTCTCATAGAAGCATAAATGCTTTGTGGTGCTTTCTTGATTGGTTACCACCTATAAATGTAGTACTCTGATTAGAAACACTTCTCATAGAAGTATAAGTGTTTTGTGGTGCTTTCATGAATGGTTATCACCCAAAAATGAAGTACTCTGATTAGAAACACTTCTCATAGAAGCATAAATGCTTTGTGAGGTTTTGTTGATTGGTTACCAACCATAAATGATGTATTCTGATTAGAAACACCTCTCATAAAAGCATAAGTGCTTTGTGATGTTTTCTTGATTGGTTACCATCTATAAATGATGTACTCTCATTAGAAACACTTCTCAAAGATGTATAAGTGCTTTGTGGTGCTTTCTTGAATGGTTATCACCCATAAATGAAGTACATTAATTAGAAACACTTCTCATAGATGCATAAATGCTTTGTGGTGTTTTCTTTAATGGTTATCACCCATAAATGAAGTACTTTGATTAGAAACACTTCTCGTTGAAGCATAACTGCTTTGTGGTGTTTTCTTGAATGGTTATCACCCATAAATGAGGTACTTTGATTAGAATAACTTCTCATAGAAGCATAGTTGCTTTGTGGTGTTTTTTTTTGATTGGTTACCATCCATAAATGAAGTACTCTGATTAGAAACACTTCTCATATAAGTATAAGTGCTTCGTGGTGTTTTCTTGAATGGTTATCACCCATAAATGATGAACTTTTATTAGAAACACTTCTCATAGAAGCATAAGTGCTTTGTGATGTTTTATTGATTGGTTACCACCCCTAAATGATGTACTCTGCTGAGAAACACTTCTCGTAGAAGCATAAATGCTTTGTGATGTTTTCTTTATTGGTTACCACTCTTAAATGATGTACTATGATTAGAAACACTTCTCATAGAAGTATAAGTGCTTTGTGATGTTTTCTTGATTGGTTACCATCTATAAATGATTTACTCTCATTAGAAACACTTCTCATAGATGTATAAGTGCTTTGTGGTGCTTTCTTGATTGGTTATCACCCATAAATGAAGTACTCCGATTAGAAACACTCCTCATAGAATCCTAAGTGTTCGTGGTGTTTTCTTGAATGGTTATCACCCATAAATGATGTACTATGATTAGAAACACTTCTCGTAGAAGCATAACTGCTTTGTGATGTTTTCTTGATTGGTTACCACTCCTAAATGATGTAGTATGATTAGAAACACTACTCATAGAAGTATAAGTGATTTGTGGTGTTTTCTTGAATGGTTATCACCCATAAATGAAATACTTTTGTTCGAAACACTTGTCATAGAAGCATAAATACTTGGTGGTGTTCTCTTGATTGGTTACCACCCATAAATGATGTACTCTGATTAGAAACACTTCTCATATAAGTATAAGTGCTTCGTGGTGTTTTCTTGAATGGTTATCACCCATAAATGATGAACTTTGATTAAAACACTTCTCATAGAAGCATAAGTGCTTTGTGATGTTTTCTTGATTGGTTACCACCCCTAAATGATGTACTCTGCTGAGAAACACTTCTCGTAGAAGCATAAATTCTTTGTGATGTTTTCTTTATTGTTACCACTCTTAAATGATGTACTATGATTAGAAACACTTCTCATAGAAGTATAAGTGTTTTGTGGTGTTTTCTTGAATGGTTATCACCCATAAATGAAATACTTTTGTTAGAAACACTTTTCATAGAAGCATAAATTCTTGGTGGTGTTCTCTTGATTGGTTACCACCCATAAATGATGTACTCTGATTAGAAACACATCTTATAGAAGCATAAATGCTTTGTGAGGTTTTCTTGATTGGTTACCACCCATAAATGATGTATTTTGATTAGAAACACTTCTCATAAAAGCATAGTTGCTTTGTGGTGTTTTCTTGATTGGTTACCATCCATAAATGAAGTACTCTGATTAGAAACACTTCTCATATAAGTATAAGTGCTTCGAGGTGTTTTCTTGAATAGTTATCACCCATAAATGATGAACTTTGATTAGAAACACTTCTCATAGAAGCATAAGTGCTTTGTGATGTTTTCTTGATTGGTTACCACCCCTAAATGATGTACTCTGCTGAGAAACACTTCTCGTAGAAGCATAAATGCTTTGTGATGTTTTTTTTATTGGTTACCACTCTTAAATGATGTATTATGATTAGAAACACTTCTCATAGAAGTATAAGTGTTTTGTGGTGTTTTCTTGAATGGTTATCACCCATAAATGAAATACTTTTGTTAGAAACACTTCTCATAGAAGCACAAATGCTTTGTGGTGTTTTCTTGAATGGTTATTACCCATAAATGAAGTACTCTGATTAGAAACACATCTCATAGAAGCATAAATGCTTTGTGAGGTTTTCTTGATTGGTTACCACCCATAAATGATGTATTTTGATTAGAAACACTTCTCATAAAAGCATAAGTGCTTTGTGATGTTTTCTTGATTGGTTACCATATATAAATGATGTACTCTCATTAGAAACACTTCTCATAGATGTATAAGTGCTTTGTGGTGCTTTCTTGATTGGTTATCACCCATAAATGAAGTACTCCGATTAGAAACACTTCTCATAGAAGCATAAATGCTTTGTGGTGTTTTCTTGATTGGTTACCACCCATAAATGTAGTACTTTGATTAGAAACACTTCTCATAGAAGTATGAGTGTTTTGTGGTGCTTTCTTGATTGGTTACCATCCATAAATGAAGTACTCTGATTAGAAACACTTCTCATAGAAGCACAAATGCTTCGTAGTGTTTTTTTGAATGGTTATCACCCATAAATGATGAACTTTGATTAGAAACACTTCTCATAGAAGTATAAGTGTTTGGTGGTGCTTTCTTGAATGGTTATCACCCATAAATGAAGTACATTAATTAGAAACACTTCTCATAGATGCATAAATGCTTTGTGGTGTTTTCTTTAATGGTTATCACCCATAAATGAAGTACTTTGATTAGAAACACTTCTCGTTGAAGCATAACTGCTTTGTGGTGTTTTCTTGAATGGTTATCACCCATAAATGAGGTACTTTGATTAGAATAACTTCTCATAGAAGCATAGTTGCTTTGTGGTGTTTTTTTTTGATTGGTTACCATCCATAAATGAAGTACTATGATTAGAAACACTTCTCATATAAGTATAAGTGCTTCGTGGTGTTTTCTTGAATGGTTATCACCCATAAATGATGAACTTTTATTAGAAACACTTCTCATAGAAGCATAAGTGCTTTGTGATGTTTTATTGATTGGTTACCACCCCTAAATGATGTACTCTGCTGAGAAACACTTCTCGTAGAAGCATAAATGCTTTGTGATGTTTTCTTTATTGGTTACCACTCTTAAATGATGTACTATGATTAGAAACACTTCTCATAGAAGTATAAGTGCTTTGTGATGTTTTCTTGATTGGTTACCATCTATAAATGATGTACTCTCATTAGAAACACTTCTCATAGATGTATAAGTGCTTTGTGGTGCTTTCTTGATTGGTTATCACCCATAAATGAAGTACTCCGATTAGAAACACTCCTCATAGAAGCCTAAGTGTTCGTGGTGTTTTCTTGAATGGTTATCACCCATAAATGATGTACTATGATTAGAAACACTTCTCGTAGAAGCATAACTGCTTTGTGATGTTTTCTTGATTGGTTACCACTCCTAAATGATGTAGTATGATTAGAAACACTACTCATAGAAGTATAAGTGATTTGTGGTGTTTTCTTGAATGGTTATCACCCATAAATGAAATACTTTTGTTCGAAACACTTGTCATAGAAGCATAAATACTTGGTGGTGTTCTCTTGATTGGTTACCACCCATAAATGATGTACTCTGATTAGAAACACTTCTCATATAAGTATAAGTGCTTCGTGGTGTTTTCTTGAATTGTTATCACCCATAAATGATGAACTTTGATTAAAACACTTCTCATAGAAGCATAAGTGCTTTGTGATGTTTTCTTGATTGGTTACCACCCCTAAATGATGTACTCTGCTGAGAAACACTTCTCGTAGAAGCATAAATTCTTTGTGATGTTTTCTTTATTGTTACCACTCTTAAATGATGTACTATGATTAGAAACACTTCTCATAGAAGTATAAGTGTTTTGTGGTGTTTTCTTGAATGGTTATCACCCATAAATGAAATACTTTTGTTAGAAACACTTTTCATAGAAGCATAAATTCTTGGTGGTGTTCTCTTGATTGGTTACCACCCATAAATGATGTACTCTGATTAGAAACACATCTTATAGAAGCATAAATGCTTTGTGAGGTTTTCTTGATTGGTTACCACCCATAAATGATGTATTTTGATTAGAAACACTTCTCATAAAAGCATAGTTGCTTTGTGGTGTTTTCTTGATTGGTTACCATCCATAAATGAAGTACTCTGATTAGAAACACTTCTCATATAAGTATAAGTGCTTCGAGGTGTTTTCTTGAATAGTTATCACCCATAAATGATGAACTTTGATTAGAAACACTTCTCATAGAAGCATAAGTGCTTTGTGATGTTTTCTTGATTGGTTACCACCCCTAAATGATGTACTCTGCTGAGAAACACTTCTCGTAGAAGCATAAATGCTTTGTGATGTTTTTTTTATTGGTTACCACTCTTAAATGATGTATTATGATTAGAAACACTTCTCATAGAAGTATAAGTGTTTTGTGGTGTTTTCTTGAATGGTTATCACCCATAAATGAAATACTTTTGTTAGAAACACTTCTCATAGAAGCACAAATGCTTTGTGGTGTTTTCTTGAATGGTTATTACCCATAAATGAAGTACTCTGATTAGAAACACATCTCATAGAAGCATAAATGCTTTGTGAGGTTTTCTTGATTGGTTACCACCCATAAATGATGTATTTTGATTAGAAACACTTCTCATAAAAGCATAAGTGCTTTGTGATGTTTTCTTGATTGGTTACCATATATAAATGATGTACTCTCATTAGAAACACTTCTCATAGATGTATAAGTGCTTTGTGGTGCTTTCTTGATTGGTTATCACCCATAAATGAAGTACTCCGATTAGAAACACTTCTCATAGAAGCATAAATGCTTTGTGGTGTTTTCTTGATTGGTTACCACCCATAAATGTAGTACTTTGATTAGAAACACTTCTCATAGAAGTATGAGTGTTTTGTGGTGCTTTCTTGATTGGTTACCATCCATAAATGAAGTACTCTGATTAGAAACACTTCTCATAGAAGCACAAATGCTTCGTAGTGTTTTTTTGAATGGTTATCACCCATAAATGATGAACTTTGATTAGAAACACTTCTCATAGAAGTATAAGTGTTTGGTGGTGCTTTCTTGAATGGTTACCACCCATAAATGATGTACTCTGATTAGAAACACTTCTCATAAAACCATAAGTGCTTTGTGAGGTTTTCTTGATTGGTTACCATCAATAAATGATGTACTCTCAGTAGAAACACTTCTCATAGATGTATAAGTGCTTTGTGGTGCTTTCATGATTGGTTATCACCCATAAATGAAGTACATTGATTAGAAACACTTCTCATAAACGCATTAATGCTTTGTTGTGTTTTCTTTAATGGTTATCCCCCATAAATAAAGTACTTTGATTAGAAACACTTCTCGTTGAAGCATACCTGCTTTGTGGTGTTTTCTTGAATGGTGATCACCCATAAATGAGGTACTTTGATTAGAATAACTTCTACTAGAAGCATAGTTGCTTTGTGGTGTTTTCTAGATTGGTTACCATCCATAAATGAAGTACTCTGATTAGAAACACTTCTCATATAAGTATAAGTGCTTCGTGGTGTTTTCTTGAATGGTTATCACCCATAAGTGATGAACTTTGATTAGAAACACTTCTCATAGAAGCATAAGTGCTTTGTGATGTTTTCTTGATTGGTTACCACCCCTAAATGATGTACTCTGCTGAGAAACACTTCTCGTAGAAGCATAAATGCTTTGTGATGTTTTTTTGATTGGTTACCACCCATCTCATAGAAGCATAAATGCTTTGTGATGTTTTCTTTATTGTTACCACTCTTAAATGATGTACTATGATTAGAAACACTTCTCATAGAAGTATAAGTGTTTTGTGGTGTTTTCTTGAATGGTTATCACCCATAAATGAAATACTTTTGTTAGAAACACTTTTCATAGAAGCATAAATTCTTGGTGGTGTTCTCTTGATTGGTTACCACCCATAAATGATGTACTCTGATTAGAAACACATCTTATAGAAGCATAAATGCTTTGTGAGGTTTTCTTGATTGGTTACCACCCATAAATGATGTATTTTGATTAGAAACACTTCTCATAAAAGCATAGTTGCTTTGTGGTGTTTTCTTGATTGGTTACCATCCATAAATGAAGTACTCTGATTAGAAACACTTCTCATATAAGTATAAGTGCTTCGTGGTGTTTTCTTGAATGGTTATCACCCATAAATGATGAACTTTTATTAGAAACACTTCTCATAGAAGCATAAGTGCTTTGTGATGTTTTCTTGATTGGTTACCACCCCTAAATGATGTACTCTGCTGAGAAACACTTCTCGTAGACGCATAAATGCTTTGTGATGTTTTCTTGATTGGTTACCACTTCTAAATGATGTACTATGATTAGAAACACTTCCCATAGAAGTATAAGTGTTTTGTGGTGTTTTCTTGAATGGTTATCACCCATAAATGAAATACTTTTGTTAGAAATACTTTTCATAGAAGCATAAATGCTTGGTGGTGTTCTCTTGATTGGTTACCACCCATAAATGATGTACTCTGATTAGAAACACTTCTAATAGAAGCATAAGTGCTTTGTGATGTTTTCTTGATTGGTTACCATCTATAAATGATGTACTCTCATTAGAAACACTTCTCATAAATGTATAAGTGCTTTGTGGTGCTTTCTTGATTGGTTATCACACATAAATGAAGTACTCCGATTAGAAACACTTCTCATAGAAGCATAAATGCTTTGTGGTGCTTTCTTGATTGGTTACCACCTATAAATGTAGTACTCTGATTAGAAACACTTCTCATAGAAGTATAAGTGTTTTGTGGTGCTTTCATGAATGGTTATCACCCAAAAATGAAGTACTCTGATTAGAAACACTTCTCATAGAAGCATAAATGCTTTGTGAGGTTTTGTTGATTGGTTACCAACCATAAATGATGTATTCTGATTAGAAACACCTCTCATAAAAGCATAAGTGCTTTGTGATGTTTTCTTGATTGGTTACCATCTATAAATGATGTACTCTCATTAGAAACACTTCTCAAAGATGTATAAGTGCTTTGTGGTGCTTTCTTGAATGGTTATCACCCATAAATGAAGTACATTAATTAGAAACACTTCTCATAGATGCATAAATGCTTTGTGGTGTTTTCTTTAATGGTTATCACCCATAAATGAAGTACTTTGATTAGAAACACTTCTCGTTGAAGCATAACTGCTTTGTGGTGTTTTCTTGAATGGTTATCACCCCTAAATGATGTACTCTGCTGAGAAACACTTCTCGTAGAAGCATAAATGCTTTGTGATGTTTTCTTGATTGGTTACCATCTATAAATGATGTACTCTCATTAGAAACACTTCTCATAGATGTATAAGTGCTTTGTGGTGCTTTCTTGATTGGTTATCACCCATAAATGAAGTACTCCGATTAGAAACACTTCTCATAGAAGCATAAGTGTTCGTGGTGTTTTCTTGAATGGTTATCACCCATAAATGATGTACTATGATTAGAAACACTTCTCGTAGAAGCATAACTGCTTTGTGATGTTTTCTTGATTGGTTACCACTCCTGAATGATGTACTATGATTAGAAACACTACTCATAGAAGTATAAGTGATTTGTGGTGTTTTCTTGAATGGTTATCACCCATAAATGAAATACTTTTGTTAGAAACACTTGTCATAGAAGCATAAATGCTTGGTGGTGTTCTCTTGATTGGTTACCACCCATAAATGATGTACTCTGATTAGAAACACTTCTCATATAAGTATAAGTGCTTCGTGGTGTTTTCTTGAATGGTTATCACCCATAAATGATGAACTTTGATTAAAACACTTCTCATAGAAGCATAAGTGCTTTGTGATGTTTTCTTGATTGGTTACCACCCCTAAATGATGTACTCTGCTGAGAAACACTTCTCGTAGAAGCATAAATGCTTTTTGATGTTTTCTTTATTGTTACCACTCTTAAATGATGTACTATGATTAGAAACACTTCTCATAGAAGTATAAGTGTTTTGTGGTGTTTTCTTGAATGGTTATCACCCATAAATGAAATACTTTTGTTAGAAACACTTTTCATAGAAGCATAAATTCTTGGTGGTGTTCTCTTGATTGGTTACCACCCATAAATGATGTACTCTGATTAGAAACACATCTTATAGAAGCATAAATGCTTTGTGAGGTTTTCTTGATTGGTTACCACCCATAAATGATGTATTTTGATTAGAAACACTTCTCATAAAAGCATAGTTGCTTTGTGGTGTTTTCTTGATTGGTTACCATCCATAAATGAAGTACTCTGATTAGAAACACTTCTCATATAAGTATAAGTGCTTCGTGGTGTTTTCTTGAATGGTTATCACCCATAAATGATGATCTTTTATTAGAAACACTTCTCATAGAAGCATAAGTGCTTTGTGATGTTTTCTTGATTGGTTACCACCCCTAAATGATGTACTCTGCTGAGAAACACTTCTCGTAGACGGATAAATGCTTTGTGATGTTTTCTTGATTGGTTACCACTTCTAAATGATGTACTATGATTAGAAACACTTCCCATAGAAGTATAAGTGTTTTGTGGTGTTTTCTTGAATGGTTATCACCCATAAATGAAATACTTTTGTTAGAAATACTTTTCATAGAAGCATAAATGCTTGGTGGTGTTCTCTTGATTGGTTACCACCCATAAATGATGTACTCTGATTAGAAACACTTCTAATAGAAGCATAAGTGCTTTGTGATGTTTTCTTGATTGGTTACCATCTATAAATGATGTACTCTCATTAGAAACACTTCTCATAAATGTATAAGTGCTTTGTGGTGCTTTCTTGATTGGTTATCACACATAAATGAAGTACTCCGATTAGAAACACTTCTCATAGAAGCATAAATGCTTTGTGGTGCTTTCTTGATTGGTTACCACCTATAAATGTAGTACTCTGATTAGAAACACTTCTCATAGAAGTATAAGTGTTTTGTGGTGCTTTCATGAATGGTTATCACCCAAAAATGAAGTACTCTGATTAGAAACACTTCTCATAGAAGCATAAATGCTTTGTGAGGTTTTGTTGATTGGTTACCAACCATAAATGATGTATTCTGATTAGAAACACCTCTCATAAAAGCATAAGTGCTTTGTGATGTTTTCTTGATTGGTTACCATCTATAAATGATGTACTCTCATTAGAAACACTTCTCAAAGATGTATAAGTGCTTTGTGGTGCTTTCTTGAATGGTTATCACCCATAAATGAAGTACATTAATTAGAAACACTTCTCATAGATGCATAAATGCTTTGTGGTGTTTTCTTTAATGGTTATCACCCATAAATGAAGTACTTTGATTAGAAACACTTCTCGTTGAAGCATAACTGCTTTGTGGTGTTTTCTTGAATGGTTATCACCCCTAAATGATGTACTCTGCTGAGAAACACTTCTCGTAGAAGCATAAATGCTTTGTGATGTTTTCTTGATTGGTTACCATCTATAAATGATGTACTCTCATTAGAAACACTTCTCATAGATGTATAAGTGCTTTGTGGTGCTTTCTTGATTGGTTATCACCCATAAATGAAGTACTCCGATTAGAAACACTTCTCATAGAAGCATAAGTGTTCGTGGTGTTTTCTTGAATGGTTATCACCCATAAATGATGTACTATGATTAGAAACACTTCTCGTAGAAGCATAACTGCTTTGTGATGTTTTCTTGATTGGTTACCACTCCTAAATGATGTACTATGATTAGAAACACTACTCATAGAAGTATAAGTGATTTGTGGTGTTTTCTTCAATGGTTATCACCCATAAATGAAATACTTTTGTTAGAAACACTTGTCATAGAAGCATAAATGCTTGGTGGTGTTCTCTTGATTGGTTACCACCCATAAATGATGTACTCTGATTAGAAACACTTCTCATATAAGTATAAGTGCTTCGTGGTGTTTTCTTGAATGGTTATCACCCATAAATGATGAACTTTGATTAAAACACTTCTCATAGAAGCATAAGTGCTTTGTGATGTTTTCTTGATTGGTTACCACCCCTAAATGATGTACTCTGCTGAGAAACACTTCTCGTAGAAGCATAAATGCTTTTTGATGTTTTCTTTATTGTTACCACTCTTAAATGATGTACTATGATTAGAAACACTTCTCATAGAAGTATAAGTGTTTTGTGGTGTTTTCTTGAATGGTTATCACCCATAAATGAAATACTTTTGTTAGAAACACTTTTCATAGAAGCATAAATTCTTGGTGGTGTTCTCTTGATTGGTTACCACCCATAAATGATGTACTCTGATTAGAAACACATCTTATAGAAGCATAAATGCTTTGTGAGGTTTTCTTGATTGGTTACCACCCATAAATGAAGTATTTTGATTAGAAACACTTCTCATAAAAGCATAGTTGCTTTGTGGTGTTTTCTTGATTGGTTACCATCCATAAATGAAGTACTCTGATTAGAAACACTTCTCATATAAGTATAAGTGCTTCGTGGTGTTTTCTTGAATGGTTATCACCCATAAATGATGATCTTTTATTAGAAACACTTCTCATAGAAGCATAAGTGCTTTGTGATGTTTTCTTGATTGGTTACCACCCCTAAATGATGTACTCTGCTGAGAAACACTTCTCGTAGACGCATAAATGCTTTGTGATGTTTTCTTGATTGGTTACCACTTCTAAATGATGTACTATGATTAGAAACACTTCCCATAGAAGTATAAGTGTTTTGTGGTGTTTTCTTGAATGGTTATCACCCATAAATGAAATACTTTTGTTAGAAATACTTTTCATAGAAGCATAAATGCTTGGTGGTGTTCTCTTGATTGGTTACCACCCATAAATGATGTACTCTGATTAGAAACACTTCTAATAGAAGCATAAGTGCTTTGTGATGTTTTCTTGATTGGTTACCATCTATAAATGATGTACTCTCATTAGAAACACTTCTCATAAATGTATAAGTGCTTTGTGGTGCTTTCTTGATTGGTTATCACACATAAATGAAGTACTCCGATTAGAAACACTTCTCATAGAAGCATAAATGCTTTGTGGTGCTTTCTTGATTGGTTACCACCTATAAATGTAGTACTCTGATTAGAAACACTTCTCATAGAAGTATAAGTGTTTTGTGGTGCTTTCATGAATGGTTATCACCCAAAAATGAAGTACTCTGATTAGAAACACTTCTCATAGAAGCATAAATGCTTTGTGAGGTTTTGTTGATTGGTTACCAACCATAAATGATGTATTCTGATTAGAAACACCTCTCATAAAAGCATAAGTGCTTTGTGATGTTTTCTTGATTGGTTACCATCTATAAATGATGTACTCTCATTAGAAACACTTCTCAAAGATGTATAAGTGCTTTGTGGTGCTTTCTTGAATGGTTATCACCCATAAATGAAGTACATTAATTAGAAACACTTCTCATAGATGCATAAATGCTTTGTGGTGTTTTCTTTAATGGTTATCACCCATAAATGATGTACTTTGATTAGAAACACTTCTCGTTGAAGCATAACTGCTTTGTGGTGTTTTCTTGAATGGTTATCACCCCTAAATGATGTACTCTGCTGAGAAACACTTCTCGTAGAAGCATAAATGCTTTGTGATGTTTTCTTGATTGGTTACCATCTATAAATGATGTACTCTCATTAGAAACACTTCTCATAGATGTATAAGTGCTTTGTGGTGCTTTCTTGATTGGTTATCACCCATAAATGAAGTACTCCGATTAGAAACACTTCTCATAGAAGCATAAGTGTTCGTGGTGTTTTCTTGAATGGTTATCACCCATAAATGATGTACTATGATTAGAAACACTTCTCGTAGAAGCATAACTGCTTTGTGATGTTTTCTTGATTGGTTACCACTCCTAAATGATGTACTATGATTAGAAACACTACTCATAGAAGTATAAGTGATTTGTGGTGTTTTCTTGAATGGTTATCACCCATAAATGAAATACTTTTGTTAGAAACACTTGTCATAGAAGCATAAATGCTTGGTGGTGTTCTCTTGATTGGTTACCACCCATAAATGATGTACTCTGATTAGAAACACTTCTCATATAAGTATAAGTGCTTCGTGGTGTTTTCTTGAATGGTTATCACCCATAAATGATGAACTTTGATTAAAACACTTCTCATAGAAGCATAAGTGCTTTGTGATGTTTTCTTGATTGGTTACCACCCCTAAATGATGTACTCTGCTGAGAAACACTTCTCGTAGAAGCATAAATGCTTTTTGATGTTTTCTTTATTGTTACCACTCTTAAATGATGTACTATGATTAGAAACACTTCTCATAGAAGTATAAGTGTTTTGTGGTGTTTTCTTGAATGGTTATCACCCATAAATGAAATACTTTTGTTAGAAACACTTTTCATAGAAGCATAAATTCTTGGTGGTGTTCTCTTGATTGGTTACCACCCATAAATGATGTACTCTGATTAGAAACACATCTTATAGAAGCATAAATGCTTTGTGAGGTTTTCTTGATTGGTTACCACCCATAAATGATGTATTTTGATTAGAAACACTTCTCATAAAAGCATAGTTGCTTTGTGGTGTTTTCTTGATTGGTTACCATCCATAAATGAAGTACTCTGATTAGAAACACTTCTCATATAAGTATAAGTGCTTCGTGGTGTTTTCTTGAATGGTTATCACCCATAAATGATGATCTTTTATTAGAAACACTTCTCATAGAAGCATAAGTGCTTTGTGATGTTTTCTTGATTGGTTACCACCCCTAAATGATGTACTCTGCTGAGAAACACTTCTCGTAGACGCATAAATGCTTTGTGATGTTTTCTTGATTGGTTACCACTTCTAAATGATGTACTATGATTAGAAACACTTCCCATAGAAGTATAAGTGTTTTGTGGTGTTTTCTTGAATGGTTATCACCCATAAATGAAATACTTTTGTTAGAAATACTTTTCATAGAAGCATAAATGCTTGGTGGTGTTCTCTTGATTGGTTACCACCCATAAATGATGTACTCTGATTAGAAACACTTCTAATAGAAGCATAAGTGCTTTGTGATGTTTTCTTGATTGGTTACCATCTATAAATGATGTACTCTCATTAGAAACACTTCTCATAAATGTATAAGTGCTTTGTGGTGCTTTCTTGATTGGTTATCACACATAAATGAAGTACTCCGATTAGAAACACTTCTCATAGAAGCATAAATGCTTTGTGGTGCTTTCTTGATTGGTTACCACCTATAAATGTAGTACTCTGATTAGAAACACTTCTCATAGAAGTATAAGTGTTTTGTGGTGCTTTCATGAATGGTTATCACCCAAAAATGAAGTACTCTGATTAGAAACACTTCTCATAGAAGCATAAATGCTTTGTGAGGTTTTGTTGATTGGTTACCAACCATAAATGATGTATTCTGATTAGAAACACCTCTCATAAAAGCATAAGTGCTTTGTGATGTTTTCTTGATTGGTTACCATCTATAAATGATGTACTCTCATTAGAAACACTTCTCAAAGATGTATAAGTGCTTTGTGGTGCTTTCTTGAATGGTTATCACCCATAAATGAAGTACATTAATTAGAAACACTTCTCATAGATGCATAAATGCTTTGTGGTGTTTTCTTTAATGGTTATCACCCATAAATGATGTACTTTGATTAGAAACACTTCTCGTTGAAGCATAACTGCTTTGTGGTGTTTTCTTGAATGGTTATCACCCATAAATGAGGTACTTTGATTAGAATAACTTCTCATAGAAGCATAGTTGCTTTGTGGTGTTTTCTTGATTGGTTACCATCCATAAATGAAGTACTCTGATTAGAAACACTTCTCATATAAGTATAAGTGCTTCGTGGTGTTTTCTTGAATGGTTATCACCCATAAATGATGAACTTTTATTAGAAACACTTCTCATAGAAGCATAAGTGCTTTGTGATGTTTTATTGATTGGTTACCACCCCTAAATGATGTACTCTGCTGAGAAACACTTCTCGTAGAAGCATAAATGCTTTGTGATGTTTTCTTTATTGGTTACCACTCTTAAATGATGTACTATGATTAGAAACACTTCTCATAGAAGTATAAGTGCTTTGTGATGTTTTCTTGATTGGTTACCATCTATAAATGATGTACTCTCATTAGAAACACTTCTCATAGATGTATAAGTGCTTTGTGGTGCTTTCTTGATTGGTTATCACCCATAAATGAAGTACTCCGATTAGAAACACTTCTCATAGAAGCCTAAGTGTTCGTGGTGTTTTCTTGAATGGTTATCACCCATAAATGATGTACTATGATTAGAAACACTTCTCTTAGAAGCATAACTGCTTTGTGATGTTTTCTTGATTGGTTACCACTCCTAAATGATGTAGTATGATTAGAAACACTACTCATAGAAGTATAAGTGATTTGTGGTGTTTTCTTGAATGGTTATCACCCATAAATGAAATACTTTTGTTCGAAACACTTGTCATAGAAGCATAAATACTTGGTGGTGTTCTCTTGATTGGTTACCACCCATAAATGATGTACTCTGATTAGAAACACTTCTCATATAAGTATAAGTGCTTCGTGGTGTTTTCTTGAATGGTTATCACCCATAAATGATGAACTTTGATTAAAACACTTCTCATAGAAGCATAAGTGCTTTGTGATGTTTTATTGATTGGTTACCACCCCTAAATGATGTACTCTGCTGAGAAACACTTCTCGTAGAAGCATAAATGCTTTGTGATGTTTTCTTTATTGTTACCACTCTTAAATGATGTACTATGATTAGAAACACTTCTCATAGAAGTATAAGTGTTTTGTGGTGTTTTCTTGAATGGTTATCACCCATAAATGAAATACTTTTGTTAGAAACACTTTTCATAGAAGCATAAATTCTTGGTGGTGTTCTCTTGATTGGTTACCACCCATAAATGATGTACTCTGATTAGAAACACATCTTATAGAAGCATAAATGCTTTGTGAGGTTTTCTTGATTGGTTACCACCCATAAATGATGTATTTTGATTAGAAACACTTCTCATAAAAGCATAGTTGCTTTGTGGTGTTTTCTTGATTGGTTACCATCCATAAATGAAGTACTCTGATTAGAAACACTTCTCATATAAGTATAAGTGCTTCGTGGTGTTTTCTTGAATGGTTATCACCCATAAATGATGAACTTTGATTAGAAACACTTCTCATAGAAGCATAAGTGCTTTGTGATGTTTTCTTGATTGGTTACCACCCCTAAATGATGTACTCTGATGAGAAACACTTCTCGTAGAAGCATAAATGCTTTGTGATGTTTTTTTTATTGGTTACCACTCTTAAATGATGTACTATGATTAGAAACACTTCTCATAGAAGTATAAGTGTTTTGTGGTGTTTTCTTGAATGGTTATCACCCATAAATGAAATACTTTTGTTAGAAACACTTCTCATAGAAGCACAAATGCTTTGTGGTGTTTTCTTGAATGGTTATTACCCATAAATGAAGTACTCTGATTAGAAACACATCTCATAGAAGCATAAATGCTTTGTGAGGTTTTCTTGATTGGTTACCACCCATAAATGATGTATTTTGATTAGAAACACTTCTCATAAAAGCATAAGTGCTTTGTGATGTTTTCTTGATTGGTTACCATATATAAATGATGTACTCTCATTAGAAACACTTCTCATAGATGTATAAGTGCTTTGTGGTGCTTTCTTGATTGGTTATCACCCATAAATGAAGTACTCCGATTAGAAACACTTCTCATAGAAGCCTAAGTGTTCGTGGTGTTTTCTTGAATGGTTATCACCCATAAATGATGTACTATGATTAGAAACACTTCTCGTAGAAGCATAACTGCTTTGTGATGTTTTCTTGATTGGTTACCACTCCTAAATGATGTAGTATGATTAGAAACACTACTCATAGAAGTATATGTGATTTGTGGTGTTTTCTTGAATGGTTATCACCCATAAATGAAGTACTTTGATTAGAAACACTTCTCGTTGAAGCATAACTGCTTTGTGGTGTTTTCTTGAATGGTTATCACCCATAAATGATGTACTCCGATTAGAAACACTTCTCATAGAAGCATAAATGCTTTGTGGTGTTTTCTTGATTGGTTACCACTCATAAATGTAGTACTTTGATTAGAAACACTTCTCATAGAAGTATGAGTGTTTTGTGGTGCTTTCTTGATTGGTTACCATCCATAAATGAAGTACTCTGATTAGAAACACTTCTCATAGAAGCACAAATGTTTCGTAGTGTTTTCTTGAATGGTTATCACCCATAAATGATGAACTTTGATTAGAAACACTTCTCATAGAAGTATAAGTGTTTGGTGGTGCTTTCTTGAATGGTTACCACCCATAAATGATGTACTCTGATTAGAAACACTTCTCATAAAACCATAAGTGCTTTGTGAGGTTTTCTTGATTGGTTACCATCAATAAATGATGTACTCTCATTAGAAACACTTCTCATAGATGTATAAGTGCTTTGTGGTGCTTTCATGATTGGTTATCACCCATAAATGAAGTACATTGATTAGAAACACTTCTCATAAACGCATTAATGCTTTGTTGTGTTTTCTTTAATGGTTATCCCCCATAAATAAAGTACTTTGATTAGAAACACTTCTCGTTGAAGCATACCTGCTTTGTGGTGTTTTCTTGATTGGTTACCACCCCTAAATGATGTACTCTGCTGAGAAACACTTCTCGTAGACGCATAAATGCTTTGTGATGTTTTCTTGATTGGTTACCACTTCTAAATGATGTACTATGATTAGAAACACTTCCCATAGAAGTATAAGTGTTTTGTGGTGTTTTCTTGAATGGTTATCACCCATAAATGAAATACTTTTGTTAGAAATACTTTTCATAGAAGCATAAATGCTTGGTGGTGTTCTCTTGATTGGTTACCACCCATAAATGATGTACTCTGATTAGAAACACTTCTAATAGAAGCATAAGTGCTTTGTGATGTTTTCTTGATTGGTTACCATCTATAAATGATGTACTCTCATTAGAAACACTTCTCATAAATGTATAAGTGCTTTGTGGTGCTTTCTTGATTGGTAATCACACATAAATGAAGTACTCCGATTAGAAACACTTCTCATAGAAGCATAAATGCTTTGTGGTGCTTTCTTGATTGGTTACCACCTATAAATGTAGTACTCTGATTAGAAACACTTCTCATAGAAGTATAAGTGTTTTGTGGTGCTTTCATGAATGGTTATCACCCAAAAATGAAGTACTCTGATTAGAAACACTTCTCATAGAAGCATAAATGCTTTGTGAGGTTTTGTTGATTGGTTACCAACCATAAATGATGTATTCTGATTAGAAACACCTCTCATAAAAGCATAAGTGCTTTGTGATGTTTTCTTGATTGGTTACCATCTATAAATGATGTACTCTCATTAGAAACACTTCTCAAAGATGTATAAGTGCTTTGTGGTGCTTTCTTGAATGGTTATCACCCATAAATGAAGTACATTAATTAGAAACACTTCTCATAGATGCATAAATGCTTTGTGGTGTTTTCTTTAATGGTTATCACCCATAAATGATGTACTTTGATTAGAAACACTTCTCGTTGAAGCATAACTGCTTTGTGGTGTTTTCTTGAATGGTTATCACCCATAAATGAGGTACTTTGATTAGAATAACTTCTCATAGAAGCATAGTTGCTTTGTGGTGTTTTCTTGATTGGTTACCATCCATAAATGAAGTACTCTGATTAGAAACACTTCTCATATAAGTATAAGTGCTTCGTGGTGTTTTCTTGAATGGTTATCACCCATAAATGATGAACTTTTATTAGAAACACTTCTCATAGAAGCATAAGTGCTTTGTGATGTTTTATTGATTGGTTACCACCCCTAAATGATGTACTCTGCTGAGAAACACTTCTCGTAGAAGCATAAATGCTTTGTGATGTTTTCTTTATTGGTTACCACTCTTAAATGATGTACTATGATTAGAAACACTTCTCATAGAAGTATAAGTGCTTTGTGATGTTTTCTTGATTGGTTACCATCTATAAATGATGTACTCTCATTAGAAACACTTCTCATAGATGTATAAGTGCTTTGTGGTGCTTTCTTGATTGGTTATCACCCATAAATGAAGTACTCCGATTAGAAACACTTCTCATAGAAGCCTAAGTGTTCGTGGTGTTTTCTTGAATGGTTATCACCCATAAATGATGTACTATGATTAGAAACACTTCTCTTAGAAGCATAACTGCTTTGTGATGTTTTCTTGATTGGTTACCACTCCTAAATGATGTAGTATGATTAGAAACACTACTCATAGAAGTATAAGTGATTTGTGGTGTTTTCTTGAATGGTTATCACCCATAAATGAAATACTTTTGTTCGAAACACTTGTCATAGAAGCATAAATACTTGGTGGTGTTCTCTTGATTGGTTACCACCCATAAATGATGTACTCTGATTAGAAACACTTCTCATATAAGTATAAGTGCTTCGTGGTGTTTTCTTGAATGGTTATCACCCATAAATGATGAACTTTGATTAAAACACTTCTCATAGAAGCATAAGTGCTTTGTGATGTTTTATTGATTGGTTACCACCCCTAAATGATGTACTCTGCTGAGAAACACTTCTCGTAGAAGCATAAATGCTTTGTGATGTTTTCTTTATTGTTACCACTCTTAAATGATGTACTATGATTAGAAACACTTCTCATAGAAGTATAAGTGTTTTGTGGTGTTTTCTTGAATGGTTATCACCCATAAATGAAATACTTTTGTTAGAAACACTTTTCATAGAAGCATAAATTCTTGGTGGTGTTCTCTTGATTGGTTACCACCCATAAATGATGTACTCTGATTAGAAACACATCTTATAGAAGCATAAATGCTTTGTGAGGTTTTCTTGATTGGTTACCACCCATAAATGATGTATTTTGATTAGAAACACTTCTCATAAAAGCATAGTTGCTTTGTGGTGTTTTCTTGATTGGTTACCATCCATAAATGAAGTACTCTGATTAGAAACACTTCTCATATAAGTATAAGTGCTTCGTGGTGTTTTCTTGAATAGTTATCACCCATAAATGATGAACTTTGATTAGAAACACTTCTCATAGAAGCATAAGTGCTTTGTGATGTTTTATTGATTGGTTACCACCCCTAAATGATGTACTCTGCTGAGAAACACTTCTCGTAGAAGCATAAATGCTTTGTGATGTTTTCTTTATTGTTACCACTCTTAAATGATGTACTATGATTAGAAACACTTCTCATAGAAGTATAAGTGTTTTGTGGTGTTTTCTTGAATGGTTATCACCCATAAATGAAATACTTTTGTTAGAAACACTTTTCATAGAAGCATAAATTCTTGGTGGTGTTCTCTTGATTGGTTACCACCCATAAATGATGTACTCTGATTAGAAACACATCTTATAGAAGCATAAATGCTTTGTGAGGTTTTCTTGATTGGTTACCACCCATAAATGATGTATTTTGATTAGAAACACTTCTCATAAAAGCATAGTTGCTTTGTGGTGTTTTCTTGATTGGTTACCATCCATAAATGAAGTACTCTGATTAGAAACACTTCTCATATAAGTATAAGTGCTTCGTGGTGTTTTCTTGAATAGTTATCACCCATAAATGATGAACTTTGATTAGAAACACTTCTCATAGAAGCATAAGTGCTTTGTGATGTTTTCTTGATTGGTTACCACCCCTAAATGATGTACTCTGCTGAGAAACACTTCTCGTAGAAGCATAAATGCTTTGTGATGTTTTTTTTATTGGTTACCACTCTTAAATGATGTACTATGATTAGAAACACTTCTCATAGAAGTATAAGTGTTTTGTGGTGTTTTCTTGAATGGTTATCACCCATAAATGAAATACTTTTGTTAGAAACACTTCTCATAGAAGCACAAATGCTTTGTGGTGTTTTCTTGAATGGTTATTACCCATAAATGAAGTACTCTGATTAGAAACACATCTCATAGAAGCATAAATGCTTTGTGAGGTTTTCTTGATTGGTTACCACCCATAAATGATGTATTTTGATTAGAAACACTTCTCATAAAAGCATAAGTGCTTTGTGATGTTTTCTTGATTGGTTACCATATATAAATGATGTACTCTCATTAGAAACACTTCTCATAGATGTATAAGTGCTTTGTGGTGCTTTCTTGATTGGTTATCACCCATAAATGAAGTACTCCGATTAGAAACACTTCTCATAGAAGCCTAAGTGTTCGTGGTGTTTTCTTGAATGGTTATCACCCATAAATGATGTACTATGATTAGAAACACTTCTCGTAGAAGCATAACTGCTTTGTGATGTTTTCTTGATTGGTTACCACTCCTAAATGATGTAGTATGATTAGAAACACTACTCATAGAAGTATATGTGATTTGTGGTGTTTTCTTGAATGGTTATCACCCATAAATGAAGTACTTTGATTAGAAACACTTCTCGTTGAAGCATAACTGCTTTGTGGTGTTTTCTTGAATGGTTATCACCCATAAATGATGTACTCCGATTAGAAACACTTCTCATAGAAGCATAAATGCTTTGTGGTGTTTTCTTGATTGGTTACCACCCATAAATGTAGTACTTTGATTAGAAACACTTCTCATAGAAGTATGAGTGTTTTGTGGTGCTTTCTTGATTGGTTACCATCCATAAATGAAGTACTCTGATTAGAAACACTTCTCATAGAAGCACAAATGTTTCGTAGTGTTTTCTTGAATGGTTATCACCCATAAATGATGAACTTTGATTAGAAACACTTCTCATAGAAGTATAAGTGTTTGGTGGTGCTTTCTTGAATGGTTACCACCCATAAATGATGTACTCTGATTAGAAACACTTCTCATAAAACCATAAGTGCTTTGTGAGGTTTTCTTGATTGGTTACCATCAATAAATGATGTACTCTCATTAGAAACACTTCTCATAGATGTATAAGTGCTTTGTGGTGCTTTCATGATTGGTTATCACCCATAAATGAAGTACATTGATTAGAAACACTTCTCATAAACGCATTAATGCTTTGTTGTGTTTTCTTTAATGGTTATCCCCCATAAATAAAGTACTTTGATTAGAAACACTTCTCGTTGAAGCATACCTGCTTTGTGGTGTTTTCTTGAATGGTGATCACCCATAAATGAGGTACTTTGATTAGAATAACTTCTACTAGAAGCATAGTTGCTTTGTGGTGTTTTCTAGATTGGTTACCATCCATAAATGAAGTACTCTGATTAGAAACACTTCTCATATAAGTATAAGTGCTTCGTGGTGTTTTCTTGAATGGTTATCACCCATAAGTGATGAACTTTGATTAGAAACACTTCTCATAGAAGCATAAGTGCTTTGTGATGTTTTCTTGATTGGTTACCACCCCTAAATGATGTACTCTGCTGAGAAACACTTCTCGTAGAAGCATAAATGCTTTGTGATGTTTTTTTGATTGGTTACCACCCATCTCATAGAAGCATAAATGCTTTGTGATGTTTTCTTTATTGTTACCACTCTTAAATGATGTACTATGATTAGAAACACTTCTCATAGAAGTAAAAGTGTTTTGTGGTGTTTTCTTGAATGGTTATCACCCATAAATGAAATACTTTTGTTAGAAACACTTTTCATAGAAGCATAAATTCTTGGTGGTGTTCTCTTGATTGGTTACCACCCATAAATGATGTACTCTGATTAGAAACACATCTTATAGAAGCATAAATGCTTTGTGAGGTTTTCTTGATTGGTTACCACCCATAAATGATGTATTTTGATTAGAAACACTTCTCATAAAAGCATAGTTGCTTTGTGGTGTTTTCTTGATTGGTTAACATCCATAAATGAAGTACTCTGATTAGAAACACTTCTCATATAAGTATAAGTGCTTCGTGGTGTTTTCTTGAATAGTTATCACCCATAAATGATGAACTTTGATTAGAAACACTTCTCATAGAAGCATAAGTGCTTTGTCATGTTTTTTTGATTGGTTACCACCCCTAAATGATGTACTCTGCTGAGAAACACTTCTCGTAGAAGCATAAATGCTTTGTGATGTTTTTTTGATTGGTTACCACCCATCTCATAAATGAAGTACTCTGATTAGAAACACATCTCATAGAAGCATAAATGCTTTGTGAGGTTTTCTTGATTGGTTACCACCCATAAATGATGTATTTTGATTAGAAACACTTCTCATAAAAGCATAAGTGCTTTGTGATGTTTTCTTGATTCGTTACCATCTATAAATGATGTACTCTCATTAGAAACACGTCTCATAGATGTATAAGTGCTTTGTGGTGCTTTCTTGATTGGTTATCACCCATAAATGAAGTACATTGATTAGAAACACTTCTCATAGACGCATTAATGCTTTGTTGTGTTTTCTTTAATGGTTATCACCCATAAATAAAGTACTTTGATTAGAAACACTTCTCGTTGAAGCATACCTGCTTTGTGGTGTTTTCTAGAATAGTTATCACCCATAAATGAGGTACTTTGATTAGAATAACTTCTCATAGAAGCATAGTTGCTTTGTGGTGTTTTCTTGATTGGTTACCATCCATAAATGAAGTACTCTGATTAGAAACACTTCTCATATAAGTAGAAGTGCTTCGTGGTGTTTTCTTGAATGGTTATCACCCATAAATGATGAACTTTGATTAGAAACACTTCTCACAGAAGTATAAGTGTTTGGTGGTGCTTTCTTTAATGGTTACCACCCATAAATGATGTATTTTGATTAGAAACACTTCTCATAAAAGCATAAGTGCTTTGTGATGTTTTCTTGATTGGTTACCATCTATAAATGATGTACTCTCATTAGAAACACTTCTCAAAGATGTATAAGTGCTTTGTGGTGCTTTCTTGAATGGTTATCACCCATAAATGAAGTACATTAATTAGAAACACTTCTCATAGACGCATAAATGATTTGTGGTGTTTTCTTTAATGGTTATCACTTATAAATGATGAACTTTGATTAGAAACACTTCTCATAGAAGTATAAGTGTTTTGTGGTGCTTTCTTGAATAGTTACCACCCATAAATGATGTACTCTGATTAGATACACTTCTCATAAAACCATAAGTGCTTTGTGATGTTTTCTTGATTGGTTACCATCTATAAATGATGTACTCTCATTAGAAACACTTCTCATAGATGTATAAGTGCTTTGTGGTGCTTTCTTGATTGGTTATCACCCATAAATGAAGTACATTGATTAGAAACACTTCTCGTTGAAGCATACCTGCTTTGTGGTGTTTTCTAGAATAGTTATCACCCATAAATGAGGTACTTTGATTAGAATAACTTCTCATAGAAGCATAGTTGCTTTGTGGTGTTTTCTTGATTGGTTACCATCCATAAATGAAGTACTCTGATTAGAAACACTTCTCATATAAGTATAAGTGCTTCGTGGTGTTTTCTTGAATGGTTATCACCCATAAATGATGAACTTTGATTAGAAACACTTCTCATAGAAGCATAAGTGCTTTGTGATGTTTTCTTGATTGGTTACCACCCCTAAATGATGTACTCTGCAGAGAAACACTTCTTGTAGAAGCATAAATGCTTTGTGATGTTTTCTTGATTGGTTACCACTCTTAAATGATGTACTATGATTAGAAACACTTCTCAAAGAAGTATAAGTATTTTGTGGTGTTTTCTTGAATGGTTATCACCTATAAATGAAATACTTTTGTTAGAAACACTTTTCATAGAAGCATAAATTCTTGGTGGTGTTCTCTTGATTGGTTACCACCCATAAATGATGTACTCTGATTAGGAACACTTCTCATAGAAGCATAAGTGCTTTGTGATGTTTTCTTGATTGGTTACCATATATAAATGATGTACTCTCATTAGAAACTCGTCTCATAGATGTATAAGTGCTTTGTGGTGCTTTCTTGATTGGTTATCACCCATAAATGAAGTACATTGATTAGAAACACTTCTCATAGACGCATTAATGCTTTGTTGTGTTTTCTTTAATGGTTATCACCCATAAATAAAGTACTTTGATTAGAAACACTTCTCGTTGAAGCATACCTGCTTTTTGGTGTTTTCTAGAATAGTTATCACCCATAAATGAGGTACTTTGATTAGAATAACTTCTCATAGAAGCATAGTTGCTTTGTGGTGTTTTCTTGATTGGTTACCATCCATAAATGAAGTACTCTGATTAGAAACACTTCTCATATAAGTATAAGTGCTTCGTGGTGTTTTCTTGAATGGTTATCACCCATAAATGATGAACTTTGATTAGAAACACTTCTAATAGAAGTATAAGTGTTTTGTGGTGCTTTCTTGAATGGTTACCACCCATAAATGATGTACTCTGATTAGAAACACTTCTCATAAAACCATAAGTGCTTTGTGATGTTTTCTTGATTTGTTACCATCTATAAATGATGTACTCTCATTAGAAAAAATTCTCAAAGATGTATAAGTGCTTTGTGGTGCTTTCTTGAATGGTTACCACCCATAAATGGAAAACTCTGATTAGAAACACTTCTCATAGAAGCACAAATGCTTTCTGGTGTTTTTTTGAATGGTTATCACCCATAAATCAAGTACTTTGATTAGAAACACTTCTCATAGAAGCATAAATGCTTTGTGAGGTTTTCTTGATTGGTTACCACCCATAAATGATGTACTCTGATTAGAAACACTTCTCATAAAAGTATAAGTGCTTCGTGGTGTTTTCTTGAATGGTTATCACCCATAAATGATGAACTTTGATTAGAAACACTTCTCATAGAAGTATAAGTGTTTTGTGGTGCTTTCTTGAATGGTTACCACCCATAAATGATATACTCTGATTAGAAACACTTCTCATAAAACCATAAGTGCTTTGTGATGTTTTCTTGATTGGTTACCATCTATAAATGATGTACTCTCATTAGAAACACTTCTCATAGATGTATAAGTGATTTGTGGTGCTTTCTTGAATGGTTACCACCCATAAATGGAAAACTCTGAGTAGAAACACTTCTCATAGAAGCACAAATGCTTTCTGTTGTTTTTTTGAATGGTTATCACCCATAAATCAAGTACTTTGATTGGAAACACTTCTCATAGAAGCATAAATGCTTTGTGAGGTTTTCTTGATTGGTTACCACCCATAAATGATGTACTCTGATTAGAAACACTTCTCATAAAAGTATAAGTGCTTCGTGGTGTTTTCTTGAATGGTTATCACCCATAAATGATGAACTTTGATTAGAAACACTTCTCATAGAAGCATAAGTGCTTTGTGATGTTTTCTTGATTGGTTACCACCCTTAAATGATGTACTCTGCTGAGAAACACTTCTCGTAGAAGCATAAATGCTTTGTGATGTTTTCTTGATTGGTTACCACTCTTAAATGATGTACTATGATTAGAAACACTTCTCATAGAAGTATAAGTATTTTGTGGTGTTTTCTTGAATGGTTATCACCCATAAATGAAATACTTTTGTTAGAAACACTTTTCATAGAAGCATAATTTCTTGGTGGTGTTCTCTTGATTGGTTACCACCCATAAATGATGTACTCTGATTAGAAACACTTCTCATAGAAGCATAAGTGCTTTGTGATGTTTTCTTGATTGGTTACCATATATAAATGATGTACTCTCATTAGAAACACTTCTCATAGATGTATAAGTGCTTTGTGGTGCTTTCTTGATTGGTTATCACCCATAAATGAAGTACTCCGATTAGAAACACTTCTCATAGAAACATAAATGCTTTGTGGTGTTTTCTTGATTGGTTATCACCCATAAATGTAGTACTTTGATTAGAAACACTTCTCATAGAAGTATAAGTGTTTTGTGGTTCTTTCTGGATTGGTTACCATCCATAAATGAAGTACTCTGATTAGAAACACTTCTCATAGAAGCACAAATGCTTTGTGGTGTTTTCTTGAATGGTTATTACCCATAAATGAAGTACTCTGATTAGAAACACATCTCATAGAAGCATAAATGCTTTGTGAGGTTTTCTTGATTGGTTACCACCCATAAATGATGTATTTTGATTAGAAACACTTCTCATAAAAGCATAAGTGCTTTGTGATGTTTTCTTGATTCGTTACCATCTATAAATGATGTACTCTCATTAGAAACACGTCTCATAGATGTATAAGTGCTTTGTGGTGCTTTCTTGATTGGTTATCACCCATAAATGAAGTACATTGATTAGAAACACTTCTCATAGACGCATTAATGCTTTGTTGTGTTTTCTTTAATGGTTATCACCCATAAATAAAGTACTTTGATTAGAAACACTTCTCGTTGAAGCATACCTGCTTTGTGGTGTTTTCTAGAATAGTTATCACCCATAAATGAGGTACTTTGATTAGAATAACTTCACATAGAAGCATAGTTGCTTTGTGGTGTTTTCTTGATTGGTTACCATCCATAAATGAAGTACTCTGATTAGAAACACTTCTCATAGAAGCACAAATGCTTTGTGGTGTTTTCTTGAATGGTTATTACCCATAAATGAAGTACTCTGATTAGAAACACATCTCATAGAAGCATAAATGCTTTGTGAGGTTTTCTTGATTGGTTACCACCCATAAATGATGTATTTTGATTAGAAACACTTCTCATAAAAGCATAAGTGCTTTGTGATGTTTTCTTGATTGGTTACCACCCCTAAATGATGTACTCTGCTGAGAAACACTTCTCGTAGAAGCATAAATGCTTTGTGATGTTTTCTTGATTGGTTACCACTCTTAAATGATGTACTATGATTAGAAACACTTCTCAAAGAAGTATAAGTATTTTGTGGTGTTTTCTTGAATGGTTATCACCCATAAATGAAATACTTTTGTTAGAAACACTTTTCATAGAAGCATAAATTCTTGGTGGTGTTCTCTTGATTGGTTACCACACATAAATGATGTACTCTGATTAGGAACACTTCTCATAGAAGCATAAGTGCTTTGTGATATTTTCTTGATTGGTTACCATATATAAATGATGTACTCTCATTAGAAACTCGTCTCATAGATGTATAAGTGCTTTGTGGTGCTTTGTTGATTGGTTATCACCCATAAATGAAGTACATTGATTAGAAACACTTCTCATAGACGCATTAATGCTTTGTTGTGTTTTCTTTAATGGTTATCACCCATAAATAAAGTACTTTGATTAGAAACACTTCTCGTTGAAGCATACCTGCTTTTTGGTGTTTTCTAGAATAGTTATCACCCATAAATGAGGTACTTTGATTAGAATAACTTCTCATAGAAGCATAGTTGCTTTGTGGTGTTTTCTTGATTGGTTACCATCCATAAATGAAGTACTCTGATTAGAAACACTTCTCATATAAGTATAAGTGCTTCGTGGTGTTTTCTTGAATGGTTATCACCCATAAATGATGAACTTTGATTAGAAACACTTCTAATAGAAGTATAAGTGTTTTGTGGTGCTTTCTTGAATGGTTACCACCCATAAATGATGTACTCTGATTAGAAACACTTCTCATAAAACCATAAGTGCTTTGTGATGTTTTCTTGATTTGTTACCATCTATAAATGATGTACTCTCATTAGAAAAAATTCTCAAAGATGTATAAGTGCTTTGTGGTGCTTTCTTGAATGGTTACCACCCATAAATGGAAAACTCTGATTAGAAACACTTCTCATAGAAGCACAAATGCTTTCTGGTGTTTTTTTGAATGGTTATCACCCATAAATCAAGTACTTTGATTAGAAACACTTCTCATAGAAGCATAAATGCTTTGTGAGGTTTTCTTGATTGGTTACCACCCATAAATGATGTACTCTGATTAGAAACACTTCTCATAAAAGTATAAGTGCTTCGTGGTGTTTTCTTGAATGGTTATCACCCATAAATGATGAACTTTGATTAGAAACACTTCTCATAGAAGTATAAGTGTTTTGTGGTGCTTTCTTGAATGGTTACCACCCATAAATGATATACTCTGATTAGAAACACTTCTCATAAAACCATAAGTGCTTTGTGATGTTTTCTTGATTGGTTACCATCTATAAATGATGTACTCTCATTAGAAACACTTCTCATAGATGTATAAGTGATTTGTGGTGCTTTCTTGAATGGTTACCACCCATAAATGGAAAACTCTGAGTAGAAACACTTCTCATAGAAGCACAAATGCTTTCTGTTGTTTTTTTGAATGGTTATCACCCATAAATCAAGTACTTTGATTAGAAACACTTCTCATAGAAGCATAAATGCTTTGTGAGGTTTTCTTGATTGGTTACCACCCATAAATGATGTACTCTGATTAGAAACACTTCTCATAAAAGTATAAGTGCTTCGTGGTGTTTTCTTGAATGGTTATCACCCATAAATGATGAACTTTGATTAGAAACACTTCTCATAGAAGCATAAGTGCTTTGTGATGTTTTCTTGATTGGTTACCACCCTTAAATGATGTACTCTGCTGAGAAACACTTCTCGTAGAAGCATAAATGCTTTGTGATGTTTTCTTGATTGGTTACCACTCTTAAATGATGTACTATGATTAGAAACACTTCTCATAGAAGTATAAGTATTTTGTGGTGTTTTCTTGAATGGTTATCATCCATAAATGAAATACTTTTGTTAGAAACACTTTTCATAGAAGCATAATTTCTTGGTGGTGTTCTCTTGATTGGTTACCACCCATAAATGATGTACTCTGATTAGAAACACTTCTCATAGAAGCATAAGTGCTTTGTGATGTTTTCTTGATTGGTTACCATATATAAATGATGTACTCTCATTAGAAACACTTCTCATAGATGTATAAGTGTTTTGTGGTTCTTTCTGGATTGGTTACCATCCATAAATGAAGTACTCTGATTAGAAACACTTCTCATAGAAGCACAAATGCTTTGTGGTGTTTTCTTGAATGGTTATTACCCATAAATGAAGTACTCTGATTAGAAACACATCTCATAGAAGCATAAATGCTTTGTGAGGTTTTCTTGATTGGTTACCACCCATAAATGATGTATTTTGATTAGAAACACTTCTCATAAAAGCATAAGTGCTTTGTGATGTTTTCTTGATTCGTTACCATCTATAAATGATGTACTCTCATTAGAAACACGTCTCATAGATGTATAAGTGCTTTGTGGTGCTTTCTTGATTGGTTATCACCCATAAATGAAGTACATTGATTAGAAACACTTCTCATAGACGCATTAATGCTTTGTTGTGTTTTCTTTAATGGTTATCACCCATAAATAAAGTACTTTGATTAGAAACACTTCTCGTTGAAGCATACCTGCTTTGTGGTGTTTTCTAGAATAGTTATCACCCATAAATGAGGTACTTTGATTAGAATAACTTCCCATAGAAGCATAGTTGCTTTGTGGTGTTTTCTTGATTGGTTACCATCCATAAATGAAGTACTCTGATTAGAAACACTTCTCATAGAAGCACAAATGCTTTGTGGTGTTTTCTTGAATGGTTATTTCCCATAAATGAAGTACTCTGATTAGAAACACATCTCATAGAAGCATAAATGCTTTGTGAGGTTTTCTTGATTGGTTACCACCCATAAATGATGTATTTTGATTAGAAACACTTCTCATAAAAGCATAAGTGCTTTGTGATGTTTTCTTGATTGGTTACCACCCCTAAATGATGTACTCTGCTGAGAAACACTTCTCGTAGAAGCATAAATGATTTGTGATGTTTTCTTTATTGGTTACCACTCTTAAATGATGTACTATGATTAGAAACACTTCTCATAGAAGTATAAGTGCTTTGTGGTGTTTTCTTGAATGGTTATCACCCATAAATGAAATACTTTTGTTAGAAACACTTTTCATAGAAGCATAAATGCTTGGTGGTGTTTTCTTGATTGGTTACCACCCATAAATGATATACTCTGATTACAAACGCATCTCTTAGAAGTATAAGTGTTTTGTGGTGCTTTCTTGAATGGTTACCACCCATAAATGATGTACTCTGATTAGAAACACTTCTCACAAAACCATAAGTGCTTTGTGATGTTTTCTTGATTGGTTACCACCCATAAATGATGTACTTTGATTAGAAACACTTCTCATAAAAGCATAAGTGCTTTGTGATGTTTTCTTGATTGGTTACCATCTATAAATGATGTACTCCCATTAGAAACACTTCTCATAGATATATAAGTGATTTGTGGTGCTTTCTTGAATGGTTACCACCCATAAATGGAACTCTGATTAGAAACACTTCTCATTGTAGCACAAATGCTTTCTGGTGTTTTCTTGAATGGTTATCACCCATAAATGAAATACTTTTGTTAGAAACACTTTTCATAGAAGCATAAATGCTTGGTGGTGTTTTCTTAATTAGTTACCACCCATAAATGATATACTCTAATTACAAACGCATCTCTTAGAAGTATAAGTGTTTTGTGGTGCTTTCTTGAATGGTTACCACCCATAAATGATGTACTCTGATTAGAAACACTTCTCACAAAACCATAAGTGCTTTGTGATGTTTTCTTGATTGGTTACCACCCATAAATGATGTACTTTGATTAGAAACACTTCTCATAAAAGCATAAGTGCTTTGTGATGTTTTCTTGATTGGTTACCATCTATAAATGATGTACTCCCATTAGAAACACTTCTCATAGATATATAAGTGATTTTTGGTGCTTTCTTGAATGGTTACCACCCATAAATGGAACTCTGATTAGAAACACTTCTCATAGTAGCACAAATGCTTTCTGGTGTTTTCTTGAATGGTTATCACCCATAAATGAAATACTTTTGTTAGAAACACTTTTCATAGAAGCATAAATGCTTGGTGGTGTTTTCTTAATTAGTTACCACCCATAAATGATATACTCTAATTACAAACGCATCTCTTAGAAGTATAAGTGTTTTGTGGTGCTTTCTTGATTGGTTACCATCTATAAATGATGTACTCTGATTAGAAACACTTCTCATATAAGTATAAGTGCTTCGTGCTGTTTTCTTGAATGGTTATCACCCATAAATGATGAACTTTGATTAGAAACACTTCTCACAGAAGTATAAGTGTTTGGTGGTGCTTTCTTTAATGGTTACCACCCATAAATGATGTACTCTGATTAGAAACACTTCTCATAAAACCATAAGTGCTTTGTGATGTTTTCTTGATTGGTTACCATCTATAAATGATGTACTCTCATTAGAAACACTTCTCAAAGATGTATAAGTGCTTTGTGGTGCTTTCTTGAATGGTTATCACCCATAAATGAAGTACATTAATTAGAAACACTTCTCATAGACGCATAAATGATTTGTGGTGTTTTCTTTAATGGTTATCACCTATAAATGATGAACTTTGATTAGAAACACTTCTCATAGAAGTATAAGTGTTTTGTGGTGCTTTCTTGAATAGTTACCACCCATAAATGATGTACTCTGATTAGATACACTTCTCATAAAACCATAAGTGCTTTGTGATGTTTTCTTGATTGGTTACCATCTATAAATGATGTACTCTCATTAGAAACACTTCTCATAGATGTATAAGTGCTTTGTGGTGCTTTCTTGATTGGTTATCACCCATAAATGAAGTACATTGATTAGAAACACTTCTCGTCGAAGCATACCTGCTTTGTGGTGTTTTCTAGAATAGTTATCACCCATAAATGAGGTACTTTGATTAGAATAACTTCTCATAGAAGCATAGTTGCTTTGTGGTGTTTTCTTGATTGGTTACCATCCATAAATGAAGTACTCTGATTAGAAACACTTCTCATATAAGTATAAGTGCTTCGTGGTGTTTTCTTGAATGGTTATCACCCATAAATGATGAACTTTGATTAGAAACACTTCTCATAGAAGCATAAGTGCTTTGTGATGTTTTCTTGATTGGTTACCACCCCTAAATGATGTACTCTGCTGAGAAACACTTCTCGTAGAAGCATAAATGCTTTGTGATGTTTTCTTGATTGGTTACCACTCTTAAATGATGTACTATGATTAGAAACACTTCTCATAGAAGTATAAGTGTTTTGTGGTGCTTTCTTGATTGGTTACCATCCATAAATGAAGTACTCTGATTAGAAACACTTCTCATAGAAGCATAAATGCTTTGTGAGGTTTTCTTAATTGGTTACCACCCATAAATGATGTACTCTGATTAGAAACACTTCTCATAAAAGCATAAGTGCTTTGTGATGTTTTCTTGATTCGTTACCATCTATAAATGATGTACTCTCATTAGAAACACGTCCCATAGATGTATAAGTGCTTTGTGGTGCTTTCTTGATTGGTTATCACCCATAAATGAAGTACATTGATTAGAAACACTTCTCATAGACGCATTAATGCTTTGTTGTGTTTTCTTTAATGGTTATCACCCATAAATAAAGTACTTTGATTAGAAACACTTCTCGTTGAAGCATACCTGCTTTGTGGTGTTTTCTAGAATAGTTATCACCCATAAATGAGGTACTTTTATTAGAATAACTTCTCATAGAAGCATAGTTGCTTTGTGGTGTTTTCTTGATTGGTTACCATCCATAAATGAAGTACTCTGATTAGAAACACTTCTCATATAAGTATAAGTGCTTCGTGGTGTTTTCTTGAATGGTTATCACCCATAAATGATGAACTTTGATTAGAAACACTTCTCATAGAAGCATAAGTGCTTTGTGATGTTTTCTTGATTGGTTACCACCCCTAAATGATGTACTCTGCTGAGAAACACTTCTCGTAGAAGCATAAATGCTTTGTGATGTTTTCTTGATTGGTTACCACTCTTAAATGATGTACTATGATTAGAAACACTTCTCATAGAAGTATAAGTGTTTTGTGGTGTTTTCTTGAATGGTTATCACCCATAAATGAAATACTTTTGTTAGAAACACTTTTCATAGAAGCATAAATTCTTGGTGGTGTTCTCTTGATTGGTTACCACCCATAAATGATGTACTCTGATTAGAAACACTTCTCATAGATGCATAAGTGCTTTGTGATGTTTTCTTGATTGGTTACCATATTTAAATGATGTACTCTCATTAGAAACACTTCTCATAGATGTATAAGTGCTTTGTGGTGCTTTCTTGATTGGTTATCGCCCATAAATGAAGTACACCGATTAGAAACACTTCTCATAGAAGCATAAATGCTTTGTGGTGTTTTCTTGATTGGTTACCACCCATAAATGTAGTACTTTGATTCGAAACACTTCTCATAGAAGTATAAGTGTTTTGTGGTGCTTTCTTGATTGGTTACCATCCATAAATGAAGTACTCTTATTAGAAACACTTCTCATAGAAGCACAAATGCTTTGTGGTGTTTTCTTGAATGGTTATTACCCATAAATGAAGTACTCTGATTAGAAACACATCTCATAGAAGCATAAATGCTTTGTGAGGTTTTCTTGATTGGTTACCACCCATAAATGATGTATTTTGATTAGAAACACTTCTCATAAAAGCATAAGTGCTTTGTGATGTTTTCTTGATTCGTTACCATCAATAAATGATGTACTCTCATTAGAAACACGTCTCATAGATGTATAAGTGCTTTGTGGTGCTTTCTTGATTGGTTATCACCCATAAATGAAGTACATTGATTAGAAACACTTCTCATAGACGCATTAATGCTTTGTTGTGTTTTCTTTAATGGTTATCACCCATAAATAAAGTACTTTGATTAGAAACACTTCTCGTTGAAGCATACCTGCTTTGTGGTGTTTTCTAGAATAGTTATCACCCATAAATGAGGCACTTTGATTAGAAACACTTTTCATAGAAGCATAGTTTCTTTGTGGTGTTTTCTTGATTGGTTTCCATCCATAAATGAAGTACTCTGATTAGAAACACTTCTCATAGAAGCACAAATGCTTTGTGGTGTTTTCTTGATTGGTTACCATATATAAATGATGTACTCTCATTAGAAACTCGTCTCATAGATGTATAAGTGCTTTGTGGTGCTTTGTTGATTGGTTATCACCCATAAATGAAGTACATTGATTAGAAACACTTCTCATAGACGCATTAATGCTTTGTTGTGTTTTCTTTAATGGTTATCACCCATAAATAAAGTACTTTGATTAGAAACACTTCTCGTTGAAGCATACCTGCTTTTTGGTGTTTTCTAGAATAGTTATCACCCATAAATGAGGTACTTTGATTAGAATAACTTCTCTTAGAAGCATAGTTGCTTTGTGGTGTTTTCTTGATTGGTTACCATCCATAAATGAAGTACTCTGATTAGAAACACTTCTCATATAAGTATAAGTGCTTCGTGGTGTTTTCTTGAATGGTTATCACCCATAAATGATGAACTTTGATTAGAAACACTTCTAATAGAAGTATAAGTGTTTTGTGGTGCTTTCTTGAATGGTTACCACCCATAAATGATGTACTCTGATTAGAAACACTTCTCATAAAACCATAAGTGCTTTGTGATGTTTTCTTGATTGGTTACCATCTATAAATGATGTACTCTCATTAGAAAAAATTCTCAAAGATGTATAAGTGCTTTGTGGTGCTTTCTTGAATGGTTACCACCCATAAATGGAAAACTCTGATTAGAAACACTTCTCATAGAAGCACAAATGCTTTCTGGTGTTTTTTTGAATGGTTATCACCCATAAATCAAGTACTTTGATTGGAAACACTTCTCATAGAAGCATAAATGCTTTGTGAGGTTTTCTTGATTGGTTACCACCCATAAATGATGTACTCTGATTAGAAACACTTCTCATAAAAGTATAAGTGCTTCGTGGTGTTTTCTTGAATGGTTATCACCCATAAATGATGAACTTTGATTAGAAACACTTCTCATAGAAGTATAAGTGTTTTGTGGTGCTTTCTTGAATGGTTACCACCCATAAATGATGTACTCTGCTGAGAAACACTTCTCGTAGAAGCATAAATGCTTTGTGATGTTTTCTTGATTGGTTAACACTCTTAAATGATGTACTATGATTAGAAACACTTCTCATAGAAGTATAAGTATTTTGTGGTGTTTTCTTGAATGGTTATCACCCAAAAATGAAATACTTTTGTTAGAAACACTTTTCATAGAAGCATAATTTCTTGGTGGTGTTCTCTTGATTGGTTACCACCCATAAATGATGTACTCTGATTAGAAACACTTCTCATAGAAGCATAAGTGCTTTGTGATGTTTTCTTGATTGGTTACCATATATAAATGATGTACTCTCATTAGAAACACTTCTCATAGATGTATAAGTGCTTTGTGGTGCTTTCTTGATTGGTTATCACCCATAAATGAAGTACTCCGATTAGAAACACTTCTCATAGAAGCATAAATGCTTTGTGGTGTTTTCTTGATTGGTTACCACCCATAAATGTAGTACTTTGATTAGAAACACTTCTCATAGAAGTATAAGTGTTTTGTGGTTCTTTCTTGATTGGTTACCATCCATAAATGAAGTACTCTGATTAGAAACACTTCTCATAGAAGCACAAATGCTTTGTGGTGTTTTCTTGAATGGTTATTACCCATAAATGAAGTACTCTGATTAGAAACACATCTCATAGAAGCATAAATGCTTTGTGAGGTTTTCTTGATTGGTTATCACCCATAAATGAAGTACATTGATTAGAAACACTTCTCATAGACGCATTAATGCTTTGTTGTGTTTTCTTTAATGGTTATCACCCATAAATAAAGTACTTTGATTAGAAACACTTCTCGTTGAAGCATACCTGCTTTGTGGTGTTTTCTAGAATAGTTATCACCCATAAATGAGGTACTTTGATTAGAATAACTTCCCATAGAAGCATAGTTGCTTTGTGGTGTTTTCTTGATTGGTTACCATCCATAAATGAAGTACTCTGATTAGAAACACTTCTCATAGAAGCACAAATGCTTTGTGGTGTTTTCTTGAATGGTTATTACCCATAAATGAAGTACTCTGATTAGAAACACATCTCATAGAAGCATAAATGCTTTGTGAGGTTTTCTTGATTGGTTACCACCCATAAATGATGTATTTTGATTAGAAACACTTCTCATAAAAGCATAAGTGCTTTGTGATGTTTTCTTGATTGGTTACCACCCCTAAATGATGTACTCTGCTGAGAAACACTTCTCGTAGAAGCATAAATGATTTGTGATGTTTTCTTTATTGGTTACCACTCTTAAATGATGTACTATGATTAGAAACACTTCTCATAGAAGTATAAGTGCTTTGTGGTGTTTTCTTGAATGGTTATCACCCATAAATGAAATACTTTTGTTAGAAACACTTTTCATAGAAGCATAAATGCTTGGTGGTGTTTTCTTGATTGGTTACCACCCATAAATGATATACTCTGATTACAAACGCATCTCTTAGAAGTATAAGTGTTTTGTGGTGCTTTCTTGAATGGTTACCACCCATAAATGATGTACTCTGATTAGAAACACTTCTCACAAAACCATAAGTGTTTTGTGATGTTTTCTTGATTGGTTACCACCCATAAATGATGTACTTTGATTAGAAACACTTCTCATAAAAGCATAAGTGCTTTGTGATGTTTTCTTGATTGGTTACCATCTATAAATGATGTACTCCCATTAGAAACACTTCTCATAGATATATAAGTGATTTGTGGTGCTTTCTTGAATGGTTACCACCCATAAATGGAACTCTGATTAGAAACACTTCTCATAGTAGCACAAATGCTTTCTGGTGTTTTCTTGAATGGTTATCACCCATAAATGAAATACTTTTGTTAGAAACACTTTTCATAGAAGCATAAATGCTTGGTGGTGTTTTCTTAATTAGTTACCACCCATAAATGATATACTCTAATTACAAACGCATCTCTTAGAAGTATAAGTGTTTTGTGGTGCTTTCTTGATTGGTTACCATCTATAAATGATGTACTCTGATTAGAAACACATCTCATAGAAGCATAAATGCTTTGTGAGGTTTTCTTGTTTGGTTACCACCCATAAATGATGTATTTTGATTAGAAGCACTTCTCATAAAAGCATAAGTGCTTTGTGATGTTTTCTTGATTCGTTACCATCTATAAATGATGTACTCTCATTAGAAACACTTCTCATAGATGTATAAGTGCTTTGTGATGTTTTCTTGATTCGTTACCATCTATAAATGATGTACTCTCATTAGAAACACTTCTCATAGATGTATAAGTGCTTTGTGGTGCTTTCTTGATTGGTTATCACCCATAAATGAAGTACTCCGATTAGAAACACTTCTCATAGAAGCATAAATGCTTTGTGGTGTTTTCTTGATTGGTTACCACCCATAAATGTAGTACTTTGATTAGAAACACTTCTCATAGAAGTATAAGTGTTTTGTGGTGCTTTCTTGATTGGTTACCATCCATAAATGAAGTACTCTGATTAGAAACACTTCTCATAGAAGCACAAATGCTTTGTGGTGTTTTCTTGAATGGTTATTACCCATAAATGAAGTACTTTGATTAGAAACACATCTCATAGAAGCATAAATGCTTTGTGAGGTTTTCTTGATTGGTTACCATCCATAAATGATGTATTTTGATTAGAAACACTTCTCATAAAAACATAAGTGCTTTGTGATGTTTTCTTGATTCGTTACCATCTATAAATGATGTACTCTCATTAGAAACACGTCTCATAGATGTATAAGTGCTTTGTGGTGCTTTCTTGATTGGTTATCACCCATAAATGAAGTACATTGATTAGAAACACTACTCATAGACGCATTAATGCTTTGTTGTGTTTTCTTTAATGGTTATCACCCATAAATAAAGTATTTTGATTAGAAACACTTCTCGTTGAAGCATACCTGCTTTGTGGTGTTTTCTAGAATAGTTATCACCCATAAATGAGGTACTTTGATTAGAATAACTTCTCATAGAAGCATAGTTGCTTTGTGGTATTTTCTTGATTGGTTACCATCCATAAATGAAGTACTCTGATTAGAAACACTTCTCATATAAGTATAAGTGCTTCGTGGTGTTTTCTTGAATGGTTATCACCCATAAATGATGAACTTTGATTAGAAACACTTCTCATAGAAGTATAAGTGTTTTGTGGTGCTTTCTTGAATGGTTACCACCCATAAATGATGTACTCTGATTAGAAACACTTCTCATAAAACCATAAGTGCTTTGTGATGTTTTCTTGATTGGTTACCATCTATAAATGATGTACTCTCATTAGAAACACTTCTCAAAGATGTATAAGTGCTTTGTGGTGCTTTCTTGAATGGTTATCACGCATAAATGAAGTACATGAATTAGAAACACTTCTCATAGACGCATAAATGCTTTGTGGTGTTTTCTTTAATGGTTATCACCTATAAATGATGAACTTTGATTAGAAACACTTCTCATAGAAGTATAAGTGTTTTGTGGTGCTTTCTTGAATGGTTACCACCCATAAATGATGTACTCTGATTAGAAACACTTCTCATAAAACCATAAGTGCTTTGTGATGTTTTCTTGATTGGTTACCATCTATAAATGATGTACTCTCATTCGAAACACTTCTCATAGATGTATAAGTGATTTGTGGTGCTTTCTTGAATGGTTACCACCCATAAATGGAAAACTCTGATTAGAAACACTTCTCATAGAAGCACAAATGCTTTCTCGTGTTTTTTTGAATGGTTATCACCCATAAATCAAGTACTTTGATTAGAAACACTTCTCATAGAAGCATAAATGCTTTGTGAGGTTTTCTTGATTGGTTACCACCCATAAATGATGTACTCTGATTAGAAACACTTCTCATAAAAGTATAAGTGCTTCGTGGTGTTTTCTTGAATGGTTATCACCCATAAATGATGAACTTTGATTAGAAACACTTCTCATAGAAGCATAAGTGCTTTGTGATGTTTTCTTGATTGGTTACCACCCCTAAATGATGTACTCTGCTGAGAAACACTTCTCGTAGAAGCATAAATGCTTTGTGATGTTTTCTTGATTGGTTAACACTCTTAAATGATGTACTATGATTAGAAACACTTCTCATAGAAGTATAAGTATTTTGTGGTGTTTTCTTGAATGGTTATCACCCATAAATGAAATACTTTTGTTAGAAACACTTTTCATAGAAGCATAAATTCTTGGTGGTGTTCTCTTGATTGGTTACCATATATAAATGATGTACTCTCATTAGAAACACTTCTCAAAGATGTATAAGTGCTTTGTGGTGCTTTCTTGATTGGTTATCACCCATAAATGAAGTACTCCGATTAGAAACACTTCTCATAGAAGCATAAATGCTTTCTGGTGTTTTCTTGATTGGTTACCACCCATAAATGTAGTACTTTGATTAGAAACACTTCTCATCGAAGTATAAGTGTTTTGTGGTGTTTTCTTGATTGGTTACCATCCATAATTGAAGTACTCTGATTAGAAACACTTCTCATAGAAGCACAAATGCTTTGTGGTGTTTTCTTGAATGGTTATTACCCATAAATGAAGTACTCTGATTAGAAACACATCTCATAGAAGCATAAATGCTTTGTGAGGTTTTCGTGATTGGTTACCACCCATAAATGATGTATTTTGATTAGAAACACTTCTCATAAAAGCATAAGTGCTTTGTGATGTTTTCTTGATTGGTTACCACCCCTAAATGATGTACTCTGCTGAGAAACACTTCTCGTAGAAGCATAAATGATTTGTGATGTTTTCTTTATTGGTTACCACTCTTAAATGATGTACTATGATTAGAAACACTTCTCATAGAAGTATAAGTGCTTTGTGGTGTTTTCTTGAATGGTTATCACCCATAAATGAAATACTTTTGTTAGAAACACTTTTCATAGAAGCATAAATGCTTGGTGGTGTTTTCTTGATTGGTTACCACCCATAAATGATATACTCTGATTACAAACACATCTCTTAGAAGTATAAGTGTTTTGTGGTGCTTTCTTGAATGGTTACCACCCATAAATGATGTACTCTGATTAGAAACACTTCTCACAAAACCATAAGTGCTTTGTGATGTTTTCTTGATTGGTTACCACCCATAAATGATGTACTTTGATTAGAAACACTTCTCATAAAAGCATAAGTGCTTTGTGATGTTTTCTTGATTGGTTACCATCTATAAATGATGTACTCCCATTAGAAACACTTCTCATAGATATATAAGTGATTTGTGGTGCTTTCTTGAATGGTTACCACCCATAAATGGAACTCTGATTAGAAACACTTCTCATAGTAGCACAAATGCTTTCTGGTGTTTTCTTGAATGGTTATCACCCATAAATGAAATACTTTTGTTAGAAACACTTTTCATAGAAGCATAAATGCTTGGTGGTGTTTTCTTGATTAGTTACCACCCATAAATGATATACTCTAATTACAAACGCATCTCTTAGAAGTATAAGTGTTTTGTGGTGCTTTCTTGATTGGTTACCATCTATAAATGATGTACTCTGATTAGAAACACATCTCATAGAAGCATAAATGCTTTGTGAGGTTTTCTTGTTTGGTTACCACCCATAAATGATGTATTTTGATTAGAAGCACTTCTCATAAAAGCATAAGTGCTTTGTGATGTTTTCTTGATTTGTTACCATCTATAAATGATGTACTCTCATTAGAAACACTTCTCATAGATGTATAAGTGCTTTGTGGTGCTTTCTTGATTGGTTATCACCCATAAATGAAGTACTCCGATTAGAAACACTCCTCATAGAAGCATAAATGCTTTGTGGTGTTTTCTTGATTGGTTACCACCCATAAATGTAGTACTTTGATTAGAAACACTTCTCATAGAAGTATAAGTGTTTTGTGGTGCTTTCTTGATTGGTTACCATCCATAAATGAAGTACTCTGATTAGAAACACTTCTCATAGAAGCACAAATGCTTTGTGGTGTTTTCTTGAATGGTTATTACCCATAAATGAAGTACTTTGATTAGAAACACATCTCATAGAAGCATAAATGCTTTGTGAGGTTTTCTTGATTGGTTACCATCCATAAATGATGTATTTTGATTAGAAACACTTCTCATAAAAACATAAGTGCTTTGTGATGTTTTCTTGATTCGTTACCATCTATAAATGATGTACTCTCATTAGAAACACATCTCATAGAAGCATAAATGCTTTGTGGTGCTTTCTTGATTGGTTATCACCCATAAATGAAGTACATTGATTAGAAACACTTCTCATAGACGCATTAATGCTTTGTTGTGTTTTCTTTAATGGTTATCACCCATAAATAAAGTATTTTGATTAGAAACACTTCTCGTTGAAGCATACCTGCTTTGTGGTGTTTTCTAGAATAGTTATCACCCATAAATGAGGTACTTTGATTAGAATAACTTCTCATAGAAGCATAGTTGCTTTGTGGTATTTTCTTGATTGGTTACCATCCATAAATGAAGTACTCTGATTAGAAACACTTCTCATATAAGTATAAGTGCTTCGTGGTGTTTTCTTGAATGGTTATCACCCATAAATGATGAACTTTGATTAGAAACACTTCTCATAGAAGTATAAGTGTTTTGTGGTGCTTTCTTGAATGGTTACCACCCATAAATGATGTACTCTGATTAGAAACACTTCTCATAAAACCATAAGTGCTTTGTGATGTTTTCTTGATTGGTTACCATCTATAAATGATGTACTCTCATTAGAAACACTTCTCAAAGATGTATAAGTGCTTTGTGGTGCTTTCTTGAATGGTTATCACGCATAAATGAAGTACATGAATTAGAAACACTTCTCATAGACGCATAAATGCTTTGTGGTGTTTTCTTTAATGGTTATCACCTATAAATGATGAACTTTGATTAGAAACACTTCTCATAGAAGTATAAGTGTTTTGTGGTGCTTTCTTGAATGGTTACCACCCATAAATGATGTACTCTGATTAGAAACACTTCTCATAAAACCATAAGTGCTTTGTGATGTTTTCTTGATTGGTTACCATCTATAAATGATGTACTCTCATTAGAAACACTTCTCATAGATGTATAAGTGATTTGTGGTGCTTTCTTGAATGGTTACCACCCATAAATGGAAAACTCTGATTAGAAACACTTCTCATAGAAGCACAAATGCTTTCTCGTGTTTTTTTGAATGGTTATCACCCATAAATCAAGTACTTTGATTAGAAACACTTCTCATAGAAGCATAAATGCTTTGTGAGGTTTTCTTGATTGGTTACCACCAATAAATGATGTACTCTGATTAGAAACACTTCTCATAAAAGTATAAGTGCTTCGTGGTGTTTTCTTGAATGGTTATCACCCATAAATGATGAACTTTGATTAGAAACACTTCTCATAGAAGCATAAGTGCTTTGTGATGTTTTCTTGATTGGTTACCACCCCTAAATGATGTACTCTGCTGAGAAACACTTCTCGTAGAAGCATAAATGCTTTGTGATGTTTTCTTGATTGGTTAACACTCTTAAATGATGTACTATGATTAGAAACACTTCTCATAGAAGTATAAGTATTTTGTGGTGTTTTCTTGAATGGTTATCACCCATAAATGAAATACTTTTGTTAGAAACACTTTTCATAGAAGCATAAATTCTTGGTGGTGTTCTCTTGATTGGTTACCATATATAAATGATGTACTCTCATTAGAAACACTTCTCAAAGATGTATAAGTGCTTTGTGGTGCTTTCTTGATTGGTTATCACCCATAAATGAAGTACTCCGATTAGAAACACTTCTCATAGAAGCATAAATGCTTTCTGGTGTTTTCTTGATTGGTTACCACCCATAAATGTAGTACTTTGATTAGAAACACTTCTCATCGAAGTATAAGTGTTTTGTGGTGTTTTCTTGATTGGTTACCATCCATAATTGAAGTACTCTGATTAGAAACACTTCTCATAGAAGCACAAATGCTTTGTGGTGTTTTCTTGAATGGTTATTACCCATAAATGAAGTACTCTGATTAGAAACACATCTCATAGAAGCATAAATGCTTTGTGAGGTTTTCTTGATTGGTTACCACCCATAAATGATGTATTTTGATTAGAAACACTTCTCATAAAAGCATAAGTGCTTTGTGATGTTTTCTTGATTCGTTACCATCTATAAATGATGTACTCTCATTAGAAACACGTCTCATAGATGTATAAGTGCTTTGTGGTGCTTTCTTGATTGGTTATCACCCATAAATGAAGTACATTGATTAGAAACACTTCTCATAGACGCATTAATGCTTTGTTGTGTTTTCTTTAATGGTTATCACCCATAAATAAAGTACTCTGATTAGAAACACTTCTCATATAAGTATAAGTGCTTCGTGGTGTCTTCTTGAATGGTTATCACCGATAAATGAAGTACTTTGATTAGAAACACTTCTCGTTGAAGCATAACTGCTTTGTGGTGTTTTCTTGAATGGTTATCACCCATAAATGAGGTACTTTGATTAGAATAACTTCTCATAGAAGCATAGTTGCTTTGTGGTGTTTTCTTCATTGGTTACCATCCATAAATGAAGTACTCTGATTAGAAACACTTCTCATATAAGTATAAGTGCTTCGTGTTGTTTTCTTGAATGGTTATCACCCATAAATGATGAACTTTGATTAGAAACACTTCTCATAGAAGCATAAGTGCTTTGTGGTGTTTTCTTGAATGGTTATTACCCATAAATGAAGTACTCTGATTAGAAACACATCTCATAGAAGCATAAATGCTTTGTGAGGTTTTCTTGATTGGTTACCACCCATAAATGATGTATTTTGATTAGAAACACTTCTCATAAAAACATAAGTGCTTTGTGAGGTTTTCTTGATTGGTTACCATCAATAAATGATGTACTCTCATTAGAAACACTTCTCATAGATGTATAAGTGCTTTGTGGTGCTTTCTTGATTGGTTATCACCCATAAATGAAGTACATTGATTAGAAACACTTCTCATAAACGCATTAATGCTTTGTTGTGTTTTCTTTAATGGTTATCCCCCATAAATAAAGTACTTTGATTAGAAACACTTCTCGTTGAAGCATACCTGCTTTGTGGTGTTTTCTTGAATGGTGATCACCCATAAATGAGGTACTTTGATTAGAATAACTTCTACTAGAAGCATAGTTGCTTTGTGGTGTTTTCCTGATTGGTTACCATCCATAAATGATGTACTCTGATTAGAAACACTTCTCATATAAGTATAAGTGCTTTGTGGTGTTTTCTTGAATGGTTATCACCCATAAGTGATGAACTTTGATTAGAAACACTTCTCATAGAAGCATAAGTGCTTTGTGATGTTTTCTTGATTGGTTACCACCCCTAAATGATGTACTCTGCTGAGAAACACTTCTCGTAGAAGCATAAATGATTTGTGATGTTTTCTTTATTGGTTACCACTCTTAAATGATGTACTATGATTAGAAACACTTCTCATAGAAGTATAAGTGCTTTGTGGTGTTTTCTTGAATGGTTATCACCCATAAATGAAATACTTTTGTTAGAAACACTTTTCATAGAAGCATAAATGCTTGGTGGTGTTTTCTTGATTGGTTACCACCCATAAATGATATACTCTGATTACAAACGCATCTCTTAGAAGTATAAGTGTTTTGTGGTGCTTTCTTGAATGGTTACCACCCATAAATGATGTACTCTGATTAGAAACACTTCTCACAAAACCATAATTGCTTTGTGATGTTTTCTTGATTGGTTACCACCCATAAATGATGTACTTTGATTAGAAACACTTCTCATAGAAGCATAAGTGCTTTGTGATGTTTTCTTGATTGGTTACCATCTATAAATGATGTACTCCCATTAGAAACACTTCTCATAGATATATAAGTGATTTGTGGTGCTTTCTTGAATGGTTACCACCCATAAATGGAACTCTGATTAGAAACACTTCTCATAGTAGCACAAATGCTTTCTGGTGTTTTCTTGAATGGTTATCACCCATAAATGAAATAGTTTTGTTAGAAACACTTTTCATAGAAGCATAAATGCTTGGTGGTGTTTTCTTGATTAGTTACCACCCATAAATGATATACTCTAATTACAAACGCATCTCTTAGAAGTATAAGTGTTTTGTGGTGCTTTCTTGATTGGTTACCATCTATAAATGATGTACTCTGATTAGAAACACATCTCATAGAAGCATAAATGCTTTGTGAGGTTTTCTTGTTTGGTTACCACCCATAAATGATGTATTTTGATTAGAAACACTTCTCATAAAAGCATAAGTGCTTTGTGATGTTTTCTTGATTCGTTACCATCTATAAATGATGTACTCTCATTAGAAACACTTCTCATAGATGTATAAGTGCTTTGTGGTGCTTTCTTGATTGGTTATCACCCATAAATGAAGTACTCCGATTAGAAACACTTCTCATAGAAGCATAAATGCTTTGTGGTGTTTTCTTGATTGGTTACCACCCATAAATGTAGTACTTTGATTAGAAACACTTCTCATAGAAGTATAAGTGTTTTGTGGTGCTTTCTTGATTGGTTACCATCCATAAATGAAGTACTCTGATTAGAAACACTTCTCATAGAAGCACAAATGCTTTGTGGTGTTTTCTTGAATGGTTATTACCCATAAATGAAGTACTTTGATTAGAAACACATCTCATAGAAGCATAAATGCTTTGTGAGGTTTTCTTGATTGGTTACCATCCATAAATGATGTATTTTGATTAGAAACACTTCTCATAAAAACATAAGTGCTTTGTGATGTTTTCTTGATTCGTTACCATCTATAAATGATGTACTCTCATTAGAAACACGTCTCATAGATGTATAAGTGCTTTGTGGTGCTTTCTTGATTGGTTATCACCCATAAATGAAGTACATTGATTAGAAACACTTCTCATAGACGCATTAATGCTTTGTTGTGTTTTCTTTAATGGTTATCACCCATAAATAAAGTATTTTGATTAGAAACACTTCTCGTTGAAGCATACCTGCTTTGTGGTGTTTTCTAGAATAGTTATCACCCATAAATGAGGTACTTTGATTAGAATAACTTCTCATAGAAGCATAGTTGCTTTGTGGTATTTTCTTGATTGGTTACCATCCATAAATGAAGTACTCTGATTAGAAACACTTGTCATATAAGTATAAGTGCTTCGTGGTGTTTTCTTGAATGGTTATCACCCATAAATGATGAACTGTGATTAGAAACACTTCTCATAGAAGTATAAGTGTTTTGTGGTGCTTTCTTGAATGGTTACCACCCATAAATGATGTACTCTGATTAGAAACACTTCTCATAAAACCATAAGTGCTTTGTGATGTTTTCTTGATTGGTTACCATCTATTAATGATGTACTCTCATTAGAAACACTTCTCAAAGATGTATAAGTGCTTTGTGGTGCTTTCTTGAATGGTTATCACGCATAAATGAAGTACATGAATTAGAAACACTTCTCATAGACGCATAAATGCTTTGTGGTGTTTTCTTTAATGGTTATCACCTATAAATGATGAACTTTGATTAGAAACACTTCTCATAGAAGTATAAGTGTTTTGTGGTGCTTTCTTGAATGGTTACCACCCATAAATGATGTACTCTGATTAGAAACACTTCTCATAAAACCATAAGTGCTTTGTGATGTTTTCTTGATTGGTTACCATCTATAAATGATGTACTCTCATTAGAAACACTTCTCATAGATGTATAAGTGATTTGTGGTGCTTTCTTGAATGGTTACCACCCATAAATGGAAAACTCTGATTAGAAACACTTCTCATAGAAGCACAAATGCTTTCTCGTGTTTTTTTGAATGGTTATCACCCATAAATCAAGTACTTTGATTAGAAACACTTCTCATAGAAGCATAAATGCTTTGTGAGGTTTTCTTGATTGGTTACCACCCATAAATGATGTACTCTGATTAGAAACACTTCTCATAAAAGTATAAGTGCTTCGTGGTGTTTTCTTGAATGGTTATCACCCATAAATGATGAACTTTGATTAGAAACACTTCTCATAGAAGCATAAGTGCTTTGTGATGTTTTCTTGATTGGTTACCACCCCTAAATGATGTACTCTGCTGAGAAACACTTCTCGTAGAAGCATAAATGCTTTGTGATGTTTTCTTGATTGGTTAACACTCTTAAATGATGTACTATGATTAGAAACACTTCTCATAGAAGTATAAGTATTTTGTGGTGTTTTCTTGAATGGTTATCACCCATAAATGAAATACTTTTGTTAGAAACACTTTTCATAGAAGCATAAATTCTTGGTGGTGTTCTCTTGATTGGTTACCATATATAAATGATGTACTCTCATTAGAAACACTTCTCAAAGATGTATAAGTTCTTTGTGGTGCTTTCTTGATTGGTTATCACCCATAAATGAAGTACTCCGATTAGAAACACTTCTCATAGAAGCATAAATGCTTTCTGGTGTTTTCTTGATTGGTTACCACCCATAAATGTAGTACTTTGATTAGAAACACTTCTCATCGAAGTATAAGTGTTTTGTGGTGTTTTCTTGATTGGTTACCATCCATAATTGAAGTACTCTGATTAGAAACACTTCTCATAGAAGCACAAATGCTTTGTGGTGTTTTCTTGAATGGTTATTACCCATAAATGAAGTACTCTGATTAGAAACACATCTCATAGAAGCATAAATGCTTTGTGAGGTTTTCGTGATTGGTTACCACCCATAATTGATGTATTTTGATTAGAAACACTTCTCATAAAAGCATAAGTGCTTTGTGATGTTTTCTTGATTGGTTACCACCCCTAAATGATGTACTCTGCTGAGAAACACTTCTCGTAGAAGCATAAATGATTTGTGATGTTTTCTTTATTGGTTACCACTCTTAAATGATGTACTATGATTAGAAACACTTCTCATAGAAGTATAAGTGCTTTGTGGTGTTTTCTTGAATGGTTATCACCCATAAATGAAATACTTTTGTTAGAAACACTTTTCATAGAAGCATAAATGCTTGGTGGTGTTTTCTTGATTGGTTACCACCCATAAATGATATACTCTGATTACAAACACATCTCTTAGAAGTATAAGTGTTTTGTGGTGCTTTCTTGAATGGTTACCACCCATAAATGATGTACTCTGATTAGAAACACTTCTCACAAAACCATAAGTGCTTTGTGATGTTTTCTTGATTGGTTACCACCCATAAATGATGTACTTTGATTAGAAACACTTCTCATAAAAGCATAAGTGCTTTGTGATGTTTTCTTGATTGGTTACCATCTATAAATGATGTACTCCCATTAGAAACACTTCTCATAGATATATAAGTGATTTGTGGTGCTTTCTTGAATGGTTACCACCCATAAATGGAACTCTGATTAGAAACACTTCTCATAGTAGCACAAATGCTTTCTGGTGTTTTCTTGAATGGTTATCACCCATAAATGAAATACTTTTGTTAGAAACACTTTTCATAGAAGCATAAATGCTTGGTGGTGTTTTCTTGATTAGTTACCACCCATAAATGATATACTCTAATTACAAACGCATCTCTTAGAAGTATAAGTGTTTTGTGGTGCTTTCTTGATTGGTTACCATCTATAAATGATGTACTCTGATTAGAAACACATCTCATAGAAGCATAAATGCTTTGTGAGGTTTTCTTGTTTGGTTACCACCCATAAATGATGTATTTTGATTAGAAGCACTTCTCATAAAAGCATAAGTGCTTTGTGATGTTTTCTTGATTCGTTACCATCTATAAATGATGTACTCTCATTAGAAACACTTCTCATAGATGTATAAGTGCTTTGTGGTGCTTTCTTGATTGGTTATCACCCATAAATGAAGTACTCCGATTAGAAACACTTCTCATAGAAGCATAAATGCTTTGTGGTGTTTTCTTGATTGGTTACCACCCATAAATGTAGTACTTTGATTAGAAACACTTCTCATAGAAGTATAAGTGTTTTGTGGTGCTTTCTTGATTGGTTACCATCCATAAATGAAGTACTCTGATTAGAAACACTTCTCATAGAAGCACAAATGCTTTGTGGTGTTTTCTTGAATGGTTATTACCCATAAATGAAGTACTTTGATTAGAAACACATCTCATAGAAGCATAAATGCTTTGTGAGGTTTTCTTGATTGGTTACCATCCATAAATGATGTATTTTGATTAGAAACACTTCTCATAAAAACATAAGTGCTTTGTGATGTTTTCTTGATTCGTTACCATCTATAAATGATGTACTCTCATTAGAAACACATCTCATAGAAGCATAAATGCTTTGTGGTGCTTTCTTGATTGGTTATCACCCATAAATGAAGTACATTGATTAGAAACACTTCTCATAGACGCATTAATGCTTTGTTGTGTTTTCTTTAATGGTTATCACCCATAAATAAAGTATTTTGATTAGAAACACTTCTCGTTGAAGCATACCTGCTTTGTGGTGTTTTCTAGAATAGTTATCACCCATAAATGAGGTACTTTGATTAGAATAACTTCTCATAGAAGCATAGTTGCATTGTGGTATTTTCTTGATTGGTTACCATCCATAAATGAAGTACTCTGATTAGAAACACTTCTCATATAAGTATAAGTGCTTCGTGGTGTTTTCTTGAATGGTTATCACCCATAAATGATGAACTTTGATTAGAAACACTTCTCATAGAAGTATAAGTGTTTTGTGGTGCTTTCTTGAATGGTTACCACCCATAAATGATGTACTCTGATTAGAAACACTTCTCATAAAACCATAAGTGCTTTGTGATGTTTTCTTGATTGGTTACCATCTATAAATGATGTACTCTCATTAGAAACACTTCTCAAAGATGTATAAGTGCTTTGTGGTGCTTTCTTGAATGGTTATCACGCATAAATGAAGTACATGAATTAGAAACACTTCTCATAGACGCATAAATGCTTTGTGGTGTTTTCTTTAATGGTTATCACCTATAAATGATGAACTTTGATTAGAAACACTTCTCATAGAAGTATAAGTGTTTTGTGGTGCTTTCTTGAATGGTTACCACCCATAAATGATGTACTCTGATTAGAAACACTTCTCATAAAACCATAAGTGCTTTGTGATGTTTTCTTGATTGGTTACCATCTATAAATGATGTACTCTCATTAGAAACACTTCTCATAGATGTATAAGTGATTTGTGGTGCTTTCTTGAATGGTTACCACCCATAAATGGAAAACTCTGATTAGAAACACTTCTCATAGAAGCACAAATGCTTTCTCGTGTTTTTTTGAATGGTTATCACCCATAAATCAAGTACTTTGATTAGAAACACTTCTCATAGAAGCATAAATGCTTTGTGAGGTTTTCTTGATTGGTTACCACCCATAAATGATGTACTCTGATTAGAAACACTTCTCATAAAAGTATAAGTGCTTCGTGGTGTTTTCTTGAATGGTTATCACCCATAAATGATGAACTTTGATTAGAAACACTTCTCATAGAAGCATAAGTGCTTTGTGATGTTTTCTTGATTGGTTACCACCCCTAAATGATGTACTCTGCTGAGAAACACTTCTCGTAGAAGCATAAATGCTTTGTGATGTTTTCTTGATTGGTTAACACTCTTAAATGATGTACTATGATTAGAAACACTTCTCATAGAAGTATAAGTATTTTGGGGTGTTTTCTTGAATGGTTATCACCCATAAATGAAATACTTTTGTTAGAAACACTTTTCATAGAAGCATAAATTCTTGGTGGTGTTCTCTTGATTGGTTACCATATATAAATGATGTACTCTCATTAGAAACACTTCTCAAAGATGTATAAGTGCTTTGTGGTGCTTTCTTGATTGGTTATCACCCATAAATGAAGTACTCCGATTAGAAACACTTCTCATAGAAGCATAAATGCTTTCTGGTGTTTTCTTGATTGGTTACCACCCATAAATGTAGTACTTTGATTAGAAACACTTCTCATCGAAGTATAAGTGTTTTGTGGTGTTTTCTTGATTGGTTACCATCCATAATTGAAGTACTCTGATTAGAAACACTTCTCATAGAAGCACAAATGCTTTGTGGTGTTTTCTTGAATGGTTATTACCCATAAATGAAGTACTCTGATTAGAAACACATCTCATAGAAGCATAAATGCTTTGTGAGGTTTTCTTGATTGGTTACCACCCATAAATGATGTATTTTGATTAGAAACACTTCTCATAAAAGCATAAGTGCTTTGTGATGTTTTCTTGATTCGTTACCATCTATAAATGATGTACTCTCATTAGAAACACGTCTCATAGATGTATAAGTGCTTTGTGGTGCTTTCTTGATTGGTTATCACCCATAAATGAAGTACATTGATTAGAAACACTTCTCATAGACGCATTAATGCTTTGTTGTGTTTTCTTTAATGGTTATCACCCATAAATAAAGTACTCTGATTAGAAACACTTCTCATATAAGTATAAGTGCTTCGTGGTGTCTTCTTGAATGGTTATCACCGATAAATGAAGTACTTTGATTAGAAACACTTCTCGTTGAAGCATAACTGCTTTGTGGTGTTTTCTTGAATGGTTATCACCCATAAATGAGGTACTTTGATTAGAATAACTTCTCATAGAAGCATAGTTGCTTTGTGGTGTTTTCTTCATTGGTTACCATCCATAAATGAAGTACTCTGATTAGAAACACTTCTCATATAAGTATAAGTGCTTCGTGTTGTTTTCTTGAATGGTTATCACCCATAAATGATGAACTTTGATTAGAAACACTTCTCATAGAAGCATAAGTGCTTTGTGGTGTTTTCTTGAATGGTTATTACCCATAAATGAAGTACTCTGATTAGAAACACATCTCATAGAAGCATAAATGCTTTGTGAGGTTTTCTTGATTGGTTACCACCCATAAATGATGTATTTTGATTAGAAACACTTCTCATAAAAACATAAGTGCTTTGTGAGGTTTTCTTGATTGGTTACCATCAATAAATGATGTACTCTCATTAGAAACACTTCTCATAGATGTATAAGTGCTTTGTGGTGCTTTCTTGATTGGTTATCACCCATAAATGAAGTACATTGATTAGAAACACTTCTCATAAACGCATTAATGCTTTGTTGTGTTTTCTTTAATGGTTATCCCCCATAAATAAAGTACTTTGATTAGAAACACTTCTCGTTGAAGCATACCTGCTTTGTGGTGTTTTCTTGAATGGTGATCACCCATAAATGAGGTACTTTGATTAGAATAACTTCTACTAGAAGCATAGTTGCTTTGTGGTGTTTTTCTGATTGGTTACCATCCATAAATGATGTACTCTGATTAGAAACACTTCTCATATAAGTATAAGTGCTTTGTGGTGTTTTCTTGAATGGTTATCACCCATAAGTGATGAACTTTGATTAGAAACACTTCTCATAGAAGCATAAGTGCTTTGTGATGTTTTCTTGATTGGTTACCACCCCTAAATGATGTACTCTGCTGAGAAACACTTCTCGTAGAAGCATAAATGATTTGTGATGTTTTCTTTATTGGTTACCACTCTTAAATGATGTACTATGATTAGAAACACTTCTCATAGAAGTATAAGTGCTTTGTGGTGTTTTCTTGAATGGTTATCACCCATAAATGAAATACTTTTGTTAGAAACACTTTTCATAGAAGCATAAATGCTTGGTGGTGTTTTCTTGATTGGTTACCACCCATAAATGATATACTCTGATTACAAACACATCTCTTAGAAGTATAAGTGTTTTGTGGTGTTTTCTTGAATGGTTACCACCCATAAATGATGTACTCTGATTAGAAACACTTCTCACAAAACCATAAGTGCTTTGTGATGTTTTCTTGATTGGTTACCACCCATAAATGATGTACTTTGATTAGAAACACTTCTCATAAAAACATAAGTGCTTTGTGATGTTTTCTTGATTGGTTACCATCTATATATGATGTACTCCCATTAGAAACACTTCTCATAGATATATAAGTGATTTGTGGTGCTTTCTTGAATGGTTACCACCCATAAATGGAACTCTGATTAGAAACACTTCTCATAGTAGCACAAATGCTTTCTGGTGTTTTCTTGAATGGTTATCACCCATAAATGAAATACTTTTGTTAGAAACACTTTTCATAGAAGCATAAATGCTTGGTGGTGTTTTCTTGATTAGTTACCACCCATAAATGATATACTCTAATTACAAACGCATCTCTTAGAAGTATAAGTGTTTTGTGGTGCTTTCTTGATTGGTTACCATCTATAAATGATGTACTCTGATTAGAAACACATCTCATAGAAGCATAAATGCTTTGTGAGGTTTTCTTGTTTGGTTACCACCCATAAATGATGTATTTTGATTAGAAGCACTTCTCATAAAAGCATAAGTGCTTTGTGATGTTTTCTTGATTCGTTACCATCTATAAATGATGTACTCTCATTAGAAACACTTCTCATAGATGTATAAGTGCTTTGTGGTGCTTTCTTGATTGGTTATCACCCATAAATGAAGTACTCCGATTAGAAACACTTCTCATAGAAGCATAAATGCTTTGTGGTGTTTTCTTGATTGGTTACCACCCATAAATGTAGTACTTTGATTAGAAACACTTCTCATAGAAGTATAAGTGTTTTGTGGTGCTTTCTTGATTGGTTACCATCCATAAATGAAGTACTTTGATTAGAAACACATCTCATAGAAGCATAAATGCTTTGTGAGGTTTTCTTGATTGGTTACCATCCATAAATGATGTATTTTGATTAGAAACACTTCTCATAAAAACATAAGTGCTTTGTGATGTTTTCTTGATTCGTTACCATCTATAAATGATGTACTCTCATTAGAAACACATCTCATAGAAGCATAAATGCTTTGTGGTGCTTTCTTGATTGGTTATCACCCATAAATGAAGTACATTGATTAGAAACACTTCTCATAGACGCATTAATGCTTTGTTGTGTTTTCTTTAATGGTTATCACCCATAAATAAAGTATTTTGATTAGAAACACTTCTCGTTGAAGCATACCTGCTTTGTGGTGTTTTCTAGAATAGTTATCACCCATAAATGAGGTACTTTGATTAGAATAACTTCTCATAGAAGCATAGTTGCTTTGTGGTATTTTCTTGATTGGTTACCATCCATAAATGAAGTACTCTGATTAGAAACACTTCTCATATAAGTATAAGTGCTTCGTGGTGTTTTCTTGAATGGTTATCACCCATAAATGATGAACTTTGATTAGAAACACTTCTCATAGAAGTATAAGTGTTTTGTGGTGCTTTCTTGAATGGTTACCACCCATAAATGATGTACTCTGATTAGAAACACTTCTCATAAAACCATAAGTGCTTTGTGATGTTTTCTTGATTGGTTACCATCTATAAATGATGTACTCTCATTAGAAACACTTCTCAAAGATGTATAAGTGCTTTGTGGTGCTTTCTTGAATGGTTATCACGCATAAATGAAGTACATGAATTAGAAACACTTCTCATAGACGCATAAATGCTTTGTGGTGTTTTCTTTAATGGTTATCACCTATAAATGATGAACTTTGATTAGAAACACTTCTCATAGAAGTATAAGTGTTTTGTGGTGCTTTCTTGAATGGTTACCACCCATAAATGATGTACTCTGATTAGAAACACTTCTCATAAAACCATAAGTGCTTTGTGATGTTTTCTTGATTGGTTACCATCTATAAATGATGTACTCTCATTAGAAACACTTCTCATAGATGTATAAGTGATTTGTGGTGCTTTCTTGAATGGTTACCACCCATAAATGGAAAACTCTGATTAGAAACACTTCTCATAGAAGCACAAATGCTTTCTCGTGTTTTTTTGAATGGTTATCACCCATAAATCAAGTACTTTGATTAGAAACACTTCTCATAGAAGCATAAATGCTTTGTGAGGTTTTCTTGATTGGTTACCACCCATAAATGATGTACTCTGATTAGAAACACTTCTCATAAAAGTATAAGTGCTTCGTGGTGTTTTCTTGAATGGTTATCACCCATAAATGATGAACTTTGATTAGAAACACTTCTCATAGAAGCATAAGTGCTTTGTGATGTTTTCTTGATTGGTTACCACCCCTAAATGATGTACTCTGCTGAGAAACACTTCTCGTAGAAGCATAAATGCTTTGTGATGTTTTCTTGATTGGTTAACACTCTTAAATGATGTACTATGATTAGAAACACTTCTCATAGAAGTATAAGTATTTTGGGGTGTTTTCTTGAATGGTTATCACCCATAAATGAAATACTTTTGTTAGAAACACTTTTCATAGAAGCATAAATTCTTGGTGGTGTTCTCTTGATTGGTTACCATATATAAATGATGTACTCTCATTAGAAACACTTCTCAAAGATGTATAAGTGCTTTGTGGTGCTTTCTTGATTGGTTATCACCCATAAATGAAGTACTCCGATTAGAAACACTTCTCATAGAAGCATAAATGCTTTCTGGTGTTTTCTTGATTGGTTACCACCCATAAATGTAGTACTTTGATTAGAAACACTTCTCATCGAAGTATAAGTGTTTTGTGGTGTTTTCTTGATTGGTTACCATCCATAATTGAAGTACTCTGATTAGAAACACTTCTCATAGAAGCACAAATGCTTTGTGGTGTTTTCTTGAATGGTTATTACCCATAAATGAAGTACTCTGATTAGAAACACATCTCATAGAAGCATAAATGCTTTGTGAGGTTTTCTTGATTGGTTACCACCCATAAATGATGTATTTTGATTAGAAACACTTCTCATAAAAGCATAAGTGCTTTGTGATGTTTTCTTGATTCGTTACCATCTATAAATGATGTACTCTCATTAGAAACACGTCTCATAGATGTATAAGTGCTTTGTGGTGCTTTCTTGATTGGTTATCACCCATAAATGAAGTACATTGATTAGAAACACTTCTCATAGACGCATTAATGCTTTGTTGTGTTTTCTTTAATGGTTATCACCCATAAATAAAGTACTCTGATTAGAAACACTTCTCATATAAGTATAAGTGCTTCGTGGTGTCTTCTTGAATGGTTATCACCGATAAATGAAGTACTTTGATTAGAAACACTTCTCGTTGAAGCATAACTGCTTTGTGGTGTTTTCTTGAATGGTTATCACCCATAAATGAGGTACTTTGATTAGAATAACTTCTCATAGAAGCATAGTTGCTTTGTGGTGTTTTCTTCATTGGTTACCATCCATAAATGAAGTACTCTGATTAGAAACACTTCTCATATAAGTATAAGTGCTTCGTGTTGTTTTCTTGAATGGTTATCACCCATAAATGATGAACTTTGATTAGAAACACTTCTCATAGAAGCATAAGTGCTTTGTGGTGTTTTCTTGAATGGTTATTACCCATAAATGAAGTACTCTGATTAGAAACACATCTCATAGAAGCATAAATGCTTTGTGAGGTTTTCTTGATTGGTTACCACCCATAAATGATGTATTTTGATTAGAAACACTTCTCATAAAAACATAAGTGCTTTGTGAGGTTTTCTTGATTGGTTACCATCAATAAATGATGTACTCTCATTAGAAACACTTCTCATAGATGTATAAGTGCTTTGTGGTGCTTTCTTGATTGGTTATCACCCATAAATGAAGTACATTGATTAGAAACACTTCTCATAAACGCATTAATGCTTTGTTGTGTTTTCTTTAATGGTTATCCCCCATAAATAAAGTACTTTGATTAGAAACACTTCTCGTTGAAGCATACCTGCTTTGTGGTGTTTTCTTGAATGGTGATCACCCATAAATGAGGTACTTTGATTAGAATAACTTCTACTAGAAGCATAGTTGCTTTGTGGTGTTTTTCTGATTGGTTACCATCCATAAATGATGTACTCTGATTAGAAACACTTCTCATATAAGTATAAGTGCTTTGTGGTGTTTTCTTGAATGGTTATCACCCATAAGTGATGAACTTTGATTAGAAACACTTCTCATAGAAGCATAAGTGCTTTGTGATGTTTTCTTGATTGGTTACCACCCCTAAATGATGTACTCTGCTGAGAAACACTTCTCGTAGAAGCATAAATGATTTGTGATGTTTTCTTTATTGGTTACCACTCTTAAATGATGTACTATGATTAGAAACACTTCTCATAGAAGTATAAGTGCTTTGTGGTGTTTTCTTGAATGGTTATCACCCATAAATGAAATACTTTTGTTAGAAACACTTTTCATAGAAGCATAAATGCTTGGTGGTGTTTTCTTAATTGGTTACCACCCATAAATGATATACTCTGATTACAAACACATCTCTTAGAAGTATAAGTGTTTTGTGGTGTTTTCTTGAATGGTTACCACCCATAAATGATGTACTCTGATTAGAAACACTTCTCACAAAACCATAAGTGCTTTGTGATGTTTTCTTGATTGGTTACCACCCATAAATGATGTACTTTGATTAGAAACACTTCTCATAAAAACATAAGTGCTTTGTGATGTTTTCTTGATTGGTTACCATCTATATATGATGTACTCCCATTAGAAACACTTCTCATAGATATATAAGTGATTTGTGGTGCTTTCTTGAATGGTTACCACCCATAAATGGAACTCTGATTAGAAACACTTCTCATAGTAGCACAAATGCTTTCTGGTGTTTTCTTGAATGGTTATCACCCATAAATGAAATACTTTTGTTAGAAACACTTTTCATAGAAGCATAAATGCTTGGTGGTGTTTTCTTGATTAGTTACCACCCATAAATGATATACTCTAATTACAAACGCATCTCTTAGAAGTATAAGTGTTTTGTGGTGCTTTCTTGATTGGTTACCATCTATAAATGATGTACTCTGATTAGAAACACATCTCATAGAAGCATAAATGCTTTGTGAGGTTTTCTTGTTTGGTTACCACCCATAAATGATGTATTTTGATTAGAAGCACTTCTCATAAAAGCATAAGTGCTTTGTGATGTTTTCTTGATTCGTTACCATCTATAAATGATGTACTCTCATTAGAAACACTTCTCATAGATGTATAAGTGCTTTGTGGTGCTTTCTTGATTGGTTATCACCCATAAATGAAGTACTCCGATTAGAAACACTTCTCATAGAAGCATAAATGCTTTGTGGTGTTTTCTTGATTGGTTACCACCCATAAATGTAGTACTTTGATTAGAAACACTTCTCATAGAAGTATAAGTGTTTTGTGGTGCTTTCTTGATTGGTTACCATCCATAAATGAAGTACTCTGATTAGAAACACTTCTCATAGAAGCACAAATGCTTTGTGGTGTTTTCTTGAATGGTTATTACCCATAAATGAAGTACTTTGATTAGAAACACATCTCATAGAAGCATAAATGCTTTGTGAGGTTTTCTTGATTGGTTACCATCCATAAATGATGTATTTTGATTAGAAACACTTCTCATAAAAACATAAGTGCTTTGTGATGTTTTCTTGATTCGTTACCATCTATAAATGATGTACTCTCATTAGAAACACGTCTCATAGATGTATAAGTGCTTTGTGGTGCTTTCTTGATTGGTTATCACCCATAAATGAAGTACATTGATTAGAAACACTTCTCATAGACGCATTAATGCTTTGTTGTGTTTTCTTTAATGGTTATCACCCATAAATAAAGTATTTTGATTAGAAACACTTCTCGTTGAAGCATACCTGCTTTGTGGTGTTTTCTAGAATAGTTATCACCCATAAATGAGGTACTTTGATTAGAATAACTTCTCATAGAAGCATAGTTGCTTTGTGGTGTTTTCTTGATTGGTTACCATCCATAAATGAAGTACTCTGATTAGAAACACTTCTCATATAAGTATAAGTGCTTCGTGGTGTTTTCTTGAATGGTTATCACCCATAAATGATGAACTTTGATTAGAAACACTTCTCATAGAAGTATAAGTGTTTTGTGGTGCTTTCTTGAATGGTTACCACCCATAAATGATGTACTCTGATTAGAAACACTTCTCATAAAACCATAAGTGCTTTGTGATGTTTTCTTGATTGGTTACCATCTATAAATGATGTACTCTCATTAGAAACACTTCTCAAAGATGTATAAGTGCTTTGTGGTGCTTTCTTGAATGGTTATCACCCATAAATGAAGTACATGTATTAGAAACACTTCTCATAGACGCATAAATGCTTTGTGGTGTTTTCTTTAATGGTTATCACCTATAAATGATGAACTTTGATTAGAAACACTTCTCATAGAAGTATAAGTGTTTTGTGGTGCTTTCTTGAATGGTTACCACCCATAAATGATGTACTCTGATTAGAAACACTTCTCATAAAACCATAAGTGCTTTGTGATGTTTTCTTGATTGGTTACCATCTATAAAAGATGTACTCTCATTAGAAACACTTCTCATAGATGTATAAGTGATTTGTGGTGCTTTCTTGAATGGTTACCACCCATAAATGGAAAACTCTGATTAGAAACACTTCTCATAGAAGCACAAATGCTTTCTCGGGTTTTTTTGAATGGTTATCACCCATAAATCAAGTACTTTGATTAGAAACACTTCTCATAGAAGCATAAATGCTTTGTGAGGTTTTCTTGATTGGTTACCACCCATAAATGATGTACTCTGATTAGAAACACTTCTCATAAAAGTATAAGTGCTTCGTGGTGTTTTCTTGAATGGTTATCACCCATAAATGATGAACTTTGATTAGAAACACTTCTCATAGAAGCATAAGTGCTTTGTGATGTTTTCTTGATTGGTTACCACCCCCAAATGATGTACTCTGCTGAGAAACACTTCTCGTAGAAGCATAAATGCTTTGTGATGTTTTCTTGATTGGTTACCACTCTTAAATGATGTACTATGATTAGAAACACTTCTCATAGAAGTATAAGTATTTTGTGGTGTTTTCTTGAATGGTTATCACCCATAAATGAAATACTTTTGTTAGAAACACTTTTCATAGAAGCATAAATTCTTGGTGGTGTTCTCTTGATTGGGTACCATATATAAATGATGTACTCTCATTAGAAACACTTCTCAAAGATGTATAAGTGCTTTGTGGTGCTTTCTTGATTGGTTATCACCCATAAATGAAGTACTCCGATTAGAAACACTTCTCATAGAAGCATAAATGCTTTCTGGTGTTTTCTTGATTGGTTACCACCCATAAATGTAGTACTTTGATTAGAAACACTTCTCATCGAAGTATAAGTGTTTTGTGGTGTTTTCTTGATTGGTTACCATCCATAATTGAAGTACTCTGATTAGAAACACTTCTCATAGAAGCACAAATGCTTTGTGGTGTTTTCTTGAATGGTTATTACCCATAAATGAAGTACTCTGATTAGAAACACATCTCATAGAAGCATAAATGCTTTGTGAGGTTTTCTTGATTGGTTACCACCCATAAATGATGTATTTTGATTAGAAACACTTCTCATAAAAGCATAAGTGCTTTGTGATGTTTTCTTGATTCGTTACCATCTATAAATGATGTACTCTCATTAGAAACACGTCTCATAGATGTATAAGTGCTTTGTGGTGCTTTCTTGATTGGTTATCACCCATAAATGAAGTACATTGATTAGAAACACTTCTCATAGACGCATTAATGCTTTGTTGTGTTTTCTTTAATGGTTATCACCCATAAATAAAGTACTTTGATTAGAAACACTTCTCGTTGAAGCATACCTGCTTTGTGGTGTTTTCTAGAATAGTTATCACCCATAAATGCGGTACTTTGATTAGAATAACTTCTCATAGAAGCATAGTTGCTTTGTGGTGTTTTCTTGATTGGTTACCATCTATAAATGAAGTACTCTGATTAGAAACACTTCTCATATAAGTATAAGTGCTTCGTGGTGTCTTCTTGAATGGTTATCACCGATAAATGATGAACTTTGATTAGAAACACTTCTAATAGAAGTAGAAGTGTTTTGTGGTGCTTTCTTGAATGGTTACCACCCATAAATGATGTACTCTGATTAGAAACACTTCTCATAAAACCATAAGTGCTTTGTGATGTTTTCTTGATTTGTTACCATCTATAAATGATGTACTCTCATTAGAAACACTTCTCATAGATGTATAAGTGATTTGTGGTGCTTTCTTGAATGGTTACCACCCATAAATGAGGTACTTTGAATAGAATAACTTCTCATAGAAGCATAGTTGCTTTGTGGTGTTTTCTTGATTGGTTACCATCCATAAATGAAGTACTCTGATTAGAAACACTTCTCATATAAGTATAAGTGCTTCGTGGTGTTTTCTTGAATGGTTATCACCCATAAATGATGAACTTTGATTAGAAACACTTCTCATAGAAGCATAAGTGCTTTGTGATGTTTTCTTCATTGGTTACCACCCCTAAATGATGTACTCTGCTGAGAAACACTTCTCGTAGAAGCATAAATGCTTTGTGACGTTTTCTTGATTGGTTACCACTCTTAAATGATGTACTATGATTAGAAACACTTCTCATAGAAGTATAAGTGCTTTGTGTTGTTTTCTTGAATGGTTATCACCCATAAATGAAATACTTTTGTTAGAAACACTTTTCATAGAAGCATAAATGCTTGGTGGTGTTTTCTTGATTGGTTGCCACACATAAATGATGTACTCTGATTTGAAACACATCTCTTAGAAGTATAAGTGCTTTGTGGTGCTTTCTTGAATGGTTGTCACCCATAAATGAAGTATTTTGATTATAAACACTTCTCATAGAAGCATAAATGCTTCGTGGTGTTTTCTTGATTGGTTACCACCCATAAATGTAGTACTTTGATTAGAAACACTTCTCATAGAAGTATAAGTGTTTTTTGGTGCTTTCTTGAATGGTTACCACCCATAAATGATGTACTGTGATTAGAAACACTTCTCATAAAAGCATAAGTGCTTTGTGATGTTTTCTTGATTGGTTACCATCTATAAATGATGTACTCCAATTAGAAACACTTCTCCTAGATGTATAAGTGATTTGTGGTGCTTTCTTGCATGGTTACCACCCATAAATGGAAAACTCTGATTAGAAACACTTCTCATAGAAGCATAAGTGCTTTGTGATGTTTTCTTGATTGGTTACCACCCCTAAATGATGTACTCTGATGGGAAACACTTCTCGTAAAAGCATAAATACTTTGTGATGTTTTCTTGATTGGTTACCACCCATAAATGAAGTACATTGATTAGAAACACTTCTCATAGACGCATTAATGATTTGTTGTGTTTTCTTTAATGGTTATCACCCATAAATAAAATACTTTGATTAGAAACACTTCTCGTTGAAGCATTCCTGCTTTGTGGTGTTTTCTTGAATGGTTATCACCCATAAATGAGGTACTTTGATTAGAATAACTTCTACTAGAAGCATAGTTGCTTTGTGGTGTTTTCTTGATTGGTTACCATCCATAAATGAAGTACACTGATGAGAAACACTTCTCATATAAGTATAAGTGCTTCGTGGTGTTTTCTTGAATGGTTATCACCCATAAATTATAAACTTTAATTAGAAACACTTCTCATAGAAGCATAAGTGATTTGTGATGTTTTCTTGATTGGTTACGACCCCTAAATGATGTACTCTGCTGAGAAACACTTCTCGTAGAAGCATAAATGCTTTGTGATGTTTTCTTGATTGGTTACCACTCTTAAATGATGTACTATGATTAGAAACACTTCTCATAAAAGTATAAGTGCTTTGTGGTGTTTTCTTGAATGGTTATCACCCATAAATGAAATACTTTTGTTAGAAACACTTTTCATAAAAGCATAAGTGCTTTGTGATGTTTTCTTGAATGGTTACCATCAATAAATGATGTACTCTCATTAGAAACACTTCTCATAGATGTATAAGTGCATTGTGGTGCTTTCTTGATTGGTTATGACCCATAAATGAAGTACTTTGATTAGAAACACTTCTCATAGAAGCATAAGTGCTTTGTGATGTTTTCTTGATTGGTTACCACCCCTAAATGATGTACTCTGCAGAGAAACACTTCTCGGAGAAGCATAAATACTTTGTGATGTTTTCTTGATTGGTTACCACTCTTAAATGATGTACTATGATTAGAAACACTACTCATAGAAGTATAAGTGCTTTGTGGTGTTTTCTTGAATGGTTATCACCCATAAATGAAATACTTTTGTTAGAAACACTTTTCATAGAAGCATAAATGATTGGTGGTGTTTTCTTGATTGGTTCCCACCCAATAATGATGTACTCTGATTTGAAACACATTTCTTAGAAGTATAAGTGCTTTGTGGGGCTTTCTTGAATGGTTGTCACCCATAAATGAAGTATTTTGATTATAAACACTTCTCATAGAAGCATAGTTGCTTTGTGGTGTTTTCTTGATTGGTTACCATCTATAAATGAAGTACTCTGATTAGAAACACTTCTCATATAAGCATAAATGCTTTGTGGTGTTTTCTTTAATGGTTATCACCTATAAATGATGAACTTTGATTAGAAACACTTCTCATAGAAGTATAAGTGTTTTGTGGTGCTTTCTTGAATGGTTACCACCCATAAATGATGTACTCTGATTAGAAACACTTCTCATAAAACCATAAGTGCTTTGTGATGTTTTCTTGATTGGTTACCATCTATAAATGATGTACTCTCATTAGAAACACTTCTCATAGATGTATAAGTGATTTGTGGTGCTTTTTTGAATGGTTACCACCCATAAATGGAAAACTCTGATTAGAAACACTTCTCATAGAAGCACAAATGCTTTCTCGTGTTTTTTTGAATGGTTATCACCCATAAATCAAGTACTTTGATTAGAAACACTTCTCATAGAAGCATAAATGCTTTGTGAGGTTTTCTTGATTGGTTACCACCCATAAATGATGTACTCTGATTAGAAACACTTCTCATAAAAGTATAAGTGCTTCGTGGTGTTTTCTTGAATGGTTATCACCCATAAATGATGAACTTTGATTAGAAACACTTCTCATAGAAGCATAAGTGCTTTGTGATGTTTTCTTGATTGGTTACCACCCCTAAATGATGTACTCTGCTGAGAAACACTTCTCGTAGAAGCATAAATGCTTTGTGATGTTTTCTTGATTGGTTAACACTCTTAAATGATGTACTATGATTAGAAACACTTCTCATAGAAGTATAAGTATTTTGTGGTGTTTTCTTGAATGGTTATCACCCATAAATGAAATACTTTTGTTAGAAACACTTTTCATAGAAGCATAAATTCTTGGTGGTGTTCTCTTGATTGGTTACCATATATAAATGATGTACTCTCATTAGAAACACTTCTCAAAGATGTATAAGTGCTTTGTGGTGCTTTCTTGATTGGTTATCACCCATAAATGAAGTACTCCGATTAGAAACACTTCTCATAGAAGCATAAATGCTTTCTGGTGTTTTCTTGATTGGTTACCACCCATAAATGTAGTACTTTGATTAGAAACACTTCTCATCGAAGTATAAGTGTTTTGTGGTGTTTTCTTGATTGGTTACCATCCATAATTGAAGTACTCTGATTAGAAACACTTCTCATAGAAGCACAAATGCTTTGTGGTGTTTTCTTGAATGGTTATTACCCATAAATGAAGTACTCTGATTAGAAACACATCTCATAGAAGCATAAATGCTTTGTGAGGTTTTCGTGATTGGTTACCACCCATAAATGATGTATTTTGATTAGAAACACTTCTCATAAAAGCATAAGTGCTTTGTGATGTTTTCTTGATTGGTTACCACCCCTAAATGATGTACTCTGCTGAGAAACACTTCTCGTAGAAGCATAAATGATTTGTGATGTTTTCTTTATTGGTTACCACTCTTAAATGATGTACTATGATTAGAAACACTTCTCATAGAAGTATAAGTGCTTTTTGGTGTTTTCTTGAATGGTTATCACCCATAAATGAAATACTTTTGTTAGAAACACTTTTCATAGAAGCATAAATGCTTGGTGGTGTTTTCTGGATTGGTTACCACCCATAAATGATATACTCTGATTACAAACACATCTCTTAGAAGTATAAGTGTTTTGTGGTGTTTTCTTGAATGGTTACCACCCATAAATGATGTACTCTGATTAGAAACACTTCTCACAAAACCATAAGTGCTTTGTGATGTTTTCTTGATTGGTTACCACCCATAAATGATGTACTTTGATTAGAAACACTTCTCATAAAAGCATAAGTGCTTTGTGATGTTTTCTTGATTGGTTACCATCTATAAATGATGTACTCCCATTAGAAACACTTCTCATAGATATATAAGTGATTTGTGGTGCTTTCTTGAATGGTTACCACCCATAAATGGAACTCTGATTAGAAACACTTCTCATAGTAGCACAAATGCTTTCTGGTGTTTTCTTGAATGGTTATCACCCATAAATGAAATACTTTTGTTAGAAACACTTTTCATAGAAGCATAAATGCTTGGTGGTGTTTTCTTGATTAGTTACCACCCATAAATGATATACTCTAATTACAAACGCATCTCTTAGAAGTATAAGTGTTTTGTGGTGCTTTCTTGATTGGTTACCATCTATAAATGATGTACTCTGATTAGAAACACATCTCATAGAAGCATAAATGCTTTGTGAGGTTTTCTTGTTTGGTTACCACCCATAAATGATGTATTTTGATTAGAAGCACTTCTCATAAAAGCATAAGTGCTTTGTGATGTTTTCTTGATTCGTTACCATCTATAAATGATGTACTCTCATTAGAAACACTTCTCATAGATGTATAAGTGCTTTGTGGTGCTTTCTTGATTGGTTATCACCCATAAATGAAGTACTCCGATTAGAAACACTTCTCATAGAAGCATAAATGCTTTGTGGTGTTTTCTTGATTGGTTACCACCCATAAATGTAGTACTTTGATTAGAAACACTTCTCATAGAAGTATAAGTGTTTTGTGGTGCTTTCTTGATTGGTTACCATCCATAAATGAAGTACTCTGATTAGAAACACTTCTCATAGAAGCACAAATGCTTTGTGGTGTTTTCTTGAATGGTTATTACCCATAAATGAAGTACTTTGATTAGAAACACATCTCATAGAAGCATAAATGCTTTGTGAGGTTTTCTTGATTGGTTACCATCCATAAATGATGTATTTTGATTAGAAACACTTCTCATAAAAACATAAGTGTTTTGTGATGTTTTCTTGATTCGTTACCATCTATAAATGATGTACTCTCATTAGAAACACATCTCATAGAAGCATAAATGCTTTGTGGTGCTTTCTTGATTGGTTATCACCCATAAATGAAGTACATTGATTAGAAACACTTCTCATAGACGCATTAATGCTTTGTTGTGTTTTCTTTAATGGTTATCACCCATAAATAAAGTATTTTGATTAGAAACACTTCTCGTTGAAGCATACCTGCTTTGTGGTGTTTTCTAGAATAGTTATCACCCATAAATGAGGTACTTTGATTAGAATAACTTCTCATAGAAGCATAGTTGCTTTGTGGTGTTTTCTTGATTGGTTACCATCCATAAATGAAGTACTCTGATTAGAAACACTTCTCATATAAGTATAAGTGCTTCGTGGTGTTTTCTTGAATGGTTATCACCCATAAATGATGAACTTTGATTAGAAACACTTCTCATAGAAGTATAAGTGTTTTGTGGTGCTTTCTTGAATGGTTACCACCCATAAATGATGTACTCTGATTAGAAACACTTCTCATAAAACCATAAGTGCTTTGTGATGTTTTCTTGATTGGTTACCATCTATAAATGATGTACTCTCATTAGAAACACTTCTCAAAGATGTATAAGTGCTTTGTGGTGCTTTCTTGAATGGTTATCACGCATAAATGAAGTACATGAATTAGAAACACTTCTCATAGACGCATAAATGCTTTGTGGTGTTTTCTTTAATGGTTATCACCTATAAATGATGAACTTTGATTAGAAACACTTCTCATAGAAGTATAAGTGTTTTGTGGTGCTTTCTTGAATGGTTACCACCCATAAATGATGTACTCTGATTAGAAACACTTCTCATAAAACCATAAGTGCTTTGTGATGTTTTCTTGATTGGTTACCATCTATAAATGATGTACTCTCATTAGAAACACTTCTCATAGATGTATAAGTGATTTGTGGTGCTTTCTTGAATGGTTACCACCCATAAATGGAAAACTCTGATTAGAAACACTTCTCATAGAAGCACAAATGCTTTCTCGTGTTTTTTTGAATGGTTATCACCCATAAATCAAGTACTTTGATTAGAAACACTTCTCATAGAAGCATAAATGCTTTGTGAGGTTTTCTTGATTGGTTACCACCCATAAATGATGTACTCTGATTAGAAACACTTCTCATAAAAGTATAAGTGCTTCGTGGTGTTTTCTTGAATGGTTATCACCCATAAATGATGAACTTTGATTAGAAACACTTCTCATAGAAGCATAAGTGCTTTGTGATGTTTTCTTCATTGGTTACCACCCCTAAATGATGTACTCTGCTGGGAAACACTTCTCGTAGAAGCATAAATGCTTTGTGATGTTTTCTTGATTGGTTAACACTCTTAAATGATGTACTATGATTAGAAACACTTCTCATAGAAGTATAAGTATTTTGTGGTGTTTTCTTGAATGGTTATCACCCATAAATGAAATACTTTTGTTAGAAACACTTTTCATAGAAGCATAAATTCTTGGTGGTGTTCTCTTGATTGGTTACCATATATAAATGATGTACTCTCATTAGAAACACTTCTCAAAGATGTATAAGTGCTTTGTGGTGCTTTCTTGATTGGTTATCACCCATAAATGAAGTACTCCGATTAGAAACACTTCTCATAGAAGCATAAATGCTTTGTGGTGTTTTCTTGATTGGTTACCACCCATAAATGTAGTACTTTGATTAGAAACACTTCTCATAGAAGTATAAGTGTTTTGTGGTGCTTTCTTGATTGGTTACCATCCATAAATGAAGTACTCTGATTAGAAACACTTCTCATAGAAGCACAAATGCTTTGTGGTGTTTTCTTGAATGGTTATTACCCATAAATGAAGTACTTTGATTAGAAACACATCTCATAGAAGCATAAATGCTTTGTGAGGTTTTCTTGATTGGTTACCATCCATAAATGATGTATTTTGATTAGAAACACTTCTCATAAAAACATAAGTGCTTTGTGATGTTTTCTTGATTCGTTACCATCTATAAATGATGTACTCTCATTAGAAACACGTCTCATAGATGTATAAGTGCTTTGTGGTGCTTTCTTGATTGGTTATCACCCATAAATGAAGTACATTGATTAGAAACACTTCTCATAGACGCATTAATGCTTTGTTGTGTTTTCTTTAATGGTTATCACCCATAAATAAAGTATTTTGATTAGAAACACTTCTCGTTGAAGCATACCTGCTTTGTGGTGTTTTCTAGAATAGTTATCACCCATAAATGAGGTACTTTGATTAGAATAACTTCTCATAGAAGCATAGTTGCTTTGTGGTGTTTTCTTGATTGGTTACCATCCATAAATGAAGTACTCTGATTAGAAACACTTCTCATATAAGTATAAGTGCTTCGTGGTGTTTTCTTGAATGGTTATCACCCATAAATGATGAACTTTGATTAGAAACACTTCTCATAGAAGTATAAGTGTTTTGTGGTGCTTTCTTGAATGGTTACCACCCATAAATGATGTACTCTGATTAGAAACACTTCTCATAAAACCATAAGTGCTTTGTGATGTTTTCTTGATTGGTTACCATCTATAAATGATGTACTCTCATTAGAAACACTTCTCAAAGATGTATAAGTGCTTTGTGGTGCTTTCTTGAATGGTTATCACCCATAAATGAAGTACATGTATTAGAAACACTTCTCATAGACGCATAAATGCTTTGTGGTGTTTTCTTTAATGGTTATCACCTATAAATGATGAACTTTGATTAGAAACACTTCTCATAGAAGTATAAGTGTTTTGTGGTGCTTTCTTGAATGGTTACCACCCATAAATGATGTACTCTGATTAGAAACACTTCTCATAAAACCATAAGTGCTTTGTGATGTTTTCTTGATTGGTTACCATCTATAAATGATGTACTCTCATTAGAAACACTTCTCATAGATGTATAAGTTATTTGTGGTGCTTTCTTGAATGGTTACCACCCATAAATGGAAAACTCTGATTAGAAACACTTCTCATAGAAGCACAAATGCTTTCTCGGGTTTTTTTGAATGGTTACCACCCATAAATGTAGTACTTTGATTAGAAACACTTCTCATCGAAGTATAAGTGTTTTGTGGTGTTTTCTTGATTGGTTACCATCCATAATTGAAGTACTCTGATTAGAAACACTTCTCATAGAAGCACAAATGCTTTGTGGTGTTTTCTTGAATGGTTATTACCCATAAATGAAGTACTCTGATTAGAAACACATCTCATAGAAGCATAAATGCTTTGTGAGGTTTTCGTGATTGGTTACCACCCATAAATGATGTATTTTGATTAGAAACACTTCTCATAAAAGCATAAGTGCTTTGTGATGTTTTCTTGATTGGTTACCACCCCTAAATGATGTACTCTGCTGAGAAACACTTCTCGTAGAAGCATAAATGATTTGTGATGTTTTCTTTATTGGTTACCTCTCTTAAATGATGTACTATGATTAGAAACACTTCTCATAGAAGTATAAGTGCTTTGTGGTGTTTTCTTGAATGGTTATCACCCATAAATGAAATACTTTTGTTAGAAACACTTTTCATAGAAGCATAAATGCTTGGTGGTGTTTTCTTGATTGGTTACCACCCATAAATGATATACTCTGATTACAAACACATCTCTTAGAAGTATAAGTGTTTTGTGGTGCTTTCTTGAATGGTTACCACCCATAAATGATGTACTCTGATTAGAAACACTTCTCACAAAACCATAAGTGCTTTGTGATGTTTTCTTGATTGGTTACCACCCATAAATGATGTACTTTGATTAGAAACACTTCTCATAAAAGCATAAGTGCTTTGTGATGTTTTCTTGATTGGTTACCATCTATAAATGATGTACTCCCATTAGAAACACTTCTCATAGATATATAAGTGATTTGTGGTGCTTTCTTGAATGGTTACAACCCATAAATGGAACTCTGATTAGAAACACTTCTCATAGTAGCACAAATGCTTTCTGGTGTTTTCTTGAATGGTTATCACCCATAAATGAAATACTTTTGTTAGAAACACTTTTCATAGAAGCATAAATGCTTGGTGGTGTTTTCTTGATTAGTTACCACCCATAAATGATATACTCTAATTACAAACGCATCTCTTAGAAGTATAAGTGTTTTGTGGTGCTTTCTTGATTGGTTACCATCTATAAATGATGTACTCTGATTAGAAACACATCTCATAGAAGCATAAATGCTTTGTGAGGTTTTCTTGTTTGGTTACCACCCATAAATGATGTATTTTGATTAGAAGCACTTCTCATAAAAGCATAAGTGCTTTATGATGTTTTCTTGATTCGTTACCATCTATAAATGATGTACTCTCATTAGAAACACTTCTCATAGATGTATAAGTGCTTTGTGGTGCTTTCTTGATTGGTTATCACCCATAAATGAAGTACTCCGATTAGAAACACTTCTCATAGAAGCATAAATGCTTTCTGGTGTTTTCTTGATTGGTTACCACCCATAAATGTAGTACTTTGATTAGAAACACTTCTCATAGAAGTATAAGTGTTTTGTGGTGTTTTCTTGAATGATTATCACCCATAAATGATGAACTTTGATTAGAAACACTTGTCATAGAAGTATAAGTGTTTTGTGGTGCTTTCTTGAATGGTTACCACCCATAAATGATGTACTCTGATTAGAAACACTTCTCATAAAACCATAAGTGCTTTGTGATGTTTTCTTGATTGGTTACCATCTATAAATGATGTACTCTCATTAGAAACACTTCTCAAAGATGTATAAGTGCTTTGTGGTGCTTTCTTGAATGGTTATCACGCATAAATGAAGTACATGAATTAGAAACACTTCTCATAGACGCATAAATGCTTTGTGGTGTTTTCTTTAATGGTTATCACCTATAAATGATGAACTTTGATTAGAAACACTTCTCATAGAAGTATAAGTGTTTTGTGGTGCTTTCTTGAATGGTTACCACCCATAAATGATGTACTCTGATTAGAAACACTTCTCATAAAACCATAAGTGCTTTGTGATGTTTTCTTGATTGGTTACCATCTATAAATGATGTACTCTCATTAGAAACACTTCTCATAGATGTATAAGTGATTTGTGGTGCTTTCTTGAATGGTTACCACCCATAAATGGAAAACTCTGATTAGAAACACTTCTCATAGAAGCACAAATGCTTTCTCGTGTTTTTTTGAATGGTTATCACCCATAAATCAAGTACTTTGATTAGAAACACTTCTCATAGAAGCATAAATGCTTTGTGAGGTTTTCTTGATTGGTTACCACCCATAAATGATGTACTCTGATTAGAAACACTTCTCATAAAAGTATAAGTGCTTCGTGGTGTCTTCTTGAATGGTTATCACCGATAAATGAAGTACTTTGATTAGAAACACTTCTCGTTGAAGCATAACTGCTTTGTGGTGTTTTCTTGAAAGGTTATCACCCATAAATGAGGTACTTTGATTAGAATAACTTCTCATAGAAGCATAGTTGCTTTGTGGTGTTTTCTTCATTGGTTACCATCCATAAATGAAGTACTCTGATTAGAAACACTTCTCATATAAGTATAAGTGCTTCGTGTTGTTTTCTTGAATGGTTATCACCCATAAATGATGAACTTTGATTAGAAACACTTCTCATAGAAGCATAAGTGCTTTGTGGTGTTTTCTTGAATGGTTATTACCCATAAATGAAGTACTCTGATTAGAAACACATCTCATAGAAGCATAAATGCTTTGTGAGGTTTTCTTGATTGGTTACCACCCATAAATGATGTATTTTGATTAGAAACACTTCTCATAAAAACATAAGTGCTTTGTGAGGTTTTCTTGATTGGTTACCATCAATAAATGATGTACTCTCATTAGAAACACTTCTCATAGATGTATAAGTGCTTTGTGGTGCTTTCTTGATTGGTTATCACCCATAAATGAAGTACATTGATTAGAAACACTTCTCATAAACGCATTAATGCTTTGTTGTGTTTTCTTTAATGGTTATCCCCCATAAATAAAGTACTTTGATTAGAAACACTTCTCGTTGAAGCATACCTGCTTTGTGGTGTTTTCTTGAATGGTGATCACCCATAAATGAGGTACTTTGATTAGAATAACTTCTACTAGAAGCATAGTTGCTTTGTGGTGTTTTCCTGATTGGTTACCATCCATAAATGATGTACTCTGATTAGAAACACTTCTCATATAAGTATAAGTGCTTTGTGGTGTTTTCTTGAATGGTTATCACCCATAAGTGATGAACTTTGATTAGAAACACTTCTCATAGAAGCATAAGTGCTTTGTGATGTTTTCTTGATTGGTTACCCCCCCTAAATGATGTACTCTGCTGAGAAACACTTCTCGTAGAAGCATAAATGATTTGTGATGTTTTCTTTATTGGTTACCACTCTTAAATGATGTACTATGATTAGAAACACTTCTCATAGAAGTATAAGTGCTTTGTGGTGTTTTCTTGAATGGTTATCACCCATAAATGAAATACTTTTGTTAGAAACACTTTTCATAGAAGCATAAATGCTTGGTGGTGTTTTCTTGATTGGTTACCACCCATAAATGATATACTCTGATTACAAACGCATCTTTTAGAAGTATAAGTGTTTTGTGGTGCTTTCTTGAATGGTTACCACCCATAAATGATGTACTCTGATTAGAAACACTTCTCACAAAACCATAATTGCTTTGTGATGTTTTCTTGATTGGTTACCACCCATAAATGATGTACTTTGATTAGAAACACTTCTCATAAAAGCATAAGTGCTTTGTGATGTTTTCTTGATTGGTTACCATCTATAAATGATGTACTCCCATTAGAAACACTTCTCATAGATATATAAGTGATTTGTGGTGCTTTCTTGAATGGTTACCACCCATAAATGGAACTCTGATTAGAAACACTTCTCATAGTAGCACAAATGCTTTCTGGTGTTTTCTTGAATGGTTATCACCCATAAATGAAATACTTTTGTTAGAAACACTTTTCATAGAAGCATAAATGCTTGGTGGTGTTTTCTTGATTAGTTACCACCCATAAATGATATACTCTAATTACAAACGCATCTCTTAGAAGTATAAGTGTTTTGTGGTGCTTTCTTGATTGGTTACCATCTATAAATGATGTACTCTGATTAGAAACACATCTCATAGAAGCATAAATGCTTTGTGAGGTTTTCTTGTTTGGTTACCACCCATAAATGATGTATTTTGATTAGAAACACTTCTCATAAAAGCATAAGTGCTTTGTGATGTTTTCTTGATTCGTTACCATCTATAAATGATGTACTCTCATTAGAAACACTTCTCATAGATGTATAAGTGCTTTGTGGTGCTTTCTTGATTGGTTATCACCCATAAATGAAGTACTCCGATTAGAAACACTTCTCATAGAAGCATAAATGCTTTGTGGTGTTTTCTTGATTGGTTACCACCCATAAATGTAGTACTTTGATTAGAAACACTTCTCATAGAAGTATAAGTGTTTTGTGGTGCTTTCTTGATTGGTTACCATCCATAAATGAAGTACTCTGATTAGAAACACTTCTCATAGAAGCACAAATGCTTTGTGGTGTTTTCTTGAATGGTTATTACCCATAAATGAAGTACTTTGATTAGAAACACATCTCATAGAAGCATAAATGCTTTGTGAGGTTTTCTTGATTGGTTACCATCCATAAATGATGTATTTTGATTAGAAACACTTCTCATAAAAACATAAGTGCTTTGTGATGTTTTCTTGATTCGTTACCATCTATAAATGATGTACTCTCATTAGAAACACGTCTCATAGATGTATAAGTGCTTTGTGGTGCTTTCTTGATTGGTTATCACCCATAAATGAAGTACATTGATTAGAAACACTTCTCATAGACGCATTAATGCTTTGTTGTGTTTTCTTTAATGGTTATCACCCATAAATAAAGTATTTTGATTAGAAACACTTCTCGTTGAAGCATACCTGCTTTGTGGTGTTTTCTAGAATAGTTATCACCCATAAATGAGGTACTTTGATTAGAATAACTTCTCATAGAAGCATAGTTGCTTTGTGGTGTTTTCTTGATTGGTTACCATCCATAAATGAAGTACTCTGATTAGAAACACTTCTCATATAAGTATAAGTGCTTCGTGGTGTTTTCTTGAATGGTTATCACCCATAAATGATGAACTTTGATTAGAAACACTTCTCATAGAAGTATAAGTGTTTTGTGGTGCTTTCTTGAATGGTTACCACCCATAAATGATGTACTCTGATTAGAAACACTTCTCATAAAACCATAAGTGCTTTGTGATGTTTTCTTGATTGGTTACCATCTATAAATGATGTACTCTCATTAGAAACACTTCTCAAAGATGTATAAGTGCTTTGTGGTGCTTTCTTGAATGGTTATCACCCATAAATGAAGTACATGTATTAGAAACACTTCTCATAGACGCATAAATGCTTTGTGGTGTTTTCTTTAATGGTTATCACCCATAAATGATGAACTTTGATTAGAAACACTTCTCATAGAAGTATAAGTGTTTTGTGGTGCTTTCTTGAATGGTTACCACCCATAAATGATGTACTCTGATTAGAAACACTTCTCATAAAACCATAAGTGCTTTGTGATGTTTTCTTGATTGGTTACCATCTATAAATGATGTACTCTCATTAGAAACACTTCTCATAGATGTATAAGTGATTTGTGGTGCTTTCTTGAATGGTTACCACCCATAAATGGAAAACTCTGATTAGAAACACTTCTCATAGAAGCACAAATGCTTTCTCGGGTTTTTTTGAATGGTTATCACCCATAAATCAAGTACTTTGATTAGAAACACTTCTCATAGAAGCATAAATGCTTTGTGAGGTTTTCTTGATTGGTTACCACCCATAAATGATGTACTCTGATTAGAAACACTTCTCATAAAAGTATAAGTGCTTCGTGGTGTTTTCTTGAATGGTTATCACCCATAAATGATGAACTTTGATTAGAAACACTTCTCATAGAAGCATAAGTGCTTTGTGATGTTTTCTTGATTGGTTACCACCCCCAAATAATGTACTCTGCTGAGAAACACTTCTCGTAGAAGCATAAATGCTTTGTGATGTTTTCTTGATTGGTTACCACTCTTAAATGATGTACTATGATTAGAAACACTTCTCATAGAAGTATAAGTATTTTGTGGTGTTTTCTTGAATGGTTATCACCCATAAATGAAATACTTTTGTTAGAAACACTTTTCATAGAAGCATAAATTCTTGGTGGTGTTCTCTTGATTGGTTACCATATATAAATGATGTACTCTCATTAGAAACACTTCTCAAAGATGTATAAGTGCTTTGTGGTGCTTTCTTGATTGGTTATCACCCATAAATGAAGTACTCCGATTAGAAACACTTCTCGTTGAAGCATACCTGCTTTGTGGTGTTTTCTAGAATAGTTATCACCCATAAATGAGGTACTTTGATTAGAATAACTTCTCATAGAAGCATAGTTGCTTTGTGGTGTTTTCTTGATTGGTTACCATCCATAAATGAAGTACTCTGATTAGAAACACTTCTCATATAAGTATAAGTGCTTCGTGGTGTTTTCTTGAATGGTTATCACCCATAAATGATGAACTTTGATTAGAAACACTTCTCATAGAAGTATAAGTGTTTTGTGGTGCTTTCTTGAATGGTTACGACCCATAAATGATGTACTCTGATTAGAAACACTTCTCATAAAACCATAAGTGCTTTGTGATGTTTTCTTGATTGGTTACCATCTATAAATGATGTACTCTCATTAGAAACACTTCTCAAAGATGTATAAGTGCTTTGTGGTGCTTTCTTGAATGGTTATTACCCATAAATGAAGTACATGTATTAGAAACACTTCTCATAGACGCATAAATGCTTTGTGGTGTTTTCTTTATTGGTTACCACCCATAAATGTAGTACTTTGATTAGAAACACTTCTCATCGAAGTATAAGTGTTTTGTGGTGTTTTCTTGATTGGTTACCATCCATAATTGAAGTACTCTGATTAGAAACACTTCTCAAAGAAGCACAAATGCTTTGTGGTGTTTTCTTGAATGGTTATTACCCATAAATGAAGTACTCTGATTAGAAACACATCTCATAGAAGCATAAATGCTTTGTGAGGTTTTCTTGATTGGTTACCACCCATAAATGATGTATTTTGATTAGAAACACTTCTCATAAAAGCATAAGTGCTTTGTGATGTTTTCTTGATTCGTTACCATCTATAAATGATGTACTCTCATTAGAAACACGTCTCATAGATGTATAAGTGCTTTGTGGTGCTTTCTTGATTGGTTATCACCCATAAATGAAGTACATTGATTAGAAACACTTCTCATAGACGCATTAATGCTTTGTTGTGTTTTCTTTAATGGTTATCACCCATAAATAAAGTACTTTGATTAGAAACACTTCTCGTTGAAGCATACCTGCTTTGTGGTGTTTTCTAGAATAGTTATCACCCATAAATGAGGTACTTTGATTAGAATAACTTCTCATAGAAGCATAGTTGCTTTGTGGTGTTTTCTTGATTGGTTACCATCTATAAATGAAGTACTCTGAGTAGAAACACTTCTCATATAATTATAAGTGCTTCGTGGTGTCTTCTTGAATGGTTATCACTGATAAATGATGAACTTTGATTAGAAACACTTCTAATAGAAGTAGAAGTGTTTTGTGGTGCTTTCTTGAATGGTTACCACCCATAAATGATGTACTCTGATTAGAAACACTTCTCATAAAACCATAAGTGCTTTGTGATGTTTTCTTGATTTGTTACCATCTATAAATGATGTACTCTCATTAGAAACACTTCTCATAGATGTATAAGTGATTTGTGGTGCTTTCTTGAATGGTTACCACCCATAAATGAGGTACTTTGAATAGAATAACTTCTCAAAGAAGCATAGTTGCTTTGTGGTGTTTTCTTGATTGGTTACCATCCATAAATGAAGTACTCTGATTAGAAACACTTCTCATATAAGTATAAGTGCTTCGTGGTGTTTTCTTGAATGGTTATCACCCATAAATGATGAACTTTGATTAGAAACACTTCTCATAGAAGCATAAGTGCTTTGTGATGTTTTCTTCATTGGTTACCACCCCTAAATGATGTACTCTGCTGAGAAACACTTCTCGTAGAAGCATAAATGCTTTGTGATGTTTTCTTGATTGGTTACCACTCTTAAATGATGTACTATGATTAGAAACACTTCTCATAGAAGTATAAGTGCTTTGTGTTGTTTTCTTGAATGGTTATCACCCATAAATGAAATACTTTTGTTAGAAACACTTTTCATAGAAGCATAAATGCTTGGTGGTGTTTTCTTGATTGGTTGCCACCCATAAATGATGTACTCTGATTTGAAACACATCTCTTAGAAGTATAAGTGCTTTGTGGTGCTTTCTTGAATGGTTGTCACCCATAAATGAAGTATTTTGATTATAAACACTTCTCATAGAAGCATAAATGCTTGGTGGTGTTTTCTTGATTGGTTACCACCCATAAATGTAGTACTTTGATTAGAAACACTTCTCATAGAAGTATAAGTGTTTTTTGGTGCTTTCTTGAATGGTTACCACCCATAAATGATGTACTGTGATTAGAAACACTTCTCATAAAAGCATAAGTGCTTTGTGATGTTTTCTTGATTGGTTACCATCTATAAATGATGTACTCCAATTAGAAACACTTCTCCTAGATGTATAAGTGATTTGTGGTGCTTTCTTGCATGGTTACCACCCATAAATGGAAAACTCTGATTAGAAACACTTCTCATAGAAGCATAAGTGCTTTGTGATGTTTTCTTGATTGGTTACCACCCCTAAATGATGTACTCTGATGGGAAACACTTCTCGTAAAAGCATAAATACTTTGTGATGTTTTCTTGATTGGTTACCACCCATAAATGAAGTACATTGATTAGAAACACTTCTCATAGACGCATTAATGATTTGTTGTGTTTTCTTTAATGGTTATCACCCATAAATAAAATACTTTGATTAGAAACACTTCTCATTGAAGCATTCCTGCTTTGTGGTGTTTTCTTGAATGGTTATCACCCATAAATGAGGTACTTTGATTAGAATAACTTCTACTAGAAGCATAGTTGCTTTGTGGTGTTTTCTTGATTGGTTACCATCCATAAATGAAGTACACTGATGAGAAACACTTCTCATATAAGTATAAGTGCTTCGTGGTGTTTTCTTGAATGGTTATCACCCATAAATGATAAACTTTAATTAGAAACACTTCTCATAGAAGCATAAGTGATTTGTGATGTTTTCTTGATTGGTTACGACCCCTAAATGATGTACTCTGCTGAGAAACACTTCTCGTAGAAGCATAAATGCTTTGTGATGTTTTCTTGATTGGTTACCACTCTTAAATGATGTACTATGATTAGAAACACTTCTCATAAAAGAATAAGTGCTTTGTGGTGTTTTCTTGAATGGTTATCACCCATAAATGAAATACTTTTGTTAGAAACACTTTTCATAAAAGCATAAGTGCTTTGTGATGTTTTCTTGATTGGTTACCATCAATAAATGATGTACTCTCATTAGAAACACTTCTCATAGATGTATAAGTGCATTGTGGTGCTTTCTTGATTGGTTATGACCCATAAATGAAGTACTTTGATTAGAAACACTTCTCATAGAAGCATAAGTGCTTTGTGATGTTTTCTTGATTGGTTACCACCCCTAAATGATGTACTCTGCAGAGAAACACTTCTCGGAGAAGCATAAATACTTTGTGATGTTTTCTTGATTGGTTACCACTCTTAAATGATGTACTATGATTAGAAACACTACTCATAGAAGTATAAGTGCTTTGTGGTGTTTTCTTGAATGGTTATCACCCATAAATGAAATACTTTTGTTAGAAACACTTTTCATAGAAGCATAAATGATTGGTGGTGTTTTCTTGATTGGTTCCCACCCAATAATGATGTACTCTGATTTGAAACACATCTCTTAGAAGTATAAGTGCTTTGTGGGGCTTTCTTGAATGGTTGTCACCCATAAATGAAGTATTTTGATTATAAACACTTCTCATAGAAGCATAGTTGCTTTGTGGTGTTTTCTTGATTGGTTACCATCTATAAATGAAGTACTCTGATTAGAAACACTTCTCATATAAGTATAAGTGCTTCGTGGTGTCTTCTTGAATGGTTATCACCGATAAATGATGAACTTTGATTAGAAACACTTCTAATAGAAGTAGAAGTGTTTTGTGGTGCTTTCTTGAATGGTTACCACCCATAAATGATGTACTCTGATTAGAAACACTTCTCATAAAACCATAAGTGCTTTGTGATGTTTTCTTGATTTGTTACCATCTATAAATGATGTACTCTCATTAGAAACACTTCTCATAGATGTATAAGTGATTTGTGGTGCTTTCTTGAATGGTTACCACCCATAAATGAGGTACTTTGAATAGAATAACTTCTCATAGAAGCATAGTTGCTTTGTGGTGTTTTCTTGATTGGTTACCATCCATAAATGAAGTACTCTGATTAGAAACACTTCTCATATAAGTATAAGTGCTTCGTGGTGTTTTCTTGAATGGTTATCACCCATAAATGATGAACTTTGATTAGAAACACTTCTCATAGAAGCATAAGTGCTTTGTGATGTTTTCTTCATTGGTTACCACCCCTAAATGATGTACTCTGCTGAGAAACACTTCTCGTAGAAGCATAAATGCTTTGTGATGTTTTCTTGATTGGTTACCACTCTTAAATGATGTACTATGATTAGAAACACTTCTCATAGAAGTATAAGTGCTTTGTGTTGTTTTCTTGAATGGTTATCACCCATAAATGAAATACTTTTGTTAGAAACACTTTTCATAGAAGCATAAATGCTTGGTGGTGTTTTCTTGATTGGTTGCCACCCATAAATGATGTACTCTGATTTGAAACACATCTCTTAGAAGTATAAGTGCTTTGTGGTGCTTTCTTGAATGGTTGTCACCCATAAATGAAGTATTTTGATTATAAACACTTCTCATAGAAGCATAAATGCTTGGTGGTGTTTTCTTGATTGGTTACCACCCATAAATGTAGTACTTTGATTAGAAACACTTCTCATAGAAGTATAAGTGTTTTTTGGTGCTTTCTTGAATGGTTACCACCCATAAATGATGTACTGTGATTAGAAACACTTCTCATAAAAGCATAAGTGCTTTGTGATGTTTTCTTGATTGGTTACCATCTATAAATGATGTACTCCAATTAGAAACACTTCTCCTAGATGTATAAGTGATTTGTGGTGCTTTTTGCATGGTTACCACCCATAAATGGAAAACTCTGATTAGAAACACTTCTCATAGAAGCATAAGTGCTTTGTGATGTTTTCTTGATTGGTTACCACCCCTAAATGATGTACTCTGATGGGAAACACTTCTCGTAAAAGCATAAATACTTTGTGATGTTTTCTTGATTGGTTACCACCCATAAATGAAGTACATTGATTAGAAACACTTCTCATAGACGCATTAATGATTTGTTGTGTTTTCTTTAATGGTTATCACCCATAAATAAAATACTTTGATTAGAAACACTTCTCGTTGAAGCATTCCTGCTTTGTGGTGTTTTCTTGAATGGTTATCACCCATAAATGAGGTACTTTGATTAGAATAACTTCTACTAGAAGCATAGTTGCTTTGTGGTGTTTTCTTGATTGGTTACCATCCATAAATGAAGTACACTGATGAGAAACACTTCTCATATAAGTATAAGTGCTTCGTGGTGTTTTCTTGAATGGTTATCACCCATAAATGATAAACTTTAATTAGAAACACTTCTCATAGAAGCATAAGTGATTTGTGATGTTTTCTTGATTGGTTACGACCCCTAAATGATGTACTCTGCTGAGAAACACTTCTCGAAGAAGCATAAATGCTTTGTGATGTTTTCTTGATTGGTTACCACTCTTAAATGATGTACTATGATTAGAAACACTTCTCATAAAAGTATAAGTGCTTTGTGGTGTTTTCTTGAATGGTTATCACCCATAAATGAAATACTTTTGTTAGAAACACTTTTCATAAAAGCATAAGTGCTTTGTGATGTTTTCTTGATTGGTTACCATCAATAAATGATGTACTCTCATTAGAAACACTTCTCATAGATGTATAAGTGCATTGTGGTGCTTTCTTGATTGGTTATGACCCATAAATGAAGTACTTTGATTAGAAACACTTCTCATAGAAGCATAAGTGCTTTGTGATGTTTTCTTGATTGGTTACCACCCCTAAATGATGTACTCTGCAGAGAAACACTTCTCGGAGAAGCATAAATACTTTGTGATGTTTTCTTGATTGGTTACCACTCTTAAATGATGTACTATGATTAGAAACACTACTCATAGAAGTATAAGTGCTTTGTGGTGTTTTCTTGAATGGTTATCACCCATAAATGAAATACTTTTGTTAGAAACACTTTTCATAGAAGCATAAATGATTGGTGGTGTTTTCTTGATTGGTTCCCACCCAATAATGATGTACTCTGATTTGAAACACATCTCTTAGAAGTATAAGTGCTTTGTGGGGCTTTCTTGAATGGTTGTCACCCATAAATGAAGTATTTTGATTATAAACACTTCTCATAGAAGCATACATGCTTGGTGGTGTTTTCTTGATTGGTTACCATCTATAAATGATGTACTCCCATTAGAAACATTTCTCCTAGATGTATAAGTGATTTGTGGTGCTTTCTTGAATGGTTACCACCCATAAATGGAAAACTCTGAATAGAAACACTTCTCATAGAAGCACAAATTCTTTATGGTGTTTTCTTGAATGGTTATCACCCATAAATCAAGTACTCTGATTAGAAACACTTCTCATAGAAGCATAAATGCTTTGTGAGGTTTTCTTGATTGGTTACCACCCATAAATGATGTACTCTGATTAGAAACACTTTTCAGAAAAGCATAAGTGCTTTGTGATGTTTTCTTGATTGGTTATTATTCATAAATGAAGTACTCTGATTAGAAACACTTCTCATATAAGTATAAGTGCTTCGTGGTGTTTTCTTGAATGGTTATCACCATAAATGATGAACTTTAATTAGAAACACTTCTCATAGAAAGCATAAGTGCTTTGTGATGTTTTCTTGATTGGTTACCACCTCTAAATGATGTACTTTGATGAGAAACACTTCTCGTAGAAGCATAAATGCTTTGTGATGTTTTCTTGATTGGTTACCACCCATAAATGATGTACTCTGATTAGAAACACTTCTCATAAAAGCATAAGTGCTTTGTGATGTTTTCTTGATTGGTTACCATCAATAAATGATGTACTCTCATTAGAAACACTTCTCATAGATGTATAAGTGCTTTGTGGTGCTTTCTTGATTGGTTATCACCCATAAATGAAGTACATTGATTAGAAACACTTCTCATAGACGCATTAATGATTTGTTGTGTTTTCTTTAATGGTTATCACCCATAAATAAAGTACTTTGATTAGAAACACTTCTCGTTGAAGCATACCTGCTTTGTGGTGTTTTCTTGAATGGTTATCACCCATAAATGAGGTACTTTGATTAGAATAACTTCTCATAGAAGCATAGTTTCTTTGTGGTGTTTTCTTGATTGGTTATCACACATAAATGAAGTACATTGATTAGAAACACTTCTCATAGACGCATTAATGCTTTGTTGTGTTTTGTTTAAAGGTTATCACCCATAAATAAAGTACTTTGATTAGAAATACTTCTCGTTGAAGCATACCTGCTTTGTGGTGTTTTCTTGAATGGTTATCACCCATAAATGAGGTACTTTGATTAGAATAACTTCTCATAGAAGCATAGTTGCTTTGTGGTGTTTTCTTGATTGGTTACCATCCATAAATGAAGTACTCTGATTAGAAACAATTCTCATATAAGTATAAGTGCTTCGGGGTGTTTTCTTGAATGGTTATCACCCATAAATGATGAACTTTGATTAGAAACATTTCTCATAGAAGCATAAGTGCTTTGTGATGTTTTCTTGATTGGTTACCACCCTAAATGATGTACTCTGCTGAGAAACACTTCTCGTAGAAGCATAAATGCTTTGTGATGTTTTCTTGATTGGTTACCACTCTTAAATGATGTACTATGATTAGAAACACTTCTCATAGAAGTATAAGTGCTTTGTGGTGTTTTCTTGAATGGTTATCACCCATAAATGAAATACTTTTGTTAGAAACTTTTCATAGAAGCATAAATGCTTGGTGGTGTTTTCTTGATTGGTTACCACCCATAAATGTTGTACTCTGATTAGAAACACATCTCTTAGAAGTATAAGTGCTTTGTGTTGCTTTCTTGAATGGTTATCACCCATAAATGAAGTATTTTGATTATAAACACTTCTCATAGAAGCATAAATGCTTGGTGGTGTTTTCTTGATTGGTTACCACCCATAAATGTAGTACTCTGTTTAGAAACACTTCTCATAGAAGTATAAGTGTTTTGTGGTGCTTTCTTGAATGGTTACCACACATAAATGATGTACTCTGATTAGAAACACTTCTCATAAAAGCATAAGTGCTTTGTGATGTTTTCTTGATTGGTTACCATCTATAAATGATGTACTCCCATTAGAAACACTTCTCCTAGATGTATAAGTGATTTGTGGTGCTTTCTTGAATGGTTACCACCCATAAATGGAAAACTCTGAATAGAAACACTTCTCATAGAAGCACAAATGCTTTCTGGTGTTTTCTTGAATGGTTATCACCCATAAATCAAGTACTCTGATTAGAAACACTTCTCGTAGAAGCATAAATGATTTGTGAGGTTTTCTTGATTGGTTACCACCCATAAATGATGTACTCTGATTAGAAACACTTTTCAGAAAAGCATAAATGCTTGGTGGTGTTTTCTTGATTGGTTACCACCCAAAAATGATGTACTCTGATGAGAAACACTTCTCGTAAAAGCATAAATGCTTTGTGATGTTTTCTTGATTGGTTACCACCCATAAATGATGTACTCTGATTAGAAACACTTCTCATAAAAGCATAAGTGCTTTGTGATGTTTTCTTGATTCGTTACCATCTATAAATGATGTACTCTCATTAGAAACACGTCTCATAGATGTATAAGTGCTTTGTGGTGCTTTCTTGATTGGTTATCACCCATAAATGAAGTACATTGATTAGAAACACTTCTCATAGACGCATTAATGCTTTGTTGTGTTTTCTTTAATGGTTATCACCCATAAATAAAGTACTTTGATTAGAAACACTTCTCGTTGAAGCATACCTGCTTTGTGGTGTTTTCTTGAATGGTTATCACCCATAAATGAGGTACTTTGATTAGAATAACTTCTCATAGAAGCATAGTTTCTTTGTGGTGTTTTCTTGATTGGTTATCACACATAAATGAAGTACATTGATTAGAAACACTTCTCATAGACGCATTAATGCTTTGTTGTGTTTTGTTTAAAGGTTATCACCCATAAATAAAGTACTTTGATTAGAAATACTTCTCGTTGAAGCATACCTGCTTTGTGGTGTTTTCTTGAATGGTTATCACCCATAAATGAGGTACTTTGATTAGAATAACTTCTCATAGAAGCATAGTTGCTTTGTGGTGTTTTCTTGATTGGTTACCATCCATAAATGAAGTACTCTGATTAGAAACACTTCTCATATAAGTATAAGTGCTTCGGGGTGTTTTCTTGAATGGTTATCACCCATAAATGATGAACTTTGATTAGAAACACTTCTCATAGAAGCATAAGTGCTTTGTGATGTTTTCTTGATTGGTTACCACCCTAAATGATGTACTCTGCTGAGAAACACTTCTCGTAGAAGCATAAATGCTTTGTGATGTTTTCTTGATTGGTTACCACTCTTAAATGATGTACTATGATTAGAAACACTTCTCATAGAAGTATAAGTGCTTTGTGGTGTTTTCTTGAATGGTTATCACCCATAAATGAAATACTTTTGTTAGAAACTTTTCATAGAAGCATAAATGCTTGGTGGTGTTTTCTTGATTGGTTACCACCCATAAATGTTGTACTCTGATTAGAAACACATCTCTTAGAAGTATAAGTGATTTGTGTTGCTTTCTTGAATGGTTATCACCCATAAATGAAGTATTTTGATTATAAACACTTCTCATAGAAGCATAAATGCTTGGTGGTGTTTTCTTGATTGGTTACCACCCATAAATGTAGTACTCTGTTTAGAAACACTTCTCATAGAAGTATAAGTGTTTTGTGGTGCTTTCTTGAATGGTTACCACACATAAATGATGTACTCTGATTAGAAACACTTCTCATAAAAGCATAAGTGCTTTGTGATGTTTTCTTGATTGGTTACCATCTATAAATGATGTACTCCCATTAGAAACACTTCTCCTAGATGTATAAGTGATTTGTGGTGCTTTCTTGAATGGTTACCACCCATAAATGGAAAACTCTGAATAGAAACACTTCTCATAGAAGCACAAATGCTTTCTGGTGTTTTCTTGAATGGTTATCACCCATAAATCAAGTACTCTGATTAGAAACACTTCTCGTAGAAGCATAAATGATTTGTGAGGTTTTCTTGATTGGTTACCACCCATAAATGATGTACTCTGATTAGAAACACTTTTCAGAAAAGCATAAATGCTTGGTGGTGTTTTCTTGATTGGTTACCACCCAAAAATGATGTACTCTGATGAGAAACACTTCTCGTAAAAGCATAAATGCTTTGTGATGTTTTCTTGATTGGTTACCACCCATAAATGAAGTACTCTGATTAGAAACACTTCTCATCTAAGTATAAGTGCTTCGGGGTGTTTTCTTGAATGGTTATCACCCATAAATGATGAACTTTGATTAGAAACACTTCTCATAGAAGCATAAGTGCTTTGTGATGTTTTCTTGATTGGTTACCACCCTAAATGATGTACTCTGCTGAGAAACACTTCTCGTAGAAGCATAAATGCTTTGTGATGTTTTCTTGATTGGTTACCACTCTTAAATGATGTACTATGATTAGAAACACTTCTCATAGAAGTATAAGTGCTTTGTGGTGTTTTCTTGAATGGTTATCACCCATAAATGAAATACTTTTGTTAGAAACTTTTCATAGAAGCATAAATGCTTGGTGGTGTTTTCTTGATTGGTTACCACCCATAAATGTTGTACTCTGATTAGAAACACATCTCTTAGAAGTATAAGTGCTTTGTGTTGCTTTCTTGAATGGTTATCACCCATAAATGAAGTATTTTGATTATAAACACTTCTCATAGAAGCATAAATGCTTGGTGGTGTTTTCTTGATTGGTTACCACCCATAAATGTAGTACTCTGTTTAGAAACACTTCTCATAGAAGTATAAGTGTTTTGTGGTGCTTTCTTGAATGGTTACCACACATAAATGATGTACTCTGATTAGAAACACTTCTCATAAAAGCATAAGTGCTTTGTGATGTTTTCTTGATTGGTTACCATCTATAAATGATGTACTCCCATTAGAACACTTCTCCTAGATGTATAAGTGATTTGTGGTGCTTTCTTGAATGGTTACCACCCATAAATGGAAAACTCTGAATAGAAACACTTCTCATAGAAGCACAAATGCTTTCTGGTGTTTTCTTGAATGGTTATCACCCATAAATCAAGTACTCTGATTAGAAACACTTCTCGTAGAAGCATAAATGATTTGTGAGGTTTTCTTGATTGGTTACCACCCATAAATGATGTACTCTGATTAGAAACACTTTTCAGAAAAGCATAAATGCTTGGTGGTGTTTTCTTGATTGGTTACCACCCAAAAATGATGTACTCTGATGAGAAACACTTCTCGTAAAAGCATAAATGCTTTGTGATGTTTTCTTGATTGGTTACCACCCATAAATGATGTACTCTGATTAGAAACACTTCTCATAAAAGCATAAGTGCTTTGTGATGTTTTCTTGATTGGTTACCATCAATAAATGATGTACTCTCATTAGAAACACTTCTCATAGATGTATAAGTGCTTTGTGGTGCTTTCTTGATTGGTTATCACCCATAAATGAAGTACATTGATTAGAAACACTTCTCATAGACGCATTAATGATTTGTTGTGTTTTCTTTAATGGTTATCACCCATAAATAAAGTACTTTGATTAGAAACACTTCTCGTTGAAGCATACCTGCTTTGTGGTGTTTTCTTGAATGGTTATCACCCATAAATGAGGACTTTGATTAGAATAACTTCTACTAGAAGCATAGTTGATTTGTGGTGTTTTCTTGATTGGTTACCATCCATAAATGAAGTACTCTGATTAGAAACACTTCTCATATAAGTATAAGTGCTTCAGGGTGTTTTCTTGAATGGTTATCACCCATAAATGATGAACTTTGATTAGAAACACTTCTCATAGAAGCATAAGTGCTTTGTGATGTTTTCTTGATTGGTTACCACCCTAAATGATGTACTCTGCTGAGAAACACTTCTCGTAGAAGCATAAATGCTTTGTGATGTTTTCTTGATTGGTTACCACTCTTAAATGATGTACTATGATTAGAAACACTTCTCATAGAAGTATAAGTGCTTTGTGGTGTTTTCTTGAATGATTATCACCCATAAATGAAATACTTTTGTTAGAAACTTTTCATAGAAGCATAAATGCTTGGAGGTGTTTTCTTGATTGGTTACCACCCATAAATGATGTACTCTGATTAGAAACACATCTCTTAGAAGTATAAGTGCTTTGTGGTGCTTTCTTGAATGGTTATCACCCATAAATGAAGTATTTTGATTATAAACACTTCTCATAGAAGCATAAATGCTTGGTGGTGTTTTCTTGATTGGTTACCACCCATAAATGTAGTACTCTGTTTAGAAACACTTCTCATAGAAGTATAAGTGTTTTGTGGTGCTTTCTTGAATGGTTACCACCCATAAATAATGTACTCTGATTAGAAACACTTCTCATAAAAGCATAAGTGCTTTGTGAGGTTTTCTTGATTGGTTACAACCCGTAAATGATGTACTCTGATTAGAATAACTTCTCATAGAAGCATAAGTGCTTTGTGATGTTTTCTTGATTGGTTACCACCCCTAAATGATGTACTCTGATTAGAAATACTTCTCATAGAAGTATAAGTGTTTTGTGGTGCTTTCTTGAATGGTTACCACACATAAATGATGTACTCTGATTAGAAACACTTCTCATAAAAGCATAAGTGCTTTGTGATGTTTTCTTGATTGGTTACCATCTATAAATGATGTACTCCCATTAGAAACACTTCTCCTAGATGTATAAGTGATTTGTGGTGCTTTCTTGAATGGTTACCACCCATAAATGGAAAACTCTGAATAGAAACACTTCTCATAGAAGCACAAATGCTTTCTGGTGTTTTCTTGAATGGTTATCACCCATAAATCAAGTACTCTGATTAGAAACACTTCTCGTAGAAGCATAAATGATTTGTGAGGTTTTCTTGATTGGTTACCACCCGTAAATGATGTACTCTGATTAGAAACACTTTTCAGAAAAGCATAAGTGCTTTGTGATGTTTTCTTGATTGGTTATCATTCATAAATGACGTACTCTGATTAGAAACACTTCTCGTAGATGTATAAGTGCTTTGTGGTGCTTTCTTGATTGGTTACCATCAATAAATGATGTACTCTCATTAGAAACACTTCTCATAGATGTATAAGTGCTTTGTGGTGCTTTCTTGATTGGTTATCACCCATAAATGAAGTACATTGATTAGAAACACTTCTCATAGACGCATTAATGATTTGTTGTGTTTTCTTTAATGGTTATCACCCATAAATAAAGTACTTTGATTAGAAACACTTCTCGTTTAAGCATACCAGCTTTGTGGTGTTTTTTTGAATGGTTATCACCCATAAATGAGGTACTTTGATTAGAATAACTTCTACTAGAAGCATAGTTGCTTTGTGGTGTTTTGTTGATTGGTTACCATCCATAAATGAAGTACTCTGATTAGAAACACTTCTCATATAAGTATAAGTGCTTCGGGGTGTTTTCTTGAATGGTTATCACCCATAAATGATGAACTTTGATTAGAAACACTTCTCATAGAAGCATAAGTGCTTTGTGATGTTTTCTTGATTGGTTACCACCCTAAATGATGTACTCTGCTGAGAAACACTTCTCGTAGAAGCATAAATTCTTTGTGATGTTTTCTTGATTGGTTACCACTCTTAAATGATGTACTATGATTAGAAACACATCTCATAGAAGTATAAGTGCTTTGTGGTGTTTTCTTGAATGGTTATCACCCATAAATGAAATACTTTTGTTAGAAACACTTTTCATAGAAGCATAAATGCTTGGTGGTGTTTTCTTGATTGGTTACCACCCATAAATGATGTACTCTGATTAGAAACACTTCTCATAAAAGCATAAGTGCTTTGTGATGTTTTCTTGATTGGTTACCACCCCTAAATGATGTACTCTGCTGAGAAACACTTCTCGTAGAAGCATAAATGCTTTGTGATGTTTTCTTGATTGGTTACCACTCTTAAATGATGTACTATGATTAGAAACACTTCTCATAAAAGTATAAGTGCTTTGTGGTGTATTCTTGAATGGTTATCACCCATAAATGAAATACTTTTGTTAGAAACACTTTTCATAGAAGCATAAATGCTTAGTGGTGTTTTCTTGATTGGTTATGATTCATAAATAAAGTACTCTGATTAGAAACACTTCTCATATAAGTATAAGTGCTTCGTGGTGTTTTCTTGAATGGTTATCACCCATAAATGAAGTATTTTGATTATAAACACTTCTCATAGAAGCATAGTTGCTTTGTGGTGTTTTCTTGATTGGTTACCAGCCATAAATGTAGTACTCTGTTTAGAAACACTTCTCCTAGATGTATAAGTGATTTGTGGTGCTTTCTTGAATGGTTACCACCCATAAATGGAAAACTCTAAATAGAAACACTTCTCATAGAAGCACAAATGCTTTCTGGTGTTTTCTTGATTGGTTACCACCCATAAATGATGTACTCTGATTAGAAACACTCTTCAGAAAAGCATAAGTGCTTTGTGATGTTTTCTTCATTGGTTATGATTCATAAATAAAGTACTCTGATTAGAAACACTTCTCATATAAGTATAAGTGCTTCGTGGTGTTTTCTTGAATGGTTATCACCCATAAATGAAGTATTTTGATTATAAACACTTCTCATAGAAGCATAGTTGCTTTGTGGTGTTTTCTTGATTGGTTACCAGCCATAAATGTAGTACTCTGTTTAGAAACACTTCTCATAGAAGTATAAGTGTTTTGTGGTGCTTTCTTGAATGGTTACCACCCATAAATGATGTACTCTGATTAGAAACACTTCTCATAAAAGCATAAGTGCATTGTGATGTTTTCTTGATTGGTTACCATCTATAAATGATGTACTCCCATTAGAAACACTTCTCCTAGATGTATTAGTGATTTGTGGTGCTTTCTTGAATGGTTACCACCCATAAATGGAAAGCTCTGAATAGAAACACTACTCATAGAAGCACAAATGCTTTCTGGTGTTTTCTTGAATGGTTATCACCCATAAATCAAGTTCTCTGATTACAAACACTTCTCATAGAAGCATAAATGCTTTGTGAGGTTTTCTTGATTGGTTACCACCCATAAATGATGTACTCTGATTAGAAACACCTTTCAGAAAAGCATAAGTGCTTTGTGATGTTTTCTTGATTGGTTATCATTCATAAATGAAGTACTCTGATTAGAAACACTTCTCATATAAGTACAAGTGCTTCGTGGTGTTTTCTTGAATGGTTATCACCATAAATGATGAACTTTAATTAGAAACACTTCTCATAGAAGCATAAGTGCTTTGTGATATTTTCTTGATTGGTTACGACTCCTAAATGATGTACTCTGCTGAGAAACACTTCTCGTAGAAGCATAAATGCTTTGTGATGTTTTCTTGATTGGTTACCACTCTTAAATGATGTACTATGATTAGAAACACTTCTCATAAAAGCATAAGTGCTTTGTGATGTTTTCTTGATTGGTTACCATCAATAAATGATGTACTCTCATTAGAAACACTTCTCATAGATGTATAAGTGCATTGTGGTGCTTTCTTGATTGGTTATCACCCGTAAATGAAGTACTTTGATGAGAAACACTTCTCATAGAAGCATAAGTGCTTTGTGATGTTTTCTTGATTGGTTACCACCCTTAAATGATGTACTCTGCTGAGAAACACTTCTCGTAGAAGCATAAATGCTTTGTGATGTTTTCTTGATTGGTTACCACTCTTAAATGATGTACTATGATTAGAAACACTTCTCATAGAAGTATAAGTGCTTTGTGGTGTTTTCTTGAATGGTTATCACCCATAAATGAAATACTTTTGTTAGAAACACTTTTCATAGAAGCATAAATGCTTGGTGGTGTTTTCTTGATTGGTTCCCACCCATAAATGATGTACTCTGATTTGAAACACATCTCTTAGAAGTATAAGTGCTTTGTGGGGCTTTCTTGAATGGTTGTCACCCATAAATGAAGTATTTTGATTATAAACACTTCTCATAGAAGCATAAATGCTTGGTGGTGTTTTCTTGATTGGTTACCATCTATAAATGATGTACTCCCATTAGAAACATTTCTCCTAGATGTATAAGTGATTTGTGGTGCTTTCTTGAATGGTTACCACCCATAAATGGAAAACTCTGAATAGAAACACTTCTCATAGAAGCACAAATGCTTTCTGGTGTTTTCTTGAATGGTTATCACCCATAAATCAAGTACTCTGATTAGAAACAGTTCTCATAGAAGCATAAATGCTTTGTGAGGTTTTCTTGATTGGTTACCACCCATAAATGATGTACTCTGATTAGAAACACTTCTCATATAAGTATAAGTGCTTCGTGGTGTTTTCTTGATTGGTTATCATTCACAAATGAAGTACTCTGATTAGAAACACTTCTCATATAAGTATAAGTGCTTCGTGGTGTTTTCTTGAATGGTTATCACCATAAATGATGAACTTTAATTAGAAACACTTCTCATAGAAAGAATAAGTGCTTTGTGATGTATTCTTGATTGGTTACCACCTCAAAATGATGTACTCTGATGAGAAACACTTCTCGTAGAAGCATAAATGCTTTGTGATGTTTTCTTGATTGGTTACCACCCATAAATGATGTACTCTGATTAGAAACACTTCTCATAAAAGCATAAGTGCTTTGTGATGTTTTCTTGATTGGTTACCATCAATAAATGATGTACTCTCATTAGAAACACTTCTCATAGATGTATAAGTGCTTTGTGGTGCTTTCTTGATTGGTTATCACCCATAAATGAAGTACATTGATTAGAAACACTTCTCATAGACGCATTAATGCTTTGTTGTGTTTTGTTTAATGGTTATCACCCATAAATAAAGTACTTTGATTAGAAACACTTCTCGTTGAAGCATACCTGCTTTGTGGTGTTTTCTTGAATGGTTATCACCCATAAAAGAGGTACTTTGATTAGAATACTTCTCATAGAAGCATAGTTGCTTTGTGGTGTTTTCTTGATTGGTTACCATCCATAAATGAAGTACTCTGATTAGAAACACTTCTCATATAAGTATAAGTGCTTCGGGGTGTTTTCTTGAATGGTTATCACCCATAAATGATCAACTTTGATTAGAAACATTTCTCATAGAAGCATAAGTGCTTTGTGATGTTTTCTTGATTGGTTACCACCCTAAATGATGTACTCTGCTGAGAAACACTTCTCGTAGAAGCATAAATGCTTTGTGATGTTTTCTTGATTGGTTACCACTCTTAAATGATGTACTATGATTAGAAACACTTCTCATAGAAGTATAAGTGCTTTGTGGTATTTTCTTGAATGGTTATCACCCATAAATGAAATACTTTTGTTAGAAACACTTTTCATAGAAGCATAAATGCTTGGTGGTGTTTTCTTGATTGGTTACCACCCATAAATGATGTACTCTGATTAGAAACACATCTCTTAGAAGTATAAGTGCTTTGTGGTGCTTTCTTGAATGGTTATCACCCATAAATGAAGTATTGTGATTATAAACACTTCTCATAGAAGCATAAATGCTTTGTGATGTTTTCTTGATTGGTTATCATTCATAAATGAAGTACTCTGTTTAGAAAGACTTCTCATATAAGTACAAGTGCTTCGTGGTGTTTTCTTGAATGGTTATCACCATAAATGATGAACTTTAATTAGAAACACTTCTCATAGAAGCATAAGTGCTTTGTGATATTTTCTTGATTGGTTACGACTCCTAAATGATGTACTCTGCTGAGAAACACTTCTCGTAGAAGCATAAATGCTTTGTGATGTTTTCTTGATTGGTTACCACTCTTAAATGATGTACTATGATTAGAAACACTTCTCATAAAAGCATAAGTGCTTTGTGATGTTTTCTTGATTGGTTACCATCAATAAATGATGTACTCTCATTAGAAACACTTCTCATAGATGTATAAGTGCATTGTGGTGCTTTCTTGATTGGTTATCACCCGTAAATGAAGTACTTTGATGAGAAACACTTCTCATAGAAGCATAAGTGCTTTGTGATGTTTTCTTGATTGGTTACCACCCTTAAATGATGTACTCTGCTGAGAAACACTTCTCGTAGAAGCATAAATGCTTTGTGATGTTTTCTTGATTGGTTACCACTCTTAAATGATGTACTATGATTAGAAACACTTCTCATAGAAGTATAAGTGCTTTGTGGTGTTTTCTTGAATGGTTATCACCCATAAATGAAATACTTTTGTTAGAAACACTTTTCATAGAAGCATAAATGCTTGGTGGTGTTTTCTTGATTGGTTCCCACCCATAAATGATGTACTCTGATTTGAAACACATCTCTTAGAAGTATAAGTGCTTTGTGGGGCTTTCTTGAATGGTTGTCACCCATAAATGAAGTATTTTGATTATAAACACTTCTCATAGAAGCATAAATGCTTGGTGGTGTTTTCTTGATTGGTTACCATCTATAAATGATGTACTCCCATTAGAAACATTTCCCCTAGATGTATAAGTGATTTGTGGTGCTTTCTTGAATGGTTACCACCCATAAATGGAAAACTCTGAATAGAAACACTTCTCATAGAAGCACAAATGCTTTCTGGTGTTTTCTTGAATGGTTATCACCCATAAATCAAGTACTCTGATTAGAAACAGTTCTCATAGAAGCATAAATGCTTTGTGAGGTTTTCTTGATTGGTTACCACCCATAAATGATGTACTCTGATTAGAAACACTTCTCATATAAGTATAAGTGCTTCGTGGTGTTTTCTTGATTGGTTATCATTCACAAATGAAGTACTCTGATTAGAAACACTTCTCATATAAGTATAAGTGCTTCGTGGTGTTTTCTTGAATGGTTATCACCATAAATGATGAACTTTAATTAGAAACACTTCTCATAGAAAGAATAAGTGCTTTGTGATGTATTCTTGATTGGTTACCACCTCAAAATGATGTACTCTGATGAGAAACACTTCTCGTAGAAGCATAAATGCTTTGTGATGTTTTCTTGATTGGTTACCACCCATAAATGATGTACTCTGATTAGAAACACTTCTCATAAAAGCATAAGTGCTTTGTGATGTTTTCTTGATTGGTTACCATCAATAAATGATGTACTCTCATTAGAAACACTTCTCATAGATGTATAAGTGCTTTGTGGTGCTTTCTTGATTGGTTATCACCCATAAATGAAGTACATTGATTAGAAACACTTCTCATAGACGCATTAATGCTTTGTTGTGTTTTGTTTAATGGTTATCACCCATAAATAAAGTACTTTGATTAGAAACACTTCTCGTTGAAGCATACCTGCTTTGTGGTGTTTTCTTGAATGGTTATCACCCATAAAAGAGGTACTTTGATTAGAATACTTCTCATAGAAGCATAGTTGCTTTGTGGTGTTTTCTTGATTGGTTACCATCCATAAATGAAGTACTCTGATTAGAAACACTTCTCATATAAGTATAAGTGCTTCGGGGTGTTTTCTTGAATGGTTATCACCCATAAATGATCAACTTTGATTAGAAACATTTCTCATAGAAGCATAAGTGCTTTGTGATGTTTTCTTGATTGGTTACCACCCTAAATGATGTACTCTGCTGAGAAACACTTCTCGTAGAAGCATAAATGCTTTGTGATGTTTTCTTGATTGGTTACCACTCTTAAATGATGTACTATGATTAGAAACACTTCTCATAGAAGTATAAGTGCTTTGTGGTATTTTCTTGAATGGTTATCACCCATAAATGAAATACTTTTGTTAGAAACACTTTTCATAGAAGCATAAATGCTTGGTGGTGTTTTCTTGATTGGTTACCACCCATAAATGATGTACTCTGATTAGAAACACATCTCTTAGAAGTATAAGTGCTTTGTGGTGCTTTCTTGAATGGTTATCACCCATAAATGAAGTATTGTGATTATAAACACTTCTCATAGAAGCATAAATGCTTTGTGATGTTTTCTTGATTGGTTATCATTCATAAATGAAGTACTCTGTTTAGAAAGACTTCTCATATAAGTACAAGTGCTTCGTGGTGTTTTCTTGAATGGTTATCACCATAAATGATGAACTTTAATTAGAAACACTTCTCATAGAAGCATAAGTGCTTTGTGATATTTTCTTGATTGGTTACGACTCCTAAATGATGTACTCTGCTGAGAAACACTTCTCGTAGAAGCATAAATGCTTTGTGATGTTTTCTTGATTGGTTACCACTCTTAAATGATGTACTATGATTAGAAACACTTCTCATAAAAGCATAAGTGCTTTGTGATGTTTTCTTGATTGGTTACCATCAATAAATGATGTACTCTCATTAGAAACACTTCTCATAGATGTATAAGTGCATTGTGGTGCTTTCTTGATTGGTTATCACCCGTAAATGAAGTACTTTGATGAGAAACACTTCTCATAGAAGCATAAGTGCTTTGTGATGTTTTCTTGATTGGTTACCACCCTTAAATGATGTACTCTGCTGAGAAACACTTCTCGTAGAAGCATAAATGCTTTGTGATGTTTTCTTGATTGGTTACCACTCTTAAATGATGTACTATGATTAGAAACACTTCTCATAGAAGTATAAGTGCTTTGTGGTGTTTTCTTGAATGGTTATCACCCATAAATGAAATACTTTTGTTAGAAACACTTTTCATAGAAGCATAAATGCTTGGTGGTGTTTTCTTGATTGGTTCCCACCCATAAATGATGTACTCTGATTTGAAACACATCTCTTAGAAGTATAAGTGCTTTGTGGGGCTTTCTTGAATGGTTGTCACCCATAAATGAAGTATTTTGATTATAAACACTTCTCATAGAAGCATAAATGCTTGGTGGTGTTTTCTTGATTGGTTACCATCTATAAATGATGTACTCCCATTAGAAACATTTCCCCTAGATGTATAAGTGATTTGTGGTGCTTTCTTGAATGGTTACCACCCATAAATGGAAAACTCTGAATAGAAACACTTCTCATAGAAGCACAAATGCTTTCTGGTGTTTTCTTGAATGGTTATCACCCATAAATCAAGTACTCTGATTAGAAACAGTTCTCATAGAAGCATAAATGCTTTGTGAGGTTTTCTTGATTGGTTACCACCCATAAATGATGTACTCTGATTAGAAACACTTCTCATATAAGTATAAGTGCTTCGTGGTGTTTTCTTGATTGGTTATCATTCACAAATGAAGTACTCTGATTAGAAACACTTCTCATATAAGTATAAGTGCTTCGTGGTGTTTTCTTGAATGGTTATCACCATAAATGATGAACTTTAATTAGAAACACTTCTCATAGAAAGAATAAGTGCTTTGTGATGTATTCTTGATTGGTTACCACCTCAAAATGATGTACTCTGATGAGAAACACTTCTCGTAGAAGCATAAATGCTTTGTGATGTTTTCTTGATTGGTTACCACCCATAAATGATGTACTCTGATTAGAAACACTTCTCATAAAAGCATAAGTGCTTTGTGATGTTTTCTTGATTGGTTACCATCAATAAATGATGTACTCTCATTAGAAACACTTCTCATAGATGTATAAGTGCTTTGTGGTGCTTTCTTGATTGGTTATCACCCATAAATTAAGTACATTGATTAGAAACACTTCTCATAGACGCATTAATGCTTTGTTGTGTTTTGTTTAATGGTTATCACCCATAAATAAAGTACTTTGATTAGAAACACTTCTCGTTGAAGCATACCTGCTTTGTGGTGTTTTCTTGAATGGTTATCACCCATAAAAGAGGTACTTTGATTAGAATACTTCTCATAGAAGCATAGTTGCTTTGTGGTGTTTTCTTGATTGGTTACCATCCATAAATGAAGTACTCTGATTAGAAACACTTCTCATATAAGTATAAGTGCTTCGGGGTGTTTTCTTGAATGGTTATCACCCATAAATGATCAACTTTGATTAGAAACATTTCTCATAGAAGCATAAGTGCTTTGTGATGTTTTCTTGATTGGTTACCACCCTAAATGATGTACTCTGCTGAGAAACACTTCTCGTAGAAGCATAAATGCTTTGTGATGTTTTCTTGATTGGTTACCACTCTTAAATGATGTACTATGATTAGAAACACTTCTCATAGAAGTATAAGTGCTTTGTGGTATTTTCTTGAATGGTTATCACCCATAAATGAAATACTTTTGTTAGAAACACTTTTCATAGAAGCATAAATGCTTGGTGGTGTTTTCTTGATTGGTTACCACCCATAAATGATGTACTCTGATTAGAAACACATCTCTTAGAAGTATAAGTGCTTTGTGGTGCTTTCTTGAATGGTTATCACCCATAAATGAAGTATTGTGATTATAAACACTTCTCATAGAAGCATAAATGCTTTGTGATGTTTTCTTGATTGGTTATCATTCATAAATGAAGTACTCTGTTTAGAAACACTTCTCATATAAGTACAAGTGCTTCGTGGTGTTTTCTTGAATGGTTATCACCATAAATGATGAACTTTAATTAGAAACACTTCTCATAGAAGCATAAGTGCTTTGTGATATTTTCTTGATTGGTTACGACTCCTAAATGATGTACTCTGCTGAGAAACACTTCTCGTAGAAGCATAAATGCTTTGTGATGTTTTCTTGATTGGTTACCACTCTTAAATGATGTACTATGATTAGAAACACTTCTCATAAAAGCATAAGTGCTTTGTGATGTTTTCTTGATTGGTTACCATCAATAAATGATGTACTCTCATTAGAAACACTTCTCATAGATGTATAAGTGCATTGTGGTGCTTTCTTGATTGGTTATCACCCGTAAATGAAGTACTTTGATGAGAAACACTTCTCATAGAAGCATAAGTGCTTTGTGATGTTTTCTTGATTGGTTACCACCCTTAAATGATGTACTCTGCTGAGAAACACTTCTCGTAGAAGCATAAATGCTTTGTGATGTTTTCTTGATTGGTTACCACTCTTAAATGATGTACTATGATTAGAAACACTTCTCATAGAAGTATAAGTGCTTTGTGGTGTTTTCTTGAATGGTTATCACCCATAAATGAAATACTTTTGTTAGAAACACTTTTCATAGAAGCATAAATGCTTGGTGGTGTTTTCTTGATTGGTTCCCACCCATAAATGATGTACTCTGATTTGAAACACATCTCTTAGAAGTATAAGTGCTTTGTGGGGCTTTCTTGAATGGTTGTCACCCATAAATGAAGTATTTTGATTATAAACACTTCTCATAGAAGCATAAATGCTTGGTGGTGTTTTCTTGATTGGTTACCATCTATAAATGATGTACTCCCATTAGAAACATTTCTCCTAGATGTATAAGTGATTTGTGGTGCTTTCTTGAATGGTTACCACCCATAAATGGAAAACTCTGAATAGAAACACTTCTCATAGAAGCACAAATGCTTTCTGGTGTTTTCTTGAATGGTTATCACCCATAAATCAAGTACTCTGATTAGAAACAGTTCTCATAGAAGCATAAATGCTTTGTGAGGTTTTCTTGATTGGTTACCACCCATAAATGATGTACTCTGATTAGAAACACTTCTCATATAAGTATAAGTGCTTCGTGGTGTTTTCTTGATTGGTTATCATTCACAAATGAAGTACTCTGATTAGAAACACTTCTCATATAAGTATAAGTGCTTCGTGGTGTTTTCTTGAATGGTTATCACCATAAATGATGAACTTTAATTAGAAACACTTCTCATAGAAAGAATAAGTGCTTTGTGATGTATTCTTGATTGGTTACCACCTCAAAATGATGTACTCTGATGAGAAACACTTCTCGTAGAAGCATAAATGCTTTGTGATGTTTTCTTGATTGGTTACCACCCATAAATGATGTACTCTGATTAGAAACACTTCTCATAAAAGCATAAGTGCTTTGTGATGTTTTCTTGATTGGTTACCATCAATAAATGATGTACTCTCATTAGAAACACTTCTCATAGATGTATAAGTGCTTTGTGGTGCTTTCTTGATTGGTTATCACCCATAAATTAAGTACATTGATTAGAAACACTTCTCATAGACGCATTAATGCTTTGTTGTGTTTTGTTTAATGGTTATCACCCATAAATAAAGTACTTTGATTAGAAACACTTCTCGTTGAAGCATACCTGCTTTGTGGTGTTTTCTTGAATGGTTATCACCCATAAAAGAGGTACTTTGATTAGAATACTTCTCATAGAAGCATAGTTGCTTTGTGGTGTTTTCTTGATTGGTTACCATCCATAAATGAAGTACTCTGATTAGAAACACTTCTCATATAAGTATAAGTGCTTCGGGGTGTTTTCTTGAATGGTTATCACCCATAAATGATCAACTTTGATTAGAAACATTTCTCATAGAAGCATAAGTGCTTTGTGATGTTTTCTTGATTGGTTACCACCCTAAATGATGTACTCTGCTGAGAAACACTTCTCGTAGAAGCATAAATGCTTTGTGATGTTTTCTTGATTGGTTACCACTCTTAAATGATGTACTATGATTAGAAACACTTCTCATAGAAGTATAAGTGCTTTGTGGTATTTTCTTGAATGGTTATCACCCATAAATGAAATACTTTTGTTAGAAACACTTTTCATAGAAGCATAAATGCTTGGTGGTGTTTTCTTGATTGGTTACCACCCATAAATGATGTACTCTGATTAGAAACACATCTCTTAGAAGTATAAGTGCTTTGTGGTGCTTTCTTGAATGGTTATCACCCATAAATGAAGTATTGTGATTATAAACACTTCTCATAGAAGCATAAATGCTTTGTGATGTTTTCTTGATTGGTTATCATTCATAAATGAAGTACTCTGTTTAGAAACACTTCTCATATAAGTACAAGTGCTTCGTGGTGTTTTCTTGAATGGTTATCACCATAAATGATGAACTTTAATTAGAAACACTTCTCATAGAAGCATAAGTGCTTTGTGATATTTTCTTGATTGGTTACGACTCCTAAATGATGTACTCTGCTGAGAAACACTTCTCGTAGAAGCATAAATGCTTTGTGATGTTTTCTTGATTGGTTACCACTCTTAAATGATGTACTATGATTAGAAACACTTCTCATAAAAGCATAAGTGCTTTGTGATGTTTTCTTGATTGGTTACCATCAATAAATGATGTACTCTCATTAGAAACACTTCTCATAGATGTATAAGTGCATTGTGGTGCTTTCTTGATTGGTTATCACCCGTAAATGAAGTACTTTGATGAGAAACACTTCTCATAGAAGCATAAGTGCTTTGTGATGTTTTCTTGATTGGTTACCACCCTTAAATGATGTACTCTGCTGAGAAACACTTCTCGTAGAAGCATAAATGCTTTGTGATGTTTTCTTGATTGGTTACCACTCTTAAATGATGTACTATGATTAGAAACACTTCTCATAGAAGTATAAGTGCTTTGTGGTGTTTTCTTGAATGGTTATCACCCATAAATGAAATACTTTTGTTAGAAACACTTTTCATAGAAGCATAAATGCTTGGTGGTGTTTTCTTGATTGGTTCCCACCCATAAATGATGTACTCTGATTTGAAACACATCTCTTAGAAGTATAAGTGCTTTGTGGGGCTTTCTTGAATGGTTGTCACCCATAAATGAAGTATTTTGATTATAAACACTTCTCATAGAAGCATAAATGCTTGGTGGTGTTTTCTTGATTGGTTACCATCTATAAATGATGTACTCCCATTAGAAACATTTCTCCTAGATGTATAAGTGATTTGTGGTGCTTTCTTGAATGGTTACCACCCATAAATGGAAAACTCTGAATAGAAACACTTCTCATAGAAGCACAAATGCTTTCTGGTGTTTTCTTGAATGGTTATCACCCATAAATCAAGTACTCTGATTAGAAACAGTTCTCATAGAAGCATAAATGCTTTGTGAGGTTTTCTTGATTGGTTACCACCCATAAATGATGTACTCTGATTAGAAACACTTCTCATATAAGTATAAGTGCTTCGTGGTGTTTTCTTGATTGGTTATCATTCACAAATGAAGTACTCTGATTAGAAACACTTCTCATATAAGTATAAGTGCTTCGTGGTGTTTTCTTGAATGGTTATCACCATAAATGATGAACTTTAATTAGAAACACTTCTCATAGAAAGAATAAGTGCTTTGTGATGTATTCTTGATTGGTTACCACCTCAAAATGATGTACTCTGATGAGAAACACTTCTCGTAGAAGCATAAATGCTTTGTGATGTTTTCTTGATTGGTTACCACCCATAAATGATGTACTCTGATTAGAAACACTTCTCATAAAAGCATAAGTGTTTTGTGATGTTTTCTTGATTGGTTACCATCAATAAATGATGTACTCTCATTAGAAACACTTCTCATAGATGTATAAGTGCTTTGTGGTGCTTTCTTGATTGGTTATCACCCATAAATGAAGTACATTGATTAGAAACACTTCTCATAGACGCATTAATGCTTTGTTGTGTTTTGTTTAATGGTTATCACCCATAAATAAAGTACTTTGATTAGAAACACTTCTCGTTGAAGCATACCTGCTTTGTGGTGTTTTCTTGAATGGTTATCACCCATAAAAGAGGTACTTTGATTAGAATACTTCTCATAGAAGCATAGTTGCTTTGTGGTGTTTTCTTGATTGGTTACCATCCATAAATGAAGTACTCTGATTAGAAACACTTCTCATATAAGTATAAGTGCTTCGGGGTGTTTTCTTGAATGGTTATCACCCATAAATGATCAACTTTGATTAGAAACATTTCTCATAGAAGCATAAGTGCTTTGTGATGTTTTCTTGATTGGTTACCACCCTAAATGATGTACTCTGCTGAGAAACACTTCTCGTAGAAGCATAAATGCTTTGTGATGTTTTCTTGATTGGTTACCACTCTTAAATGATGTACTATGATTAGAAACACTTCTCATAGAAGTATAAGTGCTTTGTGGTATTTTCTTGAATGGTTATCACCCATAAATGAAATACTTTTGTTAGAAACACTTTTCATAGAAGCATAAATGCTTGGTGGTGTTTTCTTGATTGGTTACCACCCATAAATGATGTACTCTGATTAGAAACACATCTCTTAGAAGTATAAGTGCTTTGTGGTGCTTTCTTGAATGGTTATCACCCATAAATGAAGTATTGTGATTATAAACACTTCTCATAGAAGCATAAATGCTTTGTGATGTTTTCTTGATTGGTTATCATTCATAAATGAAGTACTCTGTTTAGAAACACTTCTCATATAAGTACAAGTGCTTCGTGGTGTTTTCTTGAATGGTTATCACCATAAATGATGAACTTTAATTAGAAACACTTCTCATAGAAGCATAAGTGCTTTGTGATATTTTCTTGATTGGTTACGACTCCTAAATGATGTACTCTGCTGAGAAACACTTCTCGTAGAAGCATAAATGCTTTGTGATGTTTTCTTGATTGGTTACCACTCTTAAATGATGTACTATGATTAGAAACACTTCTCATAAAAGCATAAGTGCTTTGTGATGTTTTCTTGATTGGTTACCATCAATAAATGATGTACTCTCATTAGAAACACTTCTCATAGATGTATAAGTGCATTGTGGTGCTTTCTTGATTGGTTATCACCCGTAAATGAAGTACTTTGATGAGAAACACTTCTCATAGAAGCATAAGTGCTTTGTGATGTTTTCTTGATTGGTTACCACCCTTAAATGATGTACTCTGCTGAGAAACACTTCTCGTAGAAGCATAAATGCTTTGTGATGTTTTCTTGATTGGTTACCACTCTTAAATGATGTACTATGATTAGAAACACTTCTCATAGAAGTATAAGTGCTTTGTGGTGTTTTCTTGAATGGTTATCACCCATAAATGAAATACTTTTGTTAGAAACACTTTTCATAGAAGCATAAATGCTTGGTGGTGTTTTCTTGATTGGTTCCCACCCATAAATGATGTACTCTGATTTGAAACACATCTCTTAGAAGTATAAGTGCTTTGTGGGGCTTTCTTGAATGGTTGTCACCCATAAATGAAGTATTTTGATTATAAACACTTCTCATAGAAGCATAAATGCTTGGTGGTGTTTTCTTGATTGGTTACCATCTATAAATGATGTACTCCCATTAGAAACATTTCTCCTAGATGTATAAGTGATTTGTGGTGCTTTCTTGAATGGTTACCACCCATAAATGGAAAACTCTGAATAGAAACACTTCTCATAGAAGCACAAATGCTTTCTGGTGTTTTCTTGAATGGTTATCACCCATAAATCAAGTACTCTGATTAGAAACAGTTCTCATAGAAGCATAAATGCTTTGTGAGGTTTTCTTGATTGGTTACCACCCATAAATGATGTACTCTGATTAGAAACACTTCTCATATAAGTATAAGTGCTTCGTGGTGTTTTCTTGATTGGTTATCATTCACAAATGAAGTACTCTGATTAGAAACACTTCTCATATAAGTATAAGTGCTTCGTGGTGTTTTCTTGAATGGTTATCACCATAAATGATGAACTTTAATTAGAAACACTTCTCATAGAAAGAATAAGTGCTTTGTGATGTATTCTTGATTGGTTACCACCTCAAAATGATGTACTCTGATGAGAAACACTTCTCGTAGAAGCATAAATGCTTTGTGATGTTTTCTTGATTGGTTACCACCCATAAATGATGTACTCTGATTAGAAACACTTCTCATAAAAGCATAAGTGCTTTGTGATGTTTTCTTGATTGGTTACCATCAATAAATGATGTACTCTCATTAGAAACACTTCTCATAGATGTATAAGTGCTTTGTGGTGCTTTCTTGATTGGTTATCACCCATAAATGAAGTACATTGATTAGAAACACTTCTCATAGACGCATTAATGCTTTGTTGTGTTTTGTTTAATGGTTATCACCCATAAATAAAGTACTTTGATTAGAAACACTTCTCGTTGAAGCATACCTGCTTTGTGGTGTTTTCTTGAATGGTTATCACCCATAAAAGAGGTACTTTGATTAGAATACTTCTCATAGAAGCATAGTTGCTTTGTGGTGTTTTCTTGATTGGTTACCATCCATAAATGAAGTACTTTGATTAGAAACACTTCTCATATAAGTATAAGTGCTTCGGGGTGTTTTCTTGAATGGTTATCACCCATAAATGATCAACTTTGATTAGAAACATTTCTCATAGAAGCATAAGTGCTTTGTGATGTTTTCTTGATTGGTTACCACCCTAAATGATGTACTCTGCTGAGAAACACTTCTCGTAGAAGCATAAATGCTTTGTGATGTTTTCTTGATTGGTTACCACTCTTAAATGATGTACTATGATTAGAAACACTTCTCATAGAAGTATAAGTGCTTTGTGGTATTTTCTTGAATGGTTATCACCCATAAATGAAATACTTTTGTTAGAAACACTTTTCATAGAAGCATAAATGCTTGGTGGTGTTTTCTTGATTGGTTACCACCCATAAATGATGTACTCTGATTAGAAACACATCTCTTAGAATTATAAGTGCTTTGTGGTGCTTTCTTGAATGGTTATCACCCATAAATGAAGTATTTTGATTATAAACACTTCTCATAGAAGCATAAATGCTTGGTGGTGTTTTCTTGATTGGTTACCACCTATAAATGTAGTACTCTGTTTAGAAACACTTCTCATAGAAGTATAAGTGTTTTGTGGTGCTTTCTTGAATGGTTACCACCCATAAATGATGTACTCTGATTAGAAACACTTCTCATAAAAGCATAAGTGCTTTGTGAGGTTTTCTTGATTGGTTACAACCCGTAAATGATGTACTCTGATTAGAATAACTTCTCATAGAAGCATAAGTGCTTTGTGATGTTTTCTTGATTGGTTACAACCCGTAAATGATGTACTCTGATTAGAATAACTTCTCATAGAAGCATAAGTGCTTTGTGGTGTTTTCTTGATTGGTTACCACCCATAAATGATGTACTCTGATTAGAAACACATCTCTTAGAAGTATAAGTGCTTTGTGGTGCTTTCTTGAATGGTTATCACCCATAAATGAAGTATTTTGATTATAAACACTTCTCATAGAAGCATAAATGCTTGGTGGTGTTTTCTTGATTGGTTACCACCTATAAATGTAGTACTCTGTTTAGAAACACTTCTCATAGAAGTATAAGTGTTTTGTGGTGCTTTCTTGAATGGTTACCACCCATAAATGATGTACTCTGATTAGAAACACTTCTCATAAAAGCATAAGTGCTTTGTGAGGTTTTCTTGATTGGTTACAACCCGTAAATGATGTACTCTAATTAGAATAACTTCTCATAGAAGCATAAGTGCTTTGTGATGTTTTCTTGATTGGTTACCACCCCTAAATGATGTACTCTGCTGAGAAACACTTCTCGTAGAAGCATAAATGCTTTGTGATGTTTTCTTGATTGGTTACCACTCTTGAATGATTTACTATGATTAGAAACACTTCTCATAGAAGTATAAGTGATTTGTGGTGCTTTCTTGAATGGTTACCACCCATAAATGGAAAACTCTGAATAGAAACACTTCTCATAGAAGCTCAAATGCTTTCTGGTGTTTTCTTGAATGGTTATCACCTATAAATCAAGTATTCTGATTAGAAACACTTCTGATAGAAGCATAAATGCTTTGTTGTGTTTTGTTTAATGGTTATCACCCATAAATAAAGGACTTTGATTAGAAACACTTCTCGTTGAAGCATACCTGCTTTGTGGTGTTTTCTTGAATGGTTATCACCCATAAATGAGGTACTTTGATTGGAATAACTTCTCATAGAAGCATAGTTGCTTTGTGGTGTTTTCTTGATTGGTTACCATCCATAAATGAAGTACTCTGATTAGAAACACTTCTCATATAAGTATAAGTGCTTCGGGGTGTTTTCTTGAATGGTTATCACCCATAAATGATGAACTTTGATTAGAAACACTTCTCATAGAAGCATAAGTGCTTTGTGATGTTTTCTTGATTGGTTACCACTCTTAAATGATGTACTATGATTAGAAACACTTCTCATAGAAGTATAAGTGCTCTGTGGTGTTTTCTTGAATGGTTATCACCCATAAATGAAATACTTTTGTTAGAAACACTTTTCATAGAAGCATAAATGCTTGGTGGTGTTTTCTTGATTGGTTTCCACCCATAAATGATGAACTTTGATTAGAAACACTTTTCAGAAAAGCATAAGTGCTTTGTGATGTTTTCTTGATTGGTTATCATTCATAAATAAAGTACTCTGATTAGAAACACTTCTCATAGAAGTATAAGTGTTTTGTGGTGCTTTCTTGAATGGTTACCACCCATAAATGATGTACTCTGATTAGAAACACTTCTCATAAAAGCATAAGTGCATTGTGATGTTTTCTTGATGGGTTACCATCTATAAATGATGTACTCCCATTAGAAACACTTCTCCTAGATGTATAAGTGATTTGTGGTGCTTTCTTGAATGGTTACCACCCATAAATGGAAAACTCTAAATAGAAACACTTCTCATAGAAGCACAAATGCTTTCTGGTGTTTTCTTGAATGATTATCACCCATAAATCAAGTACTCTGATTAGAAACACTTCTCATAGAAGCATAAATGCTTTGTGCGGTTTTCTTGATTGGGTACCACCCATAAATGATGTACTCTGATTAGAAACACTTCTCATATTAGTATAAGTGCTTCGTGGTGTTTTCTTGAATGGTTATCACCTATAAATGATGAACTTTGATTAGAAACACTTCTCATAGAAGCATAAGTGCTTTGTGATGTTTTATTGATTGGTTACCACCCTAAATGATGTACTCTGCTGAGAAACACTTCTCATAGAAATATAAGTGATTTGTGGTGCTTTCTTGAATGGTTACCACCCATAAATGGAAAACTCTGAATAGAAACACTTCTCATAGAAGCACAAATGCTTTCTGGTATTTTCTTGAATGGTTATCACCCATAAATCAAGTACTCCGATTAGAAACACTTGTCATAGAAGCATAAATGCTTTGTGAGGTTTTCTTGATTAGTTACCACCCATAAATGATGTACTCTGATTAGAAACACTTTTCAGAAAAGCATAAGTGCTTTGTGATGTTTTCTTGATTGGTTATCATTCATAAATAAAGTACTCTGATGAGAAACACTTCTCGTAGAATCATAAATGCTTTGTGATGTTTTCTTGATTGGTTACCACTCATAAATGATGTACTCTGATTAGAAACACTACTCATAAAAGCATAAGTGCTTTGTGATGTTTTCTTGATTGGTTACCATCAATAAATGATGTACTCTCATTAGAAACACTTCTCATAGATGTATAAGTGCTTTGTGGTGCTTTCTTGAGTGGTTATCACCCATAAATGAAGTACATTGATTAGAAACACTTCTCATAGACGCATTAATTCTTTGTTGTGTTTTGTTTAATGGTTATCACCCATAAATAAAGTACTTTGATTAGAAACACTTCTCGTTGAAGCATACCTGCTTTGTGGTGTTTTCTTAAATGGTTATCACCCATAAATGAGGTACTTTGATTAGAATAACTTCTCATAGAAGCATAGTTGCTTTGTGGTATTTTCTTGATTGGTTACCATCCATAAATGAAGTACTCTGATTAGAAACACTTCTCATATAAGTATAAGTGCTTCGGGGTGTTTTCTTGAATGGTTATCACCTATAAATGATGAACTTTGATTAGAAACACTTCTCATAGAAGCATAAGTGCTTTGTGATGTTTTATTGATTGGTTACCACCCTAAATGATGTACTCTGCTGAGAAACACTTCTCGTAGAAGCATAAATGCTTTGTGATGTTTTCGTGATTGGTTACCACTCTTAAATGATGTACTATGATTAGAAACACTTCTCATAGAAGTATAAATGATTTGTGGTGCTTTCTTGAATGGTTACCACCCATAAATGGAAAACTCTGAATAGAAACACTTCTCATAGAAGCACAAATGCTTTCTGGTATTTTCTTGAATGGTTATCACCCATAAATCAAGTACTCCGATTAGAAACACTTGTCATAGAAGCATAAATGCTTTGTGAGGTTTTCTTGATTGGTTACCACCCATAAATGATGTACTCTGATTAGAAACACTTCTCATAAAAGCATAAGTGCTTTGTGATGTTTTCTTGATTGGTTACCACCCCTAAATGATGTACTCTGCTGAGAAACACTTCTCGTAGAAGCATAAATGCTTTGTGATGTTTTCTTGATTGGTTACCACTCTTAAATGATGTACTATGATTAGAAACACTTCTCATAAAAGTATAAGTGCTTTGTGGTGTTTTCTTGAATGGTTATCACCCATAAATGAAATACTTTTGTTAGAAACACTTTTCATAGAAGCATAAATGCTTGGTGGTGTTTTCTTGATTGGTTCCCACCCATAAATGATGTACTCTGATTTGAAACACATCTCTTAGAAGTATAAGTGCTTTGTGGGGCTTTCTTGAATGGTTGTCACCCATAAATGAAGTATTTTGATTATAAACACTTCTCATAGAAGCATAAATGCTTGGTGGTGTTTTCTTAATTGGTTACCACCCATAAATAAAGTATTCTGATTAGAAACACTTCTCATATAAGTATAAGTGCTTCGTGGTGTTTTCTTGAATGGTTATCACCCATAAATGATGAACTTTGATTAGAAACACTTCTCATAGAAGCATAAGTGCTTTGTGCTGTTTTCTTGATTGGTTACCACCCCTAAATGATGTACTCTGCTGAGAAACACTTCTCGTAGAAGCATAAATGCTTTGTGATGTTTTCTTGATTGGTTACCACTCTTAAATGATGTACTATGATTAGAAACACTTCTCATAAAAGTATAAGTGCTTTGTGTTGTTTTCTTGAATGGTTATCACCCATAAATGAAATACTTTTGTTAGAAACACTTTTCATAGAAGCATAAATGCTTGGTGGTGTTTTCTTGATTGGTTGCCACCCATAAATGATGTACTCTGATTTGAAACACATCTCTTAGAAGTATAAGTGCTTTGTGGTGCTTTCTTGAATGGTTGCCACCCATAAATGAAGTATTTTGATTATAAACACTTCTCATAGAAGCATAAATGCTTGGTGGTGTTTTCTTGATTGGTTACCACCCATAAATGTAGTACTCTGATTAGAAACACATCTCATAGAAGTATAAGTGTTTTGTGGTGCTTTCTTGAATGGTTACCACCCATAAATGATGTACTCTGATTAGAAACACTTCTCAGAAAAGCATAAGTGCTTTGTGATGTTTTCTTGATTGGTTACCATCTATAAATGATGTACTCCCATTAGAAACACTTCTCCTAGATGTATAAGTGATTTGTGGTGCTTTCTTGAATTGTTACCACCCAAAAATGGAAAACTCTGATTAGAAACACTTCTCATAGAAGCATAAATGCTTTGTGAGGTTTTCTTGATTGGTTACCACCCATAAATGATGTACTCTGATTAGAAACACCTTTCAGAAAAGCATAAGTGCTTTGTGATGTTTTCTTGATTGGTTATCATTCATAAATGAAGTACTCTGATTAGAAACACTTCTCATATAAGTATAAGTGCTTCGTGGTGTTTTCTTGAATGGTTATCACCATAAATGATGAACTTTAATTAGAAACACTTCTCATAGAAGCATAAGTGCTTTGTGATATTTTCTTGATTGGTTACGACTCCTAAATGATGTACTTTGCTGAGAAACACTTCCCGTAGAAGCATAAATGCTTTGTGATGTTTTCTTGATTGGTTACCACTCTTAAATGATGTACTATGATTAGAAACACTTCTCAGAAAAGCATAAGTGCTTTGTGATGTTTTCTTGATTGGTTACCATCAATAAATGATGTACTCTCATTAGAAACACTTCTCATAGATGTATAAGTGCATTGTGGTGCTTTCTTGATTGGTTATCACTCATAAATGAAGTACTTTGATTAGAAACACTTCTCATAAAAGCAAAAGTGCTTTGTGATGTTTTCTTGATTGGTTACCATCTATAAATGATGTACTCCCATTAGAAACACTTCTCTTAGATGTATAAGTGATTTGTGGTGCTTTCTTGAATGGTTACCACCCATAAATGGAAAACTCTGAATAGAAACACTTCTCATAGAAGCACAAATGCTTTCTGGTGTTTTCTTGATTGGTTACCACCCATAAATGATGTACTCTGATTAGAAACACTCTTCAGAAAAGCATAAGTGCTTTGTGATGTTTTCTTCATTGGTTATGATTCATAAATAAAGTACTCTGATTAGAAACACTTCTCATATAAGTATAAGTGCTTCGTGGTGTTTTCTTGAATGGTTATCACCCATAAATGAAGTATTTTGATTATAAACACTTCTCATAGAAGCATAGTTGCTTTGTGGTGTTTTCTTGATTGGTTACCAGCCATAAATGTAGTACTCTGTTTAGAAACACTTCTCATAGAAGTATAAGTGTTTTGTGGTGCTTTCTTGAATGGTTACCACCCATAAATGATGTACTCTGATTAGAAACACTTCTCATAAAAGCATAAGTGCATTGTGATGTTTTCTTGATTGGTGACCATCTATATATGATGTACTCCCATTAGAAACACTTCTCCTAGATGTATAAGTGATTTGTGGTGCTTTCTTGACTGGTTACCACCCATAAATGGAAAACTCTGAATAGAAACACTTCTCATAGAAGCACAAATGCTTTCTGGTATTTTCTTGAATGGTTATCACCCATAAATCAAGTACTCCGATTAGAAACACTTGTCATAGAAGCATAAATGCTTTGTGAGGTTTTCTTGATTGGTTACCACCCATAAATGATGTACTCTGATTAGAAACACTTTTCAGAAAAGCATAAGTGCTTTGTGATGTTTTCTTGAATGGTTATCATTCATAAATGAAGTACTCTGATTAGAAACACTTCTCATATAAGTATAAGTGCTTCGTGGTGTTTTCTTGAATGGTTATCACCATAAATGATGAACTTTAATTAGAAACACTTCTCATAGAAAGCATAAGTGCTTTGTGATGTTTTCTTGATTGGTTACCACCCTTAAATGATGTACTCTGCTGAGAAACACTTCTCGTAGAAGCATAAATGCTTTGTGATGTTTTCTTGATTGGTTACCACTCTTAAATGATGTACTATGATTAGAAACACTTCTCATAGAAGTATAAGTGCTTTGTGGTGTTTTCTTGAATGGTTATCACCCATAAATGAAATACTTTTGTTAGAAACACTTTTCATAGAAGCATAAATGCTTGGTGGTGTTTTCTTGATTGGTTCCCACCCATAAATGATGTACTCTGATTTGAAACACATCTCTTAGAAGTATAAGTGCTTTGTGGGGTTTTCTTGATTGGTTACCACCCATAAATGATGTACTCTGATTAGAAACACTTTTCAGAAAAGCATAAGTGCTTTGTGCTGTTTTCTTGATTGGTTATCATTCATAAATAAAGTACTCTGATGAGAAACACTTCTCGTAGAATCATAAATGCTTTGTGATGTTTTCTTGATTGGTTACCACTCATAAATGATGTACTCTGATTAGAAACACTACTCATAAAAGCATAAGTGCTTTGTGATGTTTTCTTGATTGGTTACCATCAATAAATGATGTACTCTCATTAGAAACACTTCTCATAGATGTATAAGTGCTTTGTGGTGCTTTCTTGATTGGTTATCACCCATAAATGAAGTACATTGATTAGAAACACTTCTCATAGACGCATTAATGCTTTGTTGTGTTTTGTTTAATGGTTATCACCCATAAATAAAGTACTTTGATTAGAAACACTTCTCGTTGAAGCATACCTGCTTTGTGGTGTTTTCTTAAATGGTTATCACCCATAAATGAGGTACTTTGATTAGAATAACTTCTCATAGAAGCATAGTTGCTTTGTGGTGTTTTCTTGATTGGTTACCATCCATAAATGAAGTACTCTGATTAGAAACACTTCTCATATAAGTATAAGTGCTTCGGGGTGTTTTCTTGAATGGTTATCACCTATAAATGATGAACTTTGATTAGAAACACTTCTCATAGAAGCATAAGTGCTTTGTGATGTTTTATTGATTGGTTACCACCCTAAATGATGTACTCTGCTGAGAAACACTTCTCGTAGAAGCATAAATGCTTTGTGATGTTTTCGTGATTGGTTACCACTCTTAAATGATGTACTATGATTAGAAACACTTCTCATAGAAGTATAAATGATTTGTGGTGCTTTCTTGAATGGTTACCACCCATAAATGGAAAACTCTGAATAGAAACACTTCTCATAGAAGCACAAAT
>CAXKVX010000768.1:0-106853 GCA_964058865.1 Eleocharis quinqueflora
GGAAAAAAATTTGCGGGAAAAGCAAAAAGGTTGCTAAAGTGAAAACACTGTTCATAACCCCTGTAGCAAGCATATTCAACCTTTATATATGTAGGATATCATGTATTTCAAAAAATTATTTTTGGCTTAGGCAATTTAAAATTTGGGACTTTTAACTTTCTTAAAGGATGATATTTTTAACCTTTTATATCACAAAATTCAAATATTTCAATTTTCCAAAACAACATTTATGCCTCCATTTTAGTTTCTTTCGTTACAAAATAACGTATTAGATTTTGCAATAATAATGCATAAAAAATTAACCTTTTAATTGTCAAATCAATCTTCAAACTTTTCTGCAGCATACTTGTTATTTCACTAATCAGGTCATTTCATTTTCTTATTTTATATAAACGAGTTTTGTTAAGAATATATATTTTAATGTATCTTGTTATTCTTAATCAAAACAAGTTTATATGAATATTACCTTTAGCAATTTTGACCTTCTCTTTAATGTTGCTCCTTGATCTTTTGATTTTGGATTCAAATAATTTTAATGACATGATCGTCTATTTTCCAATTACTTTTCATTTTATTTCATTCTGAACAAAATGTATTACTTTACTCGGAAAAGTTTCATGATCATATGTTATTTTCTTTATCCATTCAGTCTTAAGCAATATTTTTTTTTTCAATTTAGCAAACAAGGAAGAATAAACTCCACATCATTTTTAATTAAGGCTTTATTCATATTATCCAAAATGAGATATTTGATTCCTTTAATGAACCATCTTTCGATGATATCATTTACTGTATATATCTCATAGTAGCAAAATAAGTGTTGACGATAAATGATCATAATTACTCTGCTGTTAGGCTAGATAACTGATGCGGTATTTCTATACAATTATAATATCAAGTTTTAACCCAAATACCGTCGTGTATCGCAAGTGTACGATCGTCGTTGAGATTGAGTATTGGGTATCGAACACAGGGACAAGTCGATCTCTAAACTAGAACTGAACGATTAAAAACTCTAAGCAAGCAAGATGGTTGGTGTAGAATCTTTGTTTAGTAACTAATTAAAATTAAAATAAGCAAAGCAATTAAGAGTTTTTGTGTGGTCAAGGTTGGAGGTCTAGGCCCTCAGGTTCACTATTCAACTTCTCTTTAGCAATTCAATTAATGTAACAACTGCTATGGAATAGGTCAAGGTGAACAATGGTAGGTATTAGCGGTTGGTCTCCCGAGCTAATACCTACTCTAACGTAAACCAAAGTCGAGGGTTAATCAAACTCCGGATTACGCTAGAATTGACGTACGCACCATGGTTAATTATCCCTAAACCTCGGTATCGTGCAATTACGCTATGGTACCGCAATTCAAATATAATTAACTCGCCTCTCAATCAACTAAGGTCCCTCTTGGGTACGATAGCGATTAAGTGCTTCTTCTTAGTCGGGATTCGACAAACGATTTCTCAATTCAATCTATCAAACCCTAAGATGAACAAATTAAATCAAAGAAGCAATATCCAATAGCAAATCGTTTACAACAATTCAAATACTAAAGAACAAGTTTCATAGCTACTCCTAAGGTCCTAAAGAGGTGATTAGCCTCTCATGGCTACAACAAATGCAAGAATAACTAAGAAAGCTAAAACAAACATCTCTAATAAAATTAAAAGAAAAGAGAAAATAAAACCCGTTTCTTGCAACTCAAGAAGAAACGTCGTCTTGCACTGTCAAGCCCGCTTGCTCCTATGAAGATCTTGTCAATGGAGAAAGAAAAATGATTTTCTCGGCCAAAGAAGAAGAAGAGAGAGTGAGATGAAATGAGATGTGATGTGATGTGCGGAATGACAATGTATTTATAGGAGAGCTAGGAGCATGAGGTGCAAACTTTCTAAATGTGGGATAAAACATTGCAGACCGGATATGAGCCTTGCGCATCAAATAATGGGATCGAGCAATTAATGCTTTAATCAGGTGATATGCTTCTGTATTCAGCGCATTATATCATTTTAAAGGAGCTGCTTCAATTGATTTGTAATCTTCAAAATATTCCATGCGCAAGCTTCTGGAGATATGCCAACCGAGCAGCTTCAACAATTCCATCTTAATACATGGTGAGAGAATAACATCATATCATATTTCTTATTTGAAACGACATTGTCATAAATCCTTTATTTGTAATGGCTCTCAAATGGACATGCCCATGTGTTGGTATGATGTGGCAACAAAGTGAACCGGCTCACAAAGCGGGTCACGAGAACGGGTCAATTGCTAAATGATCCAAAATCTGCAATAAAAATACAAAGTGCGCAGTAACCGACTCTCGACATAAATTGCAAGAAACTAAGAAAAAACAAATAAAAATTACAAATTTTAATCCTAAATGAAACCTAAAATAATATGAGACTTGATCAATTTGCATCAAAAACTCTAATGATTGATATATATAATTTGGACTTATCAATAACTGACCATAAGAAACCATATTCATCACCACACTTATTATATGCGTGATGCTTGAATCATGATAATCTTCCATGATGACCAATGTCTTCCCTATGATCGATTAATGCTTTCATGAAACTTAAGTATTATCACATATGTCATGCAAGTTATATGACAACTTGAAACCTAATTTAAAAATATGTGTTTAATCATGTAATTAACTATCATGATTTATTCCTTAGTCACCATTTATAGTCTATTCAAAAGGCTTGACAAAAAGAACCCTAAAATGACTCCATTACTTTCATTTTAACAAACAATACTATCCAGTATGAGGCCCCGAAGGGAGCAGTCAATACTTTTAGGTATTTTAGTGTTATGCACAAGTACAAATGAGCTATTTTGCCGCTCTGTCGATGGGCCAAGCTACATACATACGTACCAATGATCAGGCCAGTCAAGTGAGGGAGGTGAGTCACAAGCGGACTACTTTAAGTACTAAGTCTCAAATTCTTTTCTAGACATCACTAGCACGTAGTTTCTCATTACTTTTCTTTATGCACTGTACTTTATGTGTATTAACTGTAGAAACTAGGGGGCCTAGGTGCTTAATTATATTTCTATCGATTCACCCAAATAGGGACCTAAATTGCAAATTTAACAAACTATGACAAACAATTCAATTTATGCAATTCAACAAGCAATTCTAATTAATTCTCTAATCAAGCAATTCAAGCACAACGCAATTCGATTCACAAGCAATTTAAACTAATTGAATTGAGTAATAAAATAGAAAAAGGGAAAGAAATGCTCAATCGCGTGTTGACGGAGTTTGGCTTGCACAAACGGCCACACCTACTCTCCGGGTCCCCGGCGCCCCCGTTTCTTATGGTAATAAGCATGGTCCGCTACACTAAACAATAATCGCTTGCTTTGCGCTACAACTTCAGAATTGAGGCTCTCTTACACCAGTGGAGCCGCCAACCCTAACTCGACGCCAGACTCTATCTCGCTTACACACAAGGATGGAGAATCGAGGCGACTTCCTTGAACTCACTTACACACTCCGGTGGAGCTCAAAGCAACACACACACTCACAATTTGACAATTTCTAAATGGAAGAGAATCAAAGATAATCACTCAAACAACTAATCTCTCTATAATCCCTATATTAGATTTAGCTAATAACTTGGGACTAGAGCAAGGATTTGGCTATTTGGAACTAAGCTCAACAATGGCAAATAGGTTTTGATTTTGATAGAACAACAGTTGCAATTGTTGAGGGAGAAGGGTGTATATATATATAGGGTACAATGCTGCCCAAAAGCATTTCTACGCCAGATTGCGTTATAACGCTATCCTCTATAGAAAAGTTAGTGTTATAACACTATCTTGAATATGGACAAAAAATATGACTGTTGGAACCAATTTTCTAGTAGCGTTATAACGTTATCTAGTGCCAGGGAAATTTGACTGTTGGGATTTGTCTGGCGTTATAACGCCAAAGTTAGCGTTATAACGCTATACCAAATTTCTTCAGAAATTTCCAGTACTTAGCCAATTTTTGGCACTGAACTCACCTTGGCATTATAACGCTGAATCTGGCCTTATAACGCTAAGCTCTTTGGAAATTTGTGTGAATGATTTTGCTACTAATTCAAATGTTGTTTTTGATCAAATAAAATTTATATTCATAAACTTAAAATATATCTAAGACATATTCTTGATGTTTTGAAATTTTATTGATTCAATTTATATTTTAAAATTCATTTTGAACATTTCAGCATTCTAGTGTTATAATGCTATATCTAGCGTTATAACGCTATCTTATTTCAATCTAGGTTTGTGGCCAGAAATTATCATTTTGGACATCTAGCATTATAACGCCAAGTTTAGCATTGTAACACTATACACTGTTTGGTTTGGATTTCCTTGCTCTTTTGTACCCAAATTTAAATAGAACTAAAGTCTAATTAACCTAAGCAAGTCTTCATCTTGATTTTGATCTTCTAAACTTGCTCTTGGGTCATCCTTGATCATCTCTTGTGTTTCTTTTGTGCATTTGCTCAAATGCCCTACAATTAAACTTAATACATAAGAAATGGTTAAATTCAATTTGGTTTTGCAAATCAACAAATTTAGGAAAGTTTGAGCCAACAATCTCCCATTTTTGTTGATTTGCAAAACCTTAACCATATGTGCCCATATAATTTTCAATTTGATCTCAATATGGTACATATGATTTCTCCTCCTTTTTGGAAATCAAACAAAAGGTGCATCTTAAAATTTTCAATTTAAAGCATAGCTCCCCCTCAATTTGATAATTCTCCCTCGATTTAATGCACAATTATAATTTGAGCAATAAGGCTCCCCCTCAACTAGTGCGTTTTTCAAAATCATGGTGCCCTAAATGACAAATTTATAAATGTTTTGAGGAAGCATATTTTGGAATTAGGGCTTATGATTATTTATTTTAGTTTATTTGAGTTTTATAGTGCACAATTCATCAAAATTTTGCTCCCCCTAAATATATGGCAATTAGTATAAGAGGGGATTTAATTCACAAATTTTCTAAATTTGCCCTTTAGGCACCCAAACAATCTTTGGTTGGTTGCTTCCCTTCCTAAAGGTGCACTCCAACGAAATATGTCCATGATTGCAACAAAAGTTGCATATGGCACTAGTTGGAGGATTACCGTTTGTATTTAACATGTTGGCCTTTACAAACCTAGTTCGGTAATTGTTTTTCAATTGTTGTGCTTGTTGGTTGTTTGGTACACAAAATTGAAGTTTGGATTAGGTACAACCTTTGGTTGAGACACAATCTTTGGTTTTTGATTGTGTCTTACACCATATTGGACAATTGTATGACATTTTGGTTCATATGCCCAACCGTTTGTTCCCCTAAAATATGCATTGTTGGACCATGAAGAGTTGAAATACCTAGGTACCGGTTTAGGTTTGGTATGGCTTTCGTTGTTGAACTTGTACCTAAATGCATGATTTGGTACATTACCCTTCTTTGGAACTTTTACATTTTTGCCCTTGTTGTTCTTCTCCATTTGTTTTCCCTCATTTTTAGGGACTTTGGGTTCTTTGAATGGCAATTGAGAAGATGAACCCTTTTTGTCGTGGGCTTTTTGTCCCTCAAATATTTTGCTCAAATCCAATTTATTTTTGCCTAAAGTACAAGAGGACTTCAAGGCTTTATTTTTAATTTCAAGTTTGGTTGCTTTGGACTCAAGCTCATGAATTTTGTTGTTTAACTCCCCAATTATGCAATCTTTACTCATAAGGGCTTGGTTTGATTCAATGAGGAGTTTGTTTAATCTAGCAATTTCAATTTTCAATAACTCCTCATTTGACACCTCACTTGTGTCATCACAATCATCATCCGATTCACTATCGGATTTCAACACTAAACAAAAATTAACTTCGATGGGTTTAGGGTCTAGATATATCTTTGCCTCATCGATAAAGGTGGAGGTGCTAGCTTCATCTTTGGTGGCTTCATCCACCGGTTGCTCCTCCTCTAACGGTTGCACCTCTTTCAACCGGTGCTCCTCCTCTATCGCATCATTCTCCTCAACTCGTCCGAGAGCAAACCTCTTGATAAGCTCGATCACTCCCGGGTCGGTTATGTTCTTCTTGGAGATAATGGCATCAAAATCAACCTTCCCTTCATCCACCAAGGCCACAAATGCATGGTGGTCATCCTCTTGATAATCTCCACTCGATGCCCCCCCATTGTTGAACATTTGTTCTAGCAATTTGGTTAGAATGGGGATGTCTTTGCTTGCATCTATCCCAACGTCTCGAAAGGATGAGACAAATTGGGATTCTTGGTTGGATGTGGAGGTTGTGGCATGGTAATGGTAGTTTTGGTTGGAGGTGGAGGCATGGTAATGACTATCGTTTCAGGCCGCCAATGCTATAGTGTTGACTTGATCATCATGTCCCCTAAGTTGCCGAATGGTTTCCTCAAAGGTTTTGAGAAATTAGTACACTTCTTCGGGTGTGAATGAGACTTCTTTAGCATTGTTCATGGCCTCCAATGAGCTCATTTACGCCCTCCACGACGACCTCCATTGCATCACCCTAATGAGCTTGGTTGTGATCTTGAATGGCTCCATTGGATCACCTATTTCAACCAAATCATTAGTTAGTATTGTGAGTCGTGTGTACATGTCCTCAACAGACTCACTTTCACCGATTCTAAAGTTTTCGAATTGCGATTGCAATCTGGCTCCTCTAAATCGTTTGAGCAATGCATTGCCTTCATATTTGTGAAGCAATGCATGCCACATGTCAAAGGCATTATTTGCCTCCCTTAGAATTGGGGCAATTGACTCATGTATGGATGTCAAAATTGCATTTACGGCATGGTCATTTTGCCTTCTTCTAATTAACGAATCATTGGTCAATTGGTTCGTTTTGAGGTCATATACCGATGTGTATCTAATGGTGACCAAATCCCAAAGATCAAGAAGATTTAAATAGTTGGTCATCTTAATTTTCCAATATCCGAAATTTTTGCATTTTGGTCCTAAAACCGAGGGTAGTGAAATTTGCCAATTAGTTGCCATAAGATTTGGACCTTTGCTTGCAACTAACAACAATTAATTAGCAAGCTCAACTTGCTCTAATACCACTTTGTAGAACCTATGGGGCCTACGTGCTTAATTATATTTCTATCGGTTCACCCAAATAGGGACCTAAATTGCAAATTTCACAAACTATGGCAAACAATTCAATTTATGCAATTCAACAAGCAATTCTAATTAATTCTCTAATCAAGCAATTCAAGCACAACACAATTCAATTCACAAGCAATTTAAACTAATTGAATTGAGTAAATAAAATAGAGAAAAGGGAAAGAAATGCTCAATCGCGTGTTGACGGAGTTCGGTTTGCACAAACAACCACACCTATTTATCGGGTCCCTGACGCCTCCGCTTCTTGTGATAATAAGTCTGGTCTGCTACACTAAACAATAATCGCTTGCTTAGCACTACAACTTCGGAATTGGGGCTCTCTTACACACACCGGTGGAGCCACCAACCCTAACCCGATGCCGGACTCTATCTCGCTTACATACACCGGTGGATAATCGAGCCGACTTCCTTGAACTCACTTACACACTCCGGTGGAGCTCAAGGCAACACACACACTCACAATTTGATAATTTATAAATGGAAGAGAATCAAAGATAATGACTCAAATAACTAATCTCTCTATAATCCCTAGATTAGATTTAGCTAATTAAACTTGGGACTAGAGCAAGGATTTGGCTATTTGGAACTAAGCTCAACAATGGCAAAATAGGTTTTGATTTTGATAGAACAACAGTTGCAATTGTTGAGGGAGAATGGTATATATATATATAGGATACAATGCTGACCAAAAGCAGTTTTGCGCCAGATAGCGTTATAACGCTATCCTCTATAGAAAAGTTAGCATTATAACGCTATCTTGAATATGGACAAAAAAATATGACTGTTGGAACCAATTTTCTGGTAGCGTTATAATGCTAAGTTATGTACAAAACATAGCGTTATAACGCTATCTAGTGTCAGGACAAGAAATTTGACCATTGGGATTTTTCTGGCATTATAACGCCAAAGTTAGCGTTATAATGCTATACCAAATTCCTTCAGAAATTTCCAGTACTTAGCCATTTTTTGGCACTGAACTCACCTTTGCGTTATAACGCTGAATCTGGCGTTATAATGCTAAGCTCTCTGGAAATTTGTGTGAATGATTTTGCTACTAATTCAAATGATGTTTTTGATCAAATAAAATTTATATTCACAAACTTAAAATATATCTAAGACATATTCTTGATGTTTTGAAATTTTATTGATTCAATTTCTATTTTAAAATTCATTTTGAACATTTCAGCATTCTAGCGTTATAACGCTATATCTAGCATTATAACGCTATCTTGTTTCGATCTAGGTTTTTGGCCAGAAATTACCATTTTGGACATCTAGCGTTATAACGCCAAGTTTAGCGTTATAACACTATACACTGTTTGGTTTGGATTTCCTTGCTCTTTTGTACCTAAATTTAAATAGAACTAAAGTCTAATTAACCTAAGCAAGTCTTCATCTTGATTTTGATCTTCTAAACTTGTTGTTGGGTCATCCTTGATCATCTCTTGTGTTTCTTTTGTGCATTTGCTCAAATGCCCTACAATTAAACTTAATACACAATAAATGGTTAAATTCAATTTGGTTTTGCAAATCAACAAACTTAGGAAAGTTTGAGCCAACATTAACAACCACTTAATGTATTAATCATCCGAAGGGAGAAATTAATAATATGTTATTAACGCACATCCTTTTACTTTTCTTGGGTCATCTTGCTCGTAACTTCAGCGATAGTGTCCGGAAGCGAACAATATCGTTTAACAAGATGAGGCATGTATTCCTAATTGCCTTTGAATAGATTAAATTGTGTAAAAGTCTACATTAGTACGTATCCTAAAAGAGAACTACTTGTCCTTAATATGTTTATATATTTATTAACTAATAGGGGCTTTAAATTAGAATTAACCAATTTTCTATTGTTAATAAAATATATAAACATAGTTTACAAGATATAGACTTTAATATATTTAGTATTTACTAAAACATTTAGAAAATTACTAAATATTCTTGAATACCACATTTTAATCTTAATTGAATCCTTTTAGAATTTAGCAATTTTATCTTGACTTTTATTAGCTTTTATACTAATTATAGATATATAGCTAAATTCTATACATTAAGATAAAAATAGTATTAATTTTGTAGCAAAATTAATTGTAATTATATATAAATAAATTATATATATATATATATTCCTAAATTTTAATTTATTTACATTACTCCTAATTAACATAAAATTAAAATTCTGGAAAATTGGCACAATTAAATTGTCAATTCAATTGTTCGTGCTAATTACCAGAGTCATTGCGGCCGCAATAAATCTTTTCAATACAAAACATGCTCTCTGGAATTTCTAGAAAACAACACAATTCCTTCTCTGTTGCGGGCACAATTACCCTAGGTTGCGGTCGCAATAACACCTATCAGTTCAATTTTTAGGCAGCCATCAACCCAGAATCGAAACCTGTCAGTTCAAAACAATTTTGCCCCACAACAATACTGAATTCTCATTGTCTTGCGGCCGCAATGAGCCACATACATGGTATTTTGCTGATTTTCCAAAACAGAGACATCCCTAAAATGTATTGCGGCCACAATTGACCTTGTTTAGGAACAAAATTGCTCTGTTTTGACCAAAATTATTGCATTTAATTCTCCAAAAACAACTTTAATTGTCAAATAATTATTCCAAATATTAATAAACATGAAATTCAAATAATATCAATTTTAAATTCGCATAAAAGGTGAGAAAATTTGATAAAATTCAAATTAAAGTTTAATTAATGCTCTAAAGAACCAATTATTCACAAATTCAAGAGCAAATCGACCAAAAATGCAATAATTAAAGTTCGATAAATCTAGTAAAAATAATATTCCAAACACGCGCAACGGGTTGGCTCTGATACCACTTGTTGTATGTAAATCAATTGGTGCAACTCAATTAGGGTATCATACAAGAAAACCATTCCCTAATCTAACACAATTTGCAAACGATCAATTCAAATAAAACCATTGCGACATGAGTGAAATAATTAAACGAGCGAAAGCAATACTTACCTTCCACCCCTACGATCTCCCTTGTACAATCATCCTTTCAATGAAGCGCCTCTTGTGGTGGAAGTGCGGAAGCGTGTCGTTAGGCGTAAGCGACCCATTTGTTTTATCTCAGTGCCTATCCTTTCTCCAATGTCACTAACGGAACAATGCAGTAATTATCTTTTAAAAGGAGTGAGAAGTGAGGCTATGCACAACACATGTGTCCTATGTCGATAATCGAGAAATGTTTTTTCAACCAACGTTGTAAATGGGTGCTGACCTAGGGCTATTTATAGAGACGTTAGTGTATCTTGGAAAGATGCCAAATTAATTATCAAATATTCATCAAATATTTGAAATTATATTCTCTCCAATTTTTTTCCAAATTCTAATATTCAATTCTGTGAATAATCATACGAATTTGATATGATAATTACACTATTCAATCAGAAAAGATAACGGTAAATCTAGGCAGCGAAAACTGCCTTGGAATAGGTCTCTTGCAGTCGCAATTGACTTGGTTTCCAGACTTGAAAGAAAATATGCCAAGTCTCTTATGGTCGCAATGAGGGCTATTGCGGCCGCAATCAATCTGCTGAAAATTCAGTAGATTTGTTGCCAAGTCTCTCATATCCATTGCGGCCACAAAGGATCTTCTTGCGGCCGCAATAGACTTGCGTTTGTGCTGTTTTGCTTGGGTTTTGATCCAATTTGAGTTAGGTTTGACCTAAACAATATTTCTGACTTTACACTAACATCAATATATAGTATAATTAATCATAATTTGTCCATTAACAATTATAATTAATTTACTTAAGTTCTATATTCTTCCGTGCCCAAAATCTTAGTGAAACACGTATAATGCTATTGTATATCAGTTAATCACTTTATTTGGCATATTCCAATATTACTCCTCGTAATATTAGGTGACAATATGTGACACGTAGTAATCATATAACACATAGTTCAAACTTTATTTATTGAAATTGACGTCTCAATTCCAACAAAAATAATATATAATTTGTACAAATTGATTATAACTCCTTATAATTAAAATACCACATATTATATACACATCACATATGCTTTATTAATATATTTTCTTTAATCTTTCATATGGTATGATCATATGGGATCTCATCATTATGGCAATGAAATTAAACATTTTAATTTCATATGGGATCTCATCATAAATTAATGATACAAATAGCCATGATATATTGATTACCCAAATGATGTGGATGAAAAGCACAATGCAAAATCATGATCCCTGTAACATTAAAATGTTATTGTGTCAATTTCTTACCACATGATATCCAAATAATTGCAAGGTAGAAATGTGTCATCCTTACTAATTATTCTTTCTTGATTCGCTAAAGTTTAATTATGATATGATTATCACATCATCGTATTGCATGTACATAATACAAACTTTATCAAAGGGCCCATAGATATCGTCATCTATCTTATCTAGAGGGCAATGATATCTTGATGCATATAGTTCATCCGCACAAGTCATATACATTGTAGTAACTGTCTGTATAACTCATAATTAAAGTGAACGTTGGGCAGTACCAACGATGTATATTTCTCATATAAGAAATATAAACATCTCAACCTTAGAATTCATGACACAAATGAAATATCAATGACACGTAACACAATTCATGTGATATTTTATTTTTAGTTTGTCTAGTGCTGTACATTTTATGTATACACTTGTGCGATTAGCATTGACAACTCCTTGTAGAGAATATGTGTCTATATTATTGTAGGGAATACCAAAAATAGTTGTTTTGTTCGGAAACATATTTTGGTATTTATACTCAATGTAGAATAAAAAAATATATTGCATTACATGTATATGAAAATTTATGTGCACATCTATATAATAACTAAACTCCTTGCACATCCATAATTAATGGATATGTCGAAATCAATAAAATGGCATACCTTTATTAAAAAGAAACAAACGAAAAGACATAAAGAAGGATGTCCTAAGAAAAGACATAATGGTTAAAAAAGCACACATTTATTGTGCTTGCTAAAAACGAAATGACAAAAAAGTCACAAAGAAGAAGATTGTTGAGTTAAACTCTGTGAGGACAAATTTGAGATATAAGAGTTTGTCAAAATGAATACAAACATATGACATAGTAATTTAACTTTCGGTTTTATTACTATAAACACATTATATAATAGTATTTGTGTCTAGAAGTATAAGGATGTCAATAGGTATAATACGGATCGGAAGGAGATATTTTCATATTCGTATTCATTTGAAATTAGTCTTACGCTTATTTTATTCTTATCCGTTAAAATTACAGAGTAACAAATGAGTAACAGACGAAAAAAATAATATTTGTATAATTTTTTTCTATAAATAAATTATAAAAACTCATTAATTGAATACGTACATGTCTCTACATAATATAAAAATACAATCGATTTCAACTCAAATCATTTCATAGATAACGACTATGAAATAGTATTTATCCATATCCTTACTCATTTAGTCAACGAAAAAAAAATCTTATTCATATCCATACTCAATTATCTAACGAAATAAAATTCTTGACTATACCGTCTTATCGAATACGACATAAATAAAGTAAACGAGTTAAAAGTCTTTAAGAGCCTTATAGAAGTAGAAGCACTCACAAGTACACAATAGTTGCTTTGCACAAGACGCATATTAAGCACGTGAAATTTTGTGTGAGGACTGAGGAGCAAACTTGACGTGTTTTCTTTCATTTTTTTGTGGTGGAGTAACAAATTTATTACTACTTTAATAATAAGACATTTAGAAAATTCTTTTGAGAGATTATTGTTTGAAAAAACTATCAATCACTTCCTGTACTATTTATTAAAAACAAGTGGTCCAATTTGTTCTATTGAAAAACGACACGTGTCAAGGGAAACACACATACATCAAACAAAGCCTCCATCAATGAAACTGTGTTTTGAACAAGAAATAAGAGATCACAAAAATGATTTGATGTTGGAGATGTGGCTGAGAGGGTTCCATTGTTCCACAAGGCAATGTGGTCGGTTTGAAAATAAGCCTCAAATTCAATTTGAGATGGTGAAACTTATATGGATGATGCATCAAATTCAATTTGAGATGACGAAATCACTTTAATTATTTATCTTAAAATTCAAACAGTTATTAAAAATTATATGCATGATGCATCATTCTTCTTTCTTTTGAGGGTTTTGCATGATCTACATAATGCAAGTCTTGCTAGTGATTTTTCATAAGAACCTCGGGTGAAATTTCGATTTAAATATCTCAATAGTTTATTTGTATCATACTCTTGTAGAATATTAATTTTGTTTATTTTAGAATTTTTTAACTATGTCTAATAATTTTTGAAAGATTATTTTCTAGTATATGAAAACACACTAGCAAGAATATATATATATATACATTCTAGCATGCATGTTGTATAAACTACATTTCCAGCCATTATAATTTATAACTCTTTTTCCTAAGAATATTAGTACAAAAAATTATGACACAAAAAAGTGAAAAAACTAATAATATCACAACATATCTATGAGTTTACGGTTGTGTACTTTAAATGGAACTGTCACATTGTGGGAGGCCAACCAACAACCACAAAACTTCTACTTTTTTGTCGTGATTTCTGTACAAAATTTTGTCATTTCACATGCCTGCGTACGAGCAAGAAATTCCAAAAAATTGAAAGGATAATGTTCTCTAATATCATATCCGATACCGACTATCGATATTGATGTTATTATGTAAATTTAGTTGAGTTACAATGCACGTTATTTAAGTTATTATGCATGTTATTTCATGTTATTTTTGTACTGAAAACATTATTATGCATATTAATAAAATAATGTGCATAATAATTCAAATAACATGCATAATAACTCAAATAATGTGCATAATAACTCAACTTAATGTGCATAATAACATCGATATAGATAGTCGATATCAAATGTGATATCTACGTATCAGCTCTCAAAATTGAAAAATAATAAAAAAACATATTGTTTATAATGTTCAGAATAATTTCCCACAAAAGATAAAAATATTGAATTTTTTTAGACCATCCAGAATAATTGAATAAAAAGATAAAATTGAAAAAAATAATAAAAGCGGGCACCTTTCTATTTACTGATGTGTCCACTCACTTGTTAACTATAATTACATATCTGATATCTAAAACACATAATTATCAACTATTGAGTTTTAATATATCTAGATATATTTGAGCAAATTTGTATATAAAATAATTACTTTTTATGATTGATGTTATGTTTTTTAATCAAGGTTTAAAATAGCGGTTCGCGCGATTTAGCGGTGGAGGAGTGACTTAGCGTTTTGCATTTTATCGGTGATAAAACGGTCGATAAACTACCATATCGATATTTATATCATATAAATTTATTTCAAATGATATTAAGTATAAATTATAATTAATACAATTTATATGCTTAATAATAACATATAATAGTAATTTGTTATCAACTACCATATCGATACTTATATCATATTATTTTATTTCTAATGATATTAAGTATAAATTATAATTTATATAATTTATATGCTTAATAATAACATATAATATTAATTTGTTATCAACTACCATATCAATATTTATATCGTATTACTTTATTTCAAATGATATTAAGTATAAATTAATTTGTTATCACAAAATACATTTTCAAAAAATAATATATTGAATAATTCATAATCAAGTATCTTAGTAGTTTAGAAGTACAAAGAAAAAAAATGAAAAAGTCACCTAAAACTTGATCTGCTAAAAAAATAACAATTAAACAACAAAAACATCTATATCACCACTAAAACCGCTATATCGCCGCTCAAACGCTATATCGTATCCGCTTTATCGGCCGCTAAAACCGCATTTTTCAATATATCTTGCGTTATAGCTCAAAAAACGCTAAAACCGTTATATCGCCGCTATTTAAAAACTTGTTTTTAATTGAAAGTGACTGATACGTAAATTTTTTTTATAATTGACGAATAAGAAAGTAAATAGATAGATAAAAAAAATTGTTACTATACATTCATTTTATGTAGAACGATGGAATTTGAAAAAATATATAGAATTTTCCGATTATATGACACGGCAGCAGGGAAGAACATTTTAGTAAAAAATAGTTCATAAAATTGAAAAAAAATAATTGTCACATGGTTTTTCATCCAAGGTCACCTGAGAAAAATTCTCCTGCCAACCCAAAAACATGGCAGGCTGTACGGCTGCCACGCAGGTTATTTCATTAATTAATTATTGTGATCTGTTGACAAACAAGAACAATAATTTGCATTTTTAAATCTAAAGACTGTTCTTAATTGCCTATCATAAAAGATATGATTACTTGTTATATATGTTGCTTTCTTATTCATAATTAATTCATTCTCTCGATGATTCAAAAACATACTAGTCAAAACTTTCAATATTTGTTCTTTCGTGACCCAATCAACTCAAATATTCAAGCAACATTTCAAACTTGGAAATTTTTTATAAGATCCACAGAATTGACATGTTGAATTTTGTGCTGCACAAACCAACCAAACCCTTTCTTGTACAAGGGAAGCAACAGCTGGGGCCTATTTACATGTTAAATAATATTATTGTTTAGTAAAGAAATCTTCTGATATCGTACCTTCCGTTATCTAGTATTGTTCCTCCAGTGTTTAGTTTAGGTGATTTATTTTTTCTCAAAGGTGTCACTACACTGGTTGGTGGTGTTGCTGATAACTGTTGTAAAAGTGAAAATAGCTACATTTAATAAAATCTTTTGCTGTGTTTCTTTTGCTAAATCCCATTTTTCTACTGACGCTTCTTCCGCAATGGGAGACCTCTGCGACGTCTCTCTGGTTCACATCGCCATGGCCGCAGCTCCATGGCTGCCTTGTACTCCCTGCTCCAACACACTTTCTACCCGAGTCACATCATCTTCAACAATTTTAGTGTTGAGTCAACTATATGAAAAGTATAAACACCTAATATCACAATGTAAATTACTATGTTGCTTCTAAGCTCACTATAAGAGGTGGTGAGCTTAAATAAAAAAATAATGAAATTAAATTTAAATGATAAATTCGAACCGTTGAAACCGATCTACATAACAAGTGATGTTTTGTATATCGAACTTATAACTTTTTTTATTTTATTTAATGCAAAATTAATCAAGCAGTTAAAACTTAACAAAAAGATGAATGCATGAGAATTATTCATAAACTTTCAATATTTTGATCGTTTGACTTTGTATTAAACAAATTCAAAAATAAAAATTTGATATCTAAATACATAACTAGTTATGTAGATTGGCATCAACATTTTGAATCAGCCATTTGAAGTCGATTTCATTAACTTTTAATTAAATTCACCAACTCCCATGATGAGCTTAAGAACATGCTAGCTTTACTCGTATAAACATCTGAATTAAAAAATATAAACACATTATGAATCAATATAAACACTCAAATATGTAATATAAATTCTTGTATACAAAATATAAATGCTTGCTATCAGAATATAAACACATGTTATGTAACTATAATCATCATGTCAAGAACTATGAACACTTTGTAATTAAAAAATAATCGTAATAAATATATACACACGAATTGTCAAAAATTTAAACACAGATTTTAAAACTTTAAACATCAGTTTTAACTTTTAAATATATAAACAACAACTTCAACTATTAAAATGAGCACAATTACTGACATGACAAATTTCATCATCTTTTTAATATTAGTAGAATTAATGCTGACAGGAACTTTAGTTGGTACCACTGTGCAGTGAATAGTGATGGGCTCAACAATAGAGAAATTGATATTTTTCTGATTAGTAGCAAAATTGTTGTTAGCGGCTATAAATTAATTGAGGCCACAAATACAATAATGCTAGTCTCATCAACGTCTTTTTCAAACGTATGCCAGCGCTATTCGTAATTTAAATCCGACGGTCTATATCGATTGAGCTGTCAATATAACATTTATATAAAATATGTGTATCCTACTACCAGCTTCTCTCCTTGATTGCTTTATAAATAGATGCTCTCCCATCAATTTTTATTTCGGAATCCATTGTACTTCAGATTAAGTATTTTTGGTACAGTACACTGGTACCGATATTTGACCTCTGTTTTGTAAGATAAAAGCTGGTTCTTTTGTTTGTACTGGTATAATATCAGAATATATCTGCCAAAATGGTTAAGGTTAGTAACCGTTTTTCATTTATGTCTACTCTATGTGTTAGATTGATTGCTCTTGTTTTTTATAATGAAATTTATCTCCTATTTTCTTAATTTCTGTAGCAAAAGGTGGTGGTGAAGCTGGCTTCGTTAGATGATTCAAAGAAGCGCACAAAGGCTCTTAAAACTGCCGTCGCCATGGAAGGTACTGGCTATTATGTATTCAAAATCTTTGGTTCTTGGTGATCCCATTTACGATGTGTTGTCAATTGTCACAACTATGTTCTCAAAGATCAACCAAAATTAACGATCTCTCAGCTTTTATTGTTTCTCATGGTTATTTAATTAAAAACATGTATAAAGTTCTACTCTTGCAGAAAATTTTTCAAAAATGGATGATAGCTGTTCAAATGTCCTTGCTGGTGCTTTTCAGGAATTGTATCGGTATCACTAGAGAGGGATCGGCTTGTCGTAGTTGGCGAAGGCACCGATGTGATCGCTCTGACAACTATGCTGAGGAAAAAGTTGGGTTATGCTGAGCTGATCAGTGTAACCACTGGCGATGACAGGTTCAGAGAAGAAAAGGAGAGCAAGATATCGAGCGGGAGCAAGAGTAGTGCCGTGACGAGTAGTTCTATGGCAGTGGCACCCTCGTACGAGTATGGATATCCATATTCATATGGGAATCCATACCCATATCAAGACAGCAGTTATGGGTCTAAATTCTCTAGCATCATGTAAAAGTATTGTATTATGTTTTGGTTGAAGTTAGTTTATGCAATAATTGATTCTTTCAATGCTATGCTTTTGTTCTGAAGCCTTTTGAAGTTGCTTTTCTTTACGCAAATTACACAAACTTTCTGGGAAGTATGCCATTCCGAATTTCAATTAGAACCTTCCACTAAAGTTTGGATGGTCAAATCATTTCAAAAGCCTTTACCTTGCGTTCTATTGCAAAATTGGATGCATATTAAGTCAAGTTCATTGAATATCAGTAAATAGTAACAGCCTGGCTGCCAGCAGAATAATTAGGCGATAAAATTGAACTCACAGTTGCCGCCATAGTTTCTCTACTACATGACACGCATCTCGACCGTCACAGAAGCCATTTCACAATTTGCATCTGCCATTGAAAGACCTACTCAGTATCTACTGGCAAGAGGTCGATGAGTATGCGCGTAGCTTTAACAATCCTAATCAGAACCTTTAACAGGGGAAGATTAGATAGGAACTATTATACCGGAACGAAAGAATATCTTGATGCCTTAGAGAATGAACATGTAAGGTTTATTCTTAAAATGCCGTGCATCTGCTTAGAAAAATAGAAACCAAGATTGAAGAGATTATATACTGTGATTGACGTTTTGCAAATGGCAGTATACAAATAACTTTTAGAACTATCCATTGTCCAAAGAAGCCAATTCAGTGAATTGTATTTCCAAACCTCTAATATATGTCTAGATCCTGAGGTAAAAGACATAATTAGTTGGCAAGAAACTGGTAATCAGAAACTGGTATAAATGCTTGATAAATACCCTTTTTTTTTATTGTTGTCAGCTTATTTTGTAAGTACCTTTTGCTTTTTTCAAAGGTGTTTAGACATATAAAGTTGTGGCTTGCTATAAGTGGAGCTGCTATGTTTGCTTTGTTGTACCTAGCAGAGTTGATGCTGGTATAGTGGGAATTGTGTCCCCTTCTTTTTTATGACGGCTCATAAAAGTAAATGCTGAGTGGTTTCCTACTTTCCTCATGTATGTATTCTTATCCCAAAAAGATAATGAGCAAGAAATCAAAACAAAACAGCTTAAATCGTTATAACGCTATAGATCAAACATGCAAAAATCTGTCTAAGTACTTAACGTTCGAGATTCACCCGTAAAAGTCGTTATAACGTCAGGTTTCGGGTATAACGCCAGACCATGAAATGCAGGCAAAATCTGACTAAGTATCAAAATCTATCTTAGCATTATAACGGTTGAATATGGCGTTATAAAGCTAGGGAAAACTTTGAGGAATAAAGACTAAGCCAAAAAACATCCAGAGTGGCGTTGCAACGCTGGACCAGATTTTCGACGACAAAATATTTTGACCTGACCTGACATACCATTATAACTCTATCCTTTGCATAGGATATAACGTTATAACACTAGACAAAAGTTGTAGAAAATTCAAATCCAATGGTCGAATATTTTGTCTCTATTAAAGATAACGTTATAATGCTTGGAATTGTAAATGGGTTAGCGTTGTAATGCTAGACAACACATATTTAAACCCTTTTTCTCCAACAATTCAGGAGGCTTTGATTATGTATATTTAACAGCCTTTACAGCCACCATTGTTGGGCTCTTGAGCTATTTTCAATTAGCTAAATCTTTGCTCAAATCTCAAGTTTAAATTAGCTAAATCTAATCAGAGGTTGTTGAGAGTTTGTTTGAGTGATTAGTTTATCATTTCATTCTCTATTTCTTTGTGTGAGTGTTTTAGTTGTTTTGGTGCTCCATCAGTGTGTGTAAGAGAGCCCAAGATAGTTGGCTTAGTTTTCCATCGGTGTGTGTAAGTGAGATCGAGTTCGACACTGTATCAGTAGGGTTGGTGTTCCACCGTGTGTGTAAGAGAACCCAATTTCGAAGTTGTACATTGAACAATTTATTTGTTTAGTGCAGCGAACCGGACTTGTTACCGCAAGAAGCGAAGGCACCGAGGACCCGAAGACGTAGGCGAGGCTAAGGGCAAGTCGAACACCGTCAACACATTGAGCTTTTTTTTTTCCTTATCTCTATTTACATTTCTCAATTCACTTAGTTTAATTGCTTTATTTATTGTTGTTGAATTGAGTCGTATTAATTGAATTGCTAGAATTAATAGAGTGAATTAAATTACTTAGTGATTAAATTGCTTGAATTGTTTGTTTGATCATAATTAATAAAATTGCAATTAGATCTCTATTAGATCGGTAAACCAAAAGAAATTTAGCACGACACCTAGACGTCTGGGTGTATCACGACCCACGTCTATGTGATAACAGGGATTCACATCACCTACTTTTCTTTGAAGAAAAGTAGGACCCTATTATTAAAATCTCATCCGTTGAAATATAATTAACGGATGAGATTTTTTACAACCAGCCCCTTCAGTTAAATCTTTGAGCGATCTGATTCGTCTAATTTTAATTGGACGGTCTAGATCGTAAAATAGGCCCTCCTTTTTGCTCAAAATAATAGCAGATTCGGACTCGTGATAACAGTTATGGACGCAGATTGTACAATTTGTTGTAGTGAGAAGCAGTGCTTGTTTATAATGGTAGCTCTGACATCCGTATCTAAAGCACACCATAGGAGAAATTTCTATGGAACATCCATACTGATAGACCTGTCAATGATCAGTCGTTTAATCGTTTTCGTTTCGTTTCGTGACAAATGAAACGATTACGATCAAATAAATTTCTTTCGTTTAAATAACGAAACGGTTAACGAAAACATATTGTTTCGTAGTTTCGTTTGTGACTGTGTATTGTTAGAATTGTTTTGATTTCAGAGAAAAACGCTATGCTAGTAGAAGGTGATGAAAGATGAGATGAATGATTGCTCGAATGAGGAGATGAATGATTTGATTCTGGTGTATGATTAGAATTGTTCTGCACCAATTCATAATTTGCTTTAGTGTGATGATAGAGGAGATGTATGAAGAGCGAAGAGAATGAGTTTGATTGTTATGTTTCATTCCGATCGTTTTGATCGTTTTCTTTAACGTAACAAAATTTCTTAATCGTTCATTAAACAAAACATTTAACGAAACTATCTTCTTTCGTGATCGTTACGCACGTTAGACAGGTCTACGTACTGCCAATATACCTTTGCAAGTGGAGCATAGAGTCAACTGCACCTAGTCAACATATTTTGTTATGTTTGAAGATTTCATTAACTGATTTTTCGACTCAAGAATTTCAAAATACTCATAATTATTTTATTTTGATTCAAGCTAACTTCAAAATAGAGTGCCGGCCTCCTAAATGAAAGCAACAAAGTTCAACAATTACAACATGTACATGAGCTTTGTACTTACAAAGAAATAAAAGCAACGTTGACACTGTAAATTGTAAAACTAGCTAGTTTTGGACTGGACTTTCCTTATCATATCGGTACCAGCAATTGGTACCGACAGATACTGAATTTCTAGTTTTGATAACCCTATGCACTGTTTCAAGCATTTATTTGAGAAAATTTGAGCAAAAATATGTGCATAAAAACTTAAAAATGTGATTTGGAGGCTTTAGAAGCGTTTATTGAGGTCAAAACAACATCGTTACGGGCTTATAGCCAATTAAGTATGTGCGTCGTGTCTTGCCGTTTTCAAAAAGTGCTCACACATGCGAATCAGAGTTGCGAGTCAAAAGTTACGTCCATTTGAAGATCAAACATTATTTTGTGGTTATTTTTTTATCAACAACAACAATTAAAACGATTAAAATGTGCTCATGCTAACTAAGGATGTTGTCATACTAATTTCTCTGGTGGTCATACTAGTTGCTCAAGTTTCATACTAACTAAGAATGTATGTGGTCATACTAGTTCTTCTTGTGGTCATACTAAATAAAATAGGTGTTCATACTAAATAAAATATATCGTCATACTAACATCTCAGGTGATCATACTAACTACTCAAGTGCTCATACTAACTAAGAATGTGGTCATACTAGCTTCTCTGGTAGTCACACTAAATAAAATAGGTGGTCATACTAACCTCTCAGGTGGTCATACTAACTGCTTAAGTGCTCATACTAACTAAGAATGTGGCATCATAGTAAATAAAATAAGTGGCCATACTAACCTCTCAGGTTGTCATACTAACATCTCAGGTGGTCATACTAACATCCAAGGTATTAATACTAACATTTCAAGTGTTTATAATAACATTCACGGTGTTCATACTGACTTCTCTGGTGTTCATTCTAACTATCCAGTGTTCATACTAACATCAGAGGTGTTCATACTAGTTGAAAAAATGTTCATGCTACTGAAACACGTGTTTATATTAGATGCATATTTATATTTTCATTTTTCTTCCTCTCTTTCTTTCTTTTGTGAAAAAAATAACAATTATGGTGAATACGAAAAAAGTCAGAGGCAATTGGTCATTCGTTGTCTTTCGTTTTCATTCTCAAATATGTCATCACTTTCTCGTTCTCAAATATGTCGTCACTTTTAACATTATTTTCGTCTTTGATAGTTTTCTTGTTGTTTCTAATTACTTCTCGTCGAAGAGAAGATAGGAAAAAAAGAACAATAAAAGAAAGAAAAAAAAAATATGGAGTGGAAAGAAAAAGAAATAAGTATCGAAGAAAAAAATAAAACAAAATAAGAAAGAAAGTGAGAGAAGCGGTGGACATAATGTTTGCTTAAAAAATACGAACTAGATTTAACATATTATTTGTTCATCGTTTTTTTCTTTTCCTTTTTCTGTTCTTCATCATAATCGATTCCTCTTCAGTCTTCAGATCTAACACTCTAATATCAATGGTAGAACGTAACATTCCAATAAGGAAAAAACTTCTTAAAAGTAATTTAGAACTATTTTCTTGTAAACTTTCCTCTTACAAATTCTGATGCATACATAGTGCCAAAGTAGTTCCAATAGTAGATTTAGAAATATTAAATGATGATGTCTCATGCGGTTTCCGAGGAATACAAACAATTTCTAGATTTTTTCCATCACTCTATGTAGGGATTGCAATTTGCAAACGGATCTGAACTGGAGGGATAATATTAATATTGTATTATTATCCGTTATTATTTTTTGGATTTGGATATGGATACGAATAGTATTGAATACGATCGGATAATAAACAGATATGAATGCAAATTAGATATTATCAGATACGGAATGCAAATATGAATATAATTCGAATAGTTTTCCTAAATGCAACTTATTTTTTTTCTACCTGAAAGCATGTCATAAATCTATATGTACTGTCAAACATCAAATTATATTTAGCAACAAAATGAACTACATATTAAAAAATGAGACTTGTTGCAAACCCGCAGAGGAATGAAGATAAAAGATGTCTCAATTTCTCCACTTTGCAAGTTTGCATTTATTATATTTTGTTTGGTTTAAAACATTAGAACTTTATTAATTTTATTATATAATAATTAAGACATGGTCATGCCATATCCGTATTGCTAAATATAGCTTTCACAAATATTTAATTGTAATAAATTATTAATAATGCATAATTATTTCTAACAATCATGCAGATATAAAGGTCATGTTCCAATTGTATGTTTCGTCGTTCAATACATAGTCATATCTTGATATTTCTCACGTTTCAATTATTATGCATTATTAATATAGCTTTCACAAATTCACAGATATCTGACATCCTCAATATTTCGGATCCGGATAATTATTTGTATCCGCATTCGTATTTGGTAAATAACTATTCATATCTGTCTCCGACATTATTCGAATCCGAATATCCGATATCCGTTAAAATTCGAATCCGAATAATTGAATAATTATATCCGATCCAATTGCACCCCAACTCTCGGGCCCCAACAACCAAGAGGCGGCGGGGCTCTCTCCAACCATTTGAAAGAGCCGAGAAATCAACTAATCGTTACTAAAAATATATTTGATAATAAAAGAAATAAACATTTGTTGTTCAATCAATTAGTTTTGAAATATTCTTTTATTTTCGAGTAAAAAAGGAGGCCGAAAACAAGGAATATCTCCATTTCAATTATAAATATTAAATATACTCTTAATTTCTTACAATGACTACAGTGCATGGTTTGCACAACTCAGATGGCGTTTGAGAACCAATGCAATTACTTATAATTTTAAGATACTATGAATTTTGCAATGCTGGTGAGCGGTAGTTTGTTGTGCGCAATCTGATCCAATCTCATCTCTATTTTGTTAGCAGTTCTTTTAAATGTCTCTTCTTCTTTTTTTCATTTTTCTGAATGATCACTGGGCCGTAGGTCCACACTTTGTTACAAATTTTATGCTAGAAAAAGCCCAACAACAGTTCTTGATCCAGTAAGAGTTGATGATGATGATGATGATGCTGATGATGCTGATGATGCTGATGATGATTGAACCCATTTTTATCTTTAAAAAAGAAGAAGAAAGGGCTCATTGACTTTGAACAGACGACTTTCCAGAACTCTCTCGTCAACCAATTATGCTTTACATTTCAAGCATGCTTCTATTATCCTCACCAAAACCCAAAATCACACAAGCTACTTCTGCTAAATAGGAGAGAATCTCGCCTCAAATTTTAAAAGAAAAATCATGGCTAAGGTATGTGACGCTTTACTTCTTTTTGTATCTCAATTATGAATCTAACATAAGATTATGAATTATAGCTCTGAGTGCTTAATTAAATCTTTCTTTTATTTTTCTACTTCCTGCAGCAAAAGATGGTTGTGAAACTGGAGCTTAAAAATGCAAAGAAGCGCACAAAGGCACTTCAAACAGTTGTTACAATGGATGGTAATGAATTTCCCTTCAATTAATGTAAATTTTGTTAATTTTTGAAGTTCTCTTCTGTTGCTTTTCTCAGCATCCGATCTTGTGTAAATATTAGTATAATACTCCTTTTAATATAATTTCAAATTAATCACTGCAGTTTTCCCAATCAATTTTTTTTTCATTTTTGCAAATATCACCTCCAAAAAACTCGATCCCGAAAGTGCTTATAAAGAAATGTTTATGAAATCGTCATTTCTTAAATGAAAGAAAGCTGCACATGGCCACATGTTATAATGATATTTCTGTGAAATTAATTAGTTGCTAGCATAGTTAGAGTCTGAAGAAAAAACAAAACCAAAGAGGTTTTAAACCCCTGATTCTCTCCTGATCTACATGATTGTGACTTATTAACTAATTTTTTTTCCCCAATTCTTTCTTTTTTTCAGGCATTGTATCAGTCACCTTTGACGGCGATGATAAACTAGTCGTAGTTGGTGAGGGAACAGATTCTGTGGCCATGACAGCTCTTCTCAGAAAAAAAATGGGTTTTGCTCATTTGATCAGTGTAGCCTCAGCAGAGGAGAAGAAAGAAGAGAAGAAACAAGATGAGAAACAAATTCTGCATCCGTTTTTTTATTATCCGTACAATTTTTATCCCTATGGTTATTTGAAATGATGTTTACTGCTGGTGTAAGCATATTATGGAATATAAGAATAGATTCAAATACAGTTATTTTTTCTCTTTGTGGAAAAGTATATGTTCACTTCAGCATATTATGCCTATCATTATTAACAAAAATTAGGAGGTGATAGTAATATTTTCTTTTGGACTGATAGATGGAAAGAAGAGCTCTCATTCTCTCTTCTTTTCTCTAATCTCTATTTAGTGTGTTCTTATTCAAATATAAAAGTTCGTAAAGTTTTTGCCAATAAAGAAATAGGTTTAAAATTTAATAGACAATTAGTAGGCTTATTAGGTTAAGAATGGAGCAAATTAAAGCCTATCTTAGCATATGTCCAAATTAACCCTTAAAAAAAAAGACACAATCATCTGGCGATGGAATAGTTCTGAAAAATTTACAGGTAATGCAATGTATCAGTGGTTAGAGTTTGGTAGATACAAAAATCTTATGTTTGATGTACTCTTAAAATTAAAATATTTATATGGCTTGTCAAAGGAAGAGAGTGTTCACAAAAGAATACCTAATTAAAAAAGGATTGAAAGGTGATTCTAGCTGTGCTTTCTATGGATAACCAGAAAACATTGATCATCTCTTTGTTAGTTGTCAATTTATCATTGAAATATGGAAATGGATAGGTAGATATAATAATTTCGAATTTAATGGTACTTCTTTAGAAAATATGTGGTTAATTGATTCTATGATTCATTTTAAGGATACATTACTAGTGGAATTAGTGAGATGTGTTGTCATTTGGACAGTTTGGTTAGAGAGAAACAAGTTGTGCTTTACAGGAAAAAAAACCTAGGAATATTAGAAGTATTACATCACAAATAATTAGTATTCTTAACTACTGGTGTAAGCATAACTCTGACTCATCATTTCTTAAATTTAATCTACTTCTACCTCAGGATGTTCTGAATTTGAGAGAACCTATCATAGACAGAGGAAGTCTGATGGGGACAACGGATCCGATGGCTTCAGAACTCGAGGCCATGGTGGAGCCCTTGTCTGGCTCAGGGACTAATCTGATTGAAAATTGTTGACATGTTTCGGGTAATATTTTGTGATTGGGGTTTAGACAGATACTTGTTATTGTTATTGTTTTGTTGTCTGCAGATACAATGTTCTATTTGTGTGCTTGGTTGTACTCTAGATTTAGACAAACAGGGCGAGATATGATGGTGACTGCTCGAAAGAAAACATGAATTGGTGGATGATATATTGTAATAGGATTAGTTTAAAACTGATGAGTAAATGAGGTTATCTGTTTGTTTTGCCTCCTCAGCAAACGAATAGACTTTTAGGGCTTTTGTATGATTTTCTTCTGTTTCAATGAAACATGCGGGTATTTATCTCGCTTTTTATAATTTTTTTTTTTGAAATGATGTTTATAAACAGCAAAATTATACATTGCGTTATAGATAATTTGATTATGAGTGATGCACCCTCCTGGAAAAAAATTTCAAAAATAATCATATATATTAAAAGAAATTTAAAAAAATGACTATGTAAATTTTTGCATAAATGACCATGTAAATTATTTTTTTCTAAGAATAATCATCATTTCGAACCCCTGAAAAATACCGTAAATCTTGAACCCCTCTGGAGAGAATCCTGAATCCGCCTATGAGTGAAAATATTGGAAATAATTTGATTCTATGTGAACAGCCTACTGGTAATTCGGTACTCATTTTTTTGTTTATTTATTTGTCTATGCAATTTTGGGAATCATAATTAAGAGACTTGTAAAGAAAAAGATTTGATTAAATTGTTGACTTTTAATACCTTTTTCTTTGGTGAAAAACATAAATAATGGGTTTAACGACTTGTCTATTTAATACCACTTCTGTTATTGTCTGGTAACCAATATTTTTGTTAGTGATTAATATAAAAATTTTCTATACGAGAACTCCCAAATTTTGAATTGACTGAAAATTTTCTTGTGAAATTTTATAGTTGGAAAATATAACTAATTTTTTTAAAAGAAAAGAAAAAAGTTTAAAAAATTTGTTTAGCGGAAATTTGCCCATCTTTTTGCAGTAAAATAATAGAACTAATGAACCTCATATTTTTGCATACAGCCTTTGTTTTCTTTTTTGTCATATGAACTTATCTTTGTAAGGCTCATAAAAGTATAAAACAAAAATAAAAAGAATACCTCGGTGTGTAATCAAACAGTATATTTCTTATTGTTTAATGGAAAAATAATTATGTCTCTTTCATGACTTTCAAATGAATTACTCTAGAAGGTATTGTGTACAGGAAGATTAATTCAGAGAAAATATCCCAAAGAACGTGGTGATTTAGTTACATTTTTAAGATAAAAAAAGTGGTTAGTTAGAATAAATAATTGATTAGGTCTCAGTCAAAATAGGGATAAATATACGTCTTAATTTCAAATTTTAGATGATATTTTAGTAGGGACGAGAAAAGCTTTGACAAAGTTTATTTTTTGTATTTATTTTGAGACATAAAGTATATTTTTGTAACTTTGTTTAAAAAATATAGTTTTGGAGGCATAAGTCTAAATTTTTGGAAAAGAGCATAATCTTAAAATTACTTATGACCAAAAACATATTTTATATTATATTTTTTTGGGAAAAAGGGATAATTGGTGTATTTTTCAATATCTTTTCGTGGCAGGAATGGACATTTCGTGGCTTCACCCTTGTCAGATTATTTAGAAATTTTAATAAATGATCACAAAATTAACTACATGATTTATGTATTGATTGCATATACTCTTACATTGTAAACAAATTAAATAACATTGATCCATTTGATCATTAAGTTTGATAATGATCAATATTGTGAATATATAATTAATGACTTAGCATGCAAGAATTGAGACCCAGTCTCCTTCCTTCCAGCTTGCTTCTTGTTGATTGAGTAAACAAACATATTGTCTCGTTGCTTCTTGCTGATTTTTATACAGTTTAGTGTTTGGAAAATGTTCCGTAGATATCAATGTTGATACCGACTATCGATATCAATGTTATTATGCATATTTAGTTGAGTTATTATGTATGTTATTTCATGTTATTTTTGTACTGAAAAAATTATTATGCATTGTTAGGCAAGATTAGTTACAATCTAGTTGTACTAAGTGATTACTTAGTTAGTTAGCTAATGACAGTTAGTTACAGCTGTTAATTGTAATATGCCAGTTGGTATACAATCCAGAATCATCCATATACATCTATAAATATGAGGTGTATGTAAGTGTAATCGAAACAGAGAAATAAAATCATTTGTGCAATTCTATTATGTTTCTTCTCCTCTTCTCCTCTTTCATGGTATTAGAGCCAATCAATGGCGACTGATCACCTCGCTGATCATTTCTCTCCTTCTCCCTCTGTCATCTCTTCTCAAAACACAAACAGCACAGACTCAGTGATTCTCATCACATTACCGATTGCAACAAAGCTGAATCAATCGAAATACCTAGCTTGGCAATCTCAAGTTCTTCTAATTATCCATGGATACAATCTCTCACGATTCATCGAAACACCTTCCCCAGATCCAACCAGACTATCCTCATCGAATCAAATTGAAGTGAATCCAGAATTTCTTCAATGGCGACGACAAGATCAGCTCCTTCTCGGCTGGATCAGATCATCTCTTTCAGAATCGATCCAAGCACAAGTAGTCTCTTGCTCATCCACCATGGATCTCTGGATTACACTTCAGAAGCAATTTGCCTCCACTTCCAGCTCTCGACGACTTGAGCTCAAACGACAGCTTCAGTCATGTCAAAAAGGTACCTCATCCTGCTCTGAGTACCTCCAAAACCTCAGACGAATTGCTGATGAATTAGCATTCGTTGGATCTCCCGTTTCTGAGGAAGATCTAGTGATGCACACTATTCAAGGGCTTGGCACTGAGTTCAATCCAATCGTAGCAGCAGTCAATGCAGCTAGTCACCACACTCCATTTTCTTTCTCTGATCTCCATGGTCTCATCCTTGGTCATGAAGCATTACTCAAATTTCAAACACCTGTCTCCACACCTTTTGCTTTCTACAGCAACAATGGATCCAAAAACACCTTCAAGAACCATTCCAACACTGGTAACGGGTACAGACCCGTTAATCAGTTCCCCAATTACACACCCAGGCCCTCATTTAGACCAAATTTCAATCAGACTCAACAAATGACTACTCAAACCACTGGATCTCGTCCTACTTGCCAGATTTGCCTCAAATTTGGTCACTCAGCCAAATTGTGCTACAAACGTTATGATGCTGACTCTGAGTGGGTTCCAAATCCACGTTTCCAAGCCTTCACAGCTCAAGCTCCTCTAATCCAACCTCAACCTCCTTTCAATCAACAGAACCCTCAATGGGTACTTGACTGATACCAATTGATAATACTTCTAGTATTAATCCTAGGACCACTAGAGAGAACCGGAAACTTGAGTGGAAGCCTAACCTTGTTCCATGCCTTGAAATTCTCGGAATTTAACGCTTTTCTGTATCCGGACAGCGGTGCGGTCCTTCTCTTCTTGCTCCTCTTGTGTTCTCTTCTCCACTCTTCGGTGTGGCAGCGGGGTCTTCCAAAAGAGCAAGTCACGATCGCCGGTTCCCTTTTTCCCTTACGCGGCAACTCCTTGTAAAACCCGATGGAGAGGCTCTACAACGATCTCTCCTCTTCCTTAATCTTTTCTCTAATTACTTAGTGTAATTTTTTCTGTAAATTTTTCTGTTTAGAGAGAGATGATGACTTGTCTTTGGGGACCAGGTGCCTTTTAGAAAAGGTGCATGGTAATTTTGCAATTCAGTCCATCAATAAATTGCTAATTACCAACTATGATTTCTGCACATTAAAAGGGTCCTTTCCTATAACACTTTATATCCATATGTAAATATACTTTATTGATCACTTGATTATGGATATTAATGACATATAATTAATATATAATTGTATAACACGTAAGTCCATAAACTTGTCGTTTCATATGGCGTCCCATATGGCACGTACGATTATAAAATCCAAGAGGGCAAACAATCATGTCACATCAGATCTCAACAACTTGTCAAGTTTCTTTGAATACACTGGAACTGACAAGCTTCAGATTGGTGATGGTAATGGTCTCCAAATTGCACACACAGGTTCCACTCAACTTCACACTTCGGGTTTTTCTATAAACTTGAGAGATGTACTTCATGTACCCGGATTTTCAACAAACCTTATAAGCATATCTAAATTGTTTCATGACAATCCAAACTTATCTATTAATTTCACATCTTCTCTTTGTCATTTAAAGGACATTGACAACAAGACCAGACCACTTCCAATACATAGCTCCAATGGCCTCTTCTTCCTTGCTCTCCAGCCCATACCACAGGCTTTTCATGGCACTCGAGTTTCTTCAACAATTTGGCATGCCAAGCTCTGTCATCCATCCAATTCCACAACCTTAGAAGTTCTTAATTCTTACAATTTATCGTGTATCAAGAATAAACTCTTTGTGTGTCATGACTGTTTACAGGCTAAGGCACACACTATGCCTTTTACTGCTTCAATAACTTCTAGCACTTCTCCTTTACAATTGGTCCACTCAGATGTCTGGGGGGCCTTCATCTATTGTAACAAAACATGGTTATAGATACTATATCTCGTTTATTGATGATTTCTCAAAATACACTTGGATATATTTCATGAGGCAGAAAAGTGAAGTTGCTCAAATCTTTGCTTCCTTCAAGGCTCAAGTTGAAAATATACTGAATACAACAATCAAAGTCTTAAGAACGGATGGTGGCACTGAATACAAGCCAATTGCTGCTCAATTTCCCCAAATTTTGCATCAGACCTCTTGCCCATACACTCCTCAACAGAACGGTACTGCTGAACGCAAACACCGACACATTGTTGAGTTATCAATTGCTACCATAAACCATGCATCAATCCCTCAAGAGTATTGGGATGAAATCTTTTCAAGTGTTGTGTATACAATTAACAGATTACCTTCCTCCCAACACTCGGTTCCTTACAAGTTGTTGTTTAAGAAAAACCCAAATTACACAACACTAAGAGTTCTAGGCAGCTTGTGTTTTCCATTGATTCGACCCTACAACAACAGTAAACTTGATCCTCGTGCTCTTCCTTGTGTGTTCATGGGGTACGCTCTCTCTCAGAAGGGATATCGTTGCTTGCACCTGCCTAATAACAAGATTTACATCTCTCGGAATGTGGCATTTGATGAGTTTGTCTTCCCTTTCAAAGAGACACAATCTCAATCGTCCAATATAACTGCCTCTTCATCTGAACCATTGTTTCTAGCGCCTTTGCCTCTCATTCAAATACCCAATGTTCAGGCCCAACAAAGTTCACGGCCCATTACTGAAAATGTTTCTATTTCTCCTGCCCCAAATCATAACAGCTCGGCTGACCGTACTCATGTGCATTTAACCTCCACTGACCGAACTTTAAATTTAAACCCTCCGCTGACCGTTTCCATCTCAAATCAACAGAACGACACCAATATATATCCTATGGTTACCCGTAACAAGGATAACACCAGGAAACCCAGAATACTCAATGAATATGTTGCCCATTTAGCCTCTTTAGACTCTGAACCTACATCTTATTCTCAGGCAAAAAACTCGCACAACTGGCAAGTTGCCATGGCTAATGAAATTGATGCACTGGCAAAAAATAACACTTGGTCTTTGGTTCCTTTACCGCAAGATCAAAAAGTAATAGGCTGTAAATGGGTTTACAAATTAAAAAGAAAGGCTGATGGAAGTATTGATCGCTCGACTTGTAGCTAAAGGCTTTCACCAAATTGAAGGGGTCGATTTCTTCGACACATACAGTCCGGTTGTGAGGCCTTGTACCATTCGGGTAATCCTATCCCTTGCAATTTCTTCAAAGTGGCCAATTAAGCAATTGGATGTCCACAACGCTTTCTTGCATGGAGATCTTACTGAACGAGTGTACATGACACAGCCACCTGGCTTCACTGACACACAACATCCTGATCATGTGTGTTTATTACATAAGTCTCTCTATGGTTTGAAACAAGCTCCACGGGCTTGGTTTCAAAAATTGAGCTCAGCTTTTCTCAACTTAGGCTTCAAAGCCTCTGCTTATGATCCATCCTTGTTCATTCTCCATTCTGAAGGCCAAGTTACACTGCTTCTTGTTTATGTGGACGACATAATAGTCACAGGCAGCAATACCACTTTCATTCAGCAGTGCATTTCACAACTAGGAGCTCAATTTGCTTTAAAAGACTTGGGGAATCTTCACTACTTCTTGGGTATCAAAGCCCACATCACTGATCAAGGCATGAGTCTCACTCAGACCAAGTATATCCTAGATCTTCTAAAAAGAGTGAACATGATTGATGCCAAGCCTTGCCTTACACCCATGGCCAGTGGCACATCTCTCTCAAAAACTGATGGTCAACCTCTGGAAGACCCACAGTTATTTCGAAGTGTAGTAGGTGCAATCCAGTATGCCACCCTCACTCGGCCGGATATTTCCTTTGCTGTTAACAAAATCTCACAGTTTATGCAACAACCAACTACCATACATTGGATTGCTGCAAAACGAATTTTACGTTATCTCTGTGGAACACTGCATCATGGTTTACACTTAGCACATGATCCTTGCAAGCAAATCCATGCCTTCAGTGATGTTGACTGGGCTGGCAACGTGGATGATCGACGCTCCACCTCAGGTTTTTGTGTTTTTCTTGGCAAAAACCTCATCTCCTGGTGTGCCAAGAAGCAACCAACCGTCTCCAGGTCGAGCACGGAGGCTAAGTACCGTAGCTTGGCAGTCTGTTGCACAGAAGTCATGTGGCTCCAATTTATTTTGAAAGAGCTATGTGTCACAATGTCAGATCCACCAGCACTTTGGCGTAACAACATAGGAGCTACTTTTCTAGCCTCGAATCCTATATTTCATGCTCGAACGAAACATATCGAGATAGACTATCACCTAGTCAGAGAACGGGTTCTAGCCAAACAGCTTACTGTGCGGTTTATTTGCTCGGCTGATCAAATTGCAGACTGCATGACCAAACCCCTGACTTTACCTCGGTTTAATGCTTTGCGTGACAAGCTCATTGTGATTCCCATCACACTGGCTTGAGGGGGGCGTGTTAGGCAAGATTAGTTACAATCTAGTTGTACTAAGTGATTAGTTAGTTAGTTAGTTAGCTAATGACAGTTAGTTACAGCTGTTAATTGTAATATGCCAGTTGGTATACAATCCAGAATCATCCATATACATCTATAAATATGAGGTGTATGTAAGTGTAATCGAAACAGAGAAATAAAATCATTTGTACAATTCTATTCTGTTTCTTCTCCTCTTCTCCTCTTTCATGCATGTTAACAAAATAATATGTATAATAATTCAAATAGTGTGCATAACTATTTTAGCACAAAAAATAACATGCATAACTATTTCAGTACAAAAAAAAATAACTCAAGAAATATGTATAATAACTCAACTAACTAAAATGTGCATAAAAACATCGATATCGATAGTCGGTATCAACATTAGTATTTACGTATCAGCTCTTTTAGTATTTTGTTAACAAATAAAGAAGGATCTAGGTCTTAATGTCTTATTGAAACTCACCAGTCACCGCGGGTCCCTTGACTTAGAGTCTTAGAGCAAGCGTCAATATTGATGCAAAAGAGGCTTTAATTATTGTCCGGTCTTTAATTGATTTAGTTATCGTTATGTGCCGGATCCTATTATTTTAAATTTGATTAATTTTCCCAACGTTTGTGCCGGGGAAGGTTCATTACCAATGGGGTCTGATAAACGCTAGATTAATGGGGCCCGATTAACGCGTCGTTGACAGCAACTTGTTAACACCAATCACTAATTCACTATCAATAGGAGTCAGGAGACCGGGTCTCCTCTCCTTCCGGTTTGCTTCCTCTGTTCCTACCCTCGATCCCTTGATCTCTAATAATGTTTCTATATAAAGGTGACACCATTCTCCAATCCTCTCACACTCAACAAATTATTACACCATTCTCCCTCAAGCCTCAATCCTGCACTCTCATCCCAAGCCCCTGCTCCTTACCAGAACTCTAAGAGAACCCGTCGATACTAACGCGATAGAAGATGGCAAAGGTTTGTCATCCATTATAAGCATTTCCTCTTTTCTTCAAACAAGGTACAAATGTTGAAATGTACAGTGGCAACTTTATCGGTTATGATGATGTGATTGGGTTGTTCAATAGGAACTCTCCCCTGTTAATCCCAATTTTTTTTTTGGATGAACATAGTTAATAATTCTAATTGCCAATATGTACATGTGTAATTAATATGAATTTTTATTTATTGCAGCAAAAGATTACAGTGAAGATGTCACTTTGTGATGCAAAGAAGCGCACAAAAGCACTCAAAACTGCCGTTACCATGAATGGTACTTTTCTTCATCATTTTAATTACATCTATGTCATCAGTTTAAAATAAATTGTGAAATTAAGTAGTGCCCGTATAATGTTTTCTATGCTATTGTTCTAATGTAGTCGTTTAATCATTTTATAGGTGTTCAGTCTGCCACATTGGACGGCGATAACCTAGTCGTTGTTGGTGATGGTACGGATGCGATTGTGCTGACGACTCAATTAAGGAAAAAGTTGGGTTCTGCTGATCTGATCAGTGTGGCCTCAGCAGATGACAAAAAGGAAGACAAGAAGGAAAACAAATCTCAAGCAGATGCTAAGAATGTACAGCCACTGATCTATCAATACCAGTATTCGTACCCATATCCATACATGTACCTTGAGGGAGCTTATGGTCAATAGTTAGAGTACTTAAATAGAGATGAGTTTCTATGTGATTGTTGAATTTATTTTTCTTGTTCTTTTTTATTTCCATGGATAAATGGCTTGTAAGTTTGAAGTAATTTGTAGAAATATAGAATTTTCCGAGCTACTCAAACTTTTTAATAGAATTTTTTTCGATGAGTAATGTGCAAATTGCTTCATTCAACTGCAAGCCCTTTGAATATAATAGCAAGAGCAAATCACTTAGCTTATTGCAAAGTTCATTAAATGTACATCAGTTCCATACTTCCATCATTTTTCTTAAACCAAAGCATGACCTTAATTTATATATGAAAAATGCTAATTCCAGAACATCCAAAAAAAGAAGTCTGGTCTTTCTGGTAAACAATTAGGTGGCATCTGATTTACATAAACCAAATGGTTCAGAAGCAAATCTTTCCTGACCAGCTTGTAAGTTTGAAGTAATATGTTGAAAATAGAATTTTTCCGAGATACTTTCTACTTATTGAATAGAATTTTTTCGATGAGTAATGTGGAAGTTGCTTCATTCAACTGAAATCCCTTTCAATAAAATAGCAAGAGCAAATCACTTGAGGGTGCGTTTGGATCATGTCATGGTTAGTGTAAAAATAGTGCTATCTAGATTAGTGGTTGAAATAGTGGTTACTTTTTGCTATCTAAGTTAGTACAAAAATAGTGCTATCTAGATTAGTGAAAATATTGTTTGAATTGCACATTTGGAGTAGTGATTGTGAGAATTAGTAAAATAATAAATTATTTTAGTTTTTTAACGAATAATAATAATATAATAATAATAATACGATACTAATAAAATGATAATAATATAATAATAACACAAATGACAATAATACAAAATATTAATTTCTATATGAGAACTGTCCAAAGAACAGAATAGCATTACTATTTTGTGTTTGGTTACTTTTTCTTAAACCAAAGCATGATCTTAATTTCTATATGAGAAAAATGCTGATTCCAGAACATCCAAAGAAAAGAAGTCTGGTCATGTAAATAATTTTTCCTATGTAATTTTTTGTAAATAATTTGTTTTTGTGTGAACTGTATACTGTACTGGTAATCTGGTAGACCTTTTCTTTTGTAATACTGTCTATGCAATTTTGGGAATTGGGAAACCACTGCTTAAAAGACTGTTTGAGACCTTTTATTTCGGGGAAAGAGTATTGAATGATAAATTTGATTACATGCCACTTAATGCAATTACCAAGTACAAAGTACAAACCCCGTAAACAGTAACTTATCAATACAATTCAACTTCTAGTTTGTCGACCACAATTTGTCTAACTTTTTGCAGTGAAACATCAACATTAATCAGTCTCAAACTTTTTCCTAAGAAAAAAGATTTTGAGATTATTAAACTAAATAATCTATCAACATTAATCAGCCACCGAATTAGCTTATACCAAATTAGGGATGGTGAATAAATTAATGTAAGGACAAATCAGTGGAAATTGTATCAGCACTGCACCCATAGTTATATTATCCCTCATCACATAAAATGTGTATAAACGTGAAATTTAGCTTTATATGTATACATTTTATATTTTCGATGACTCTGTTTACTCTTTATACCAAGGTCATATTAATGTTTGCATTTGCTAGCGATAAAAGATTTTCTAGTAAATTGAACATGTGTCTTAATGTCTTAAAATATGACTTGAGCCGTGTGAGGCCTTTTTTAGGTAGTCTGATTCTTTCAGCCGTGGGATCCTACGCATCCTGTAAATGTCAGCTGACAAGTGAGCCCCCATGCATGAAGAGTTGTGGAGTGCAGGTACAACCTACCCGCCACACTGATTACCACACGACATGAATCACGCGTCGTTGGAAGGGACGACTTGTAATCAGTGAATTAAGCGAGTCTTCTTCCTGTTTGCTTCCTCAGTTCCCACACAAACTTCTAATCTCTCTATAAATTTGACACACAGCCTCTTGTATCAGTTATCAAATCGAGTTCTAAACACACAGCCTCATCGCAACACCCACTGAGGCACTGATCCCAAGTCACTGCTTTTTCTGAAATCCAAGAAAACTTCAAGAAACCAAGAAAGAACAATACAAGATGACAAAGGTTTGCAATCCAATCAGAATATTAATTCTCTGTGTTTATTTATTGTTTTTCCTAAAATGTACAAATGCACAATGCCAGCTTTTCACCAGTAATGGTTTTGGAGGAAATTAAACTAAATTGTTAATTAAGAAGTTGAAGTGTGATTAATGTTATATTTTTTGTATTTATTGCAGCAAAAGTTTGTACTGGAGCTTTCCCTTTGTAATGCAAAGAGCCGCACCAAAGCACTCCAAACTGCTGTTACCTTCAATGGTATTTTTCTTTTTTATTCAATTTTTCATTCTAACATTTATTTAATGTTCTGTAATATAAAAAATTGTTCTCTTCTAATGGTAACTTTATCAGTAGTTTTAAGTACTGTGTATGATGATATATTTACCCATATAAGCTTTTGGGAAGCTAACTATTTGCTTCCAAGCAGTTTGGAATTGAATTTAACATTTTAATCTTTCTGTTCTAAGCCAAAGTACTTTTTATAAAATATAGAACACAGGGACAGTACAAGCCATTCCATATTTTAATTTATATTTCTTGCTCCTTATGTGACACACATATACTGTAGTTCTCAGAAACAAATTCAAATTCAAAAAAATTAATGGTTTTCAGCTATTGTTCTAATGTTAGCTTGTATTGATATATCTTTTTAGGTATTCAATCCGTAACATGGGACGGCGATAAGCTAGTCGTTGTTGGTGATGGTACGGATGCAGTCTGTTTGACAACTACATTAAGAAAAAAAATGGGTTATGCTCATCTGATCAGTTTAACTGAAGAGAAATAGGAAAAATAATCACAAAGCAAAATGAAGGATACAATGGGTTATGCAAGTGTTCTTATTTGTATCCATACATGTTTCATGAGGGAGCTTATGATCACTACAAATTCTATAATCTACAGAATAGTGTAAATGTATTGGTTAGGATTACTTAATAATTAATGAGTTTCTGTGAGATTTTTTTTATTCTTATTATTCTCTTTGAGATCCATGAATTAGGATTTTGTAATTTAGAAATATTTTTTCTGCTTAATAATATTTTGGAATATAGTTTTGTTGAATGATTGTCAATTAATTTAATTAATTTAGTTCGAATTCGATTCGTTTGCAGTTCCGTGCTGCTAGAGAGAATGTGAATGTTTCCATTCGTTAAAATTAAGGGAAATTTGTCTTCATGCCACTACATAATTGTTCAATAGCCAAAATGCCACCCGATAATGAAAAATTGCCAAAATGCCATTAAAATTCATATCTACTCACTCTTATGCCATTATCTCTAATTTCTTTGAATTACAAAATTAAAACATATCTTAATCCCCTAAATACCCTTACCCAGCAGCCAGTGACCCAGAACTCCCCCCCAGTCGACACTCACAGCTCCCACTCGATAGAACTCGAGTTCGACACAGAACCCACTCGACTCTCACAGGACCCTAGCCATCTGTCGGCTCCGCCTCCGCCTCGCCTCCGTCGGCTCCGCCTCGCCTCCGTCTGCTCTGTCCTCTCCTCTCCTCCGACAGCTCCGCTCCTCCGACAGGTACGCCCTTCCGTCTGTTCTGCTCTCTTGTTTGTGGTGATGAGAGTGAATCAAACACCATTTTAGTATCGGATTCTCCTACTGGTGCTTGAAATAGCTTGATTCTGGGTGGTGATGTTCCAACTTGGTAGCACAATTATACTTTGAATATGCTCTCTTATCAAACAGTTTTAGTGTTCGAATGAAGTTGTCTCTGTCTTGCTTATTTGTCTAATTTCCAGCGGTCTGAAACCAATCCAAATTAGAAACTATATGTATCCGATTCGAATACTCAGTTGCCATCTTTTGGTCTTAATTTGAACCACAGCCCGACCGCACAATTCACGAATTGAATTTGCAAGCCTTTCCTCAGATAACAGACGAAGTAACCTTCATTACCATAGTCTAGACTTGAATTTGGAGACCTGATATCAATAAATACCGACCGGTATGCACATATGTCTAAAATATACATTTTCTGTGGGTCGTCTACCTATTTGATGGGCATTGTACCTGCATTTTATCATTGAAAAAATGGGTAGCCCGTTACATGTTCCAACTTGGTAGCACATTTAAACTGATACAATACTCTGTGCCTTTGATTTGGCTTACAGTGGTCATTTGATTTAGCTTAATATATTTCCCTTGTACCAAACAGTTACAATTCTGATTGACGTAAAGATATGGCTGGATCCTCAAATGTAGATACATCCTGGATCCTCCTTACTGGGTAAGCATTTGAGAATTAATTTTATCTCATATAAATTTATATTTGCTTATCATTGATAATAATTATTATATATTTTTTGTAATATCTGTAGGATTGATCCACAAACTGCTTTTAAGATAGAAGCCAATGTTGACGGATTTTGGAACAAGAAAGATGATGGCAAAAAGGAGTATGTAAAGGGAAGGATGCTAAAATGGTTTGTTGATTCCGATCGATTTTCCTTGTGTGACTTCAGAAGTGATTTGTTCGATGAGTTAGGTTGGGGGAGTTGTCAATGTCCCAAGCTGTGGATAGTAGACAGAAATGATGGCACAGAAGCGAGTTTGGTATCAGAGTCACAAATTCCACAGATGTTCAGAATGTATGAAAAAGAAAGAGTTATATTGCTTCATGTAGTGGTGTGTGATTCAGCCGAGAGTAGTAATTGCAGTGGTACAATTCCTTTGAATACACGCATTCCGATTCAGCCAAGCTCGGCCATTGAAATTGGTAGCCAAAGTCAAGTAGGAAGCACAGATGCAGGAATTTCTCAATCTGAGGATCATGATCTATGTGGATATGTTGGTTTGGACGATGAGTATTTATATATGGGTGATGAAGAGGATGGTTTAGATCAAAGCAGCAAAGGAGGCACAGACGAGTTTGCCATAGATTTAGATCCTACTTCGTTGAGTACTCTACTTGAGGAGCCAACCGTTGAAGGTCTCATTCCACATGAGCCGATAATGACATATGATCCGGAAAATCCGAAAATAGAGGTTGATGCATCATTTCCAAGCGTTGACGAATTCAGGAAGGCATTGAGGCAATTTGCAATAAAAAAGGAGTTTGAATTCATTATAATCAAAACTGATAGAAAAAGGTTTATAGGAAGATGCAAGGAATCAAACTGCCTTTGGAGAATTCATGCCTCTGTGGTCAAAGATAACAAATCTTTCATGGTATGTGTGCACAATTTTCTTTGTTTATGTTGTTGTAGGACATTTATTATGAGCATAACTTGTGCTAACATAACTTGTGCAATTGTAGGTCAAGAAGCTGCCATATGAGCATACATGTCCTTCTACTACGATGGTTGATGGAAAGATGGCCTCTAAAGCTTGGGTATCAGATAGGGTATCTGATTGGTTAAAAAAAAATCCATCAGCTGGAGCCATAGATGTGAAAAGAAAGTTACAAGACGAATACCATGTCAAGGTGTCCTACAGTAAAGCTTGGAAAGGAAGACTAGCTGCTCTCAATCAAATTCATGGGTCATGGGAGGAAGGGTTCGCAATGCTGTACAATTTCAAATGCGAGATAGAGAATATATCTCCTGGAAGCATAATTGAGATAGATCATGAGAGGGTTGACAATGACAAAGTGCGGTTCAGCAAGATCTTTGTGGCACTAAAGCCATGCATAGACGGGTTTCTTCACGGTTGCAGACCTTACCTAGGAGTTGATTCAACTCACTTGACAGGTAAGAAAATTTCAATTATACTAACATTATAGTTGTTGCTAATTATGCTAACTTGTGCAATTGAATTAATTGACAGGGAAGTTTAGAGGACAATTGGCATCTGCATGCGGCATTGATGGACATAACTGGCTATATCCTGTTGCGTACGGAGTTTTTGATTTGGAGACAACGGAGAATTGGAGGTGGTTCATGACGCAACTTAAGAGAGCAATAGGCACTCCACATGGTTTAGTCATTTCTTCGGATGCTGGTAAGGGACTATGTGCAGCTATTACCAGTGTATTTCCTCACTCAGAACACAGGAAATGCATGAGACATCTAATGGAGAACTTCAAAAAAAGATTTCACGGTGATGATGTTGCTAAGCACATGAAATATGCTTCAAGGGCATATACTGTAGAGGAGTGTAAGAGCCATTTGGAGATCGTTCAAAATTTAGCACCCACTTCATTTGACTATTTGGAAAAGAATCACAAGCTCATTTGGTGTAGAAGTCAGTTTTCCGAGCTTTCCAAATGTGATTACGAGAACAATAACATATCGGAGAATTTCAATAATTGGATAAAAGCCTACAAGAGTTTGCATGTTGTTGATCTCCTAGATCAAATAAGGCAAATGATAATGGAGAAGTTTGATGTTCGAAGGACAGTAGGTGCTAAACTGCACTGTGCAATTCTTCCAAATGTGGCCAAGGAATTGAATGCACTTAGTAGGAACACCGATAACTCCAGGGTCTATCGAGGGGGGGATGATTATGCAGAGGTGAGCGGAGTTGACAGTAATGGTACAGTTTGGAGGAACGTAGTTGATTTGAACAAAAAAGAATGTGCTTGTAGACAGTGGCAGCTTAGCGGCAAACCCTGCATGCATGCCGTGAAATTTATTTGTTCACTTAGAGGTGCTTGCATGGAGGATTATGTACACGATTTTTATTCACTTGATAGGTTTAGAGTTGCATATGCCGGAAAGATACCTGCTTTGAATGACAAATCTAAGTGGCACAAGGCAGAGCTAGATTTCATAGTTTTGCCACCTCTATCCAAACGACCCCCCGGGAGGCCTAGAAACGAGCGAATTCCGGGATGCCTCGAGCTTAATAAGAGGAGGAGACAATGCAAGAGATGCAAGGGATTCGGTCACCAAGCGAGAACTTGCAAGGAAGATGATCCAGAAGCTGCAGCGGCTAAAAGAAGCAGGTAATCATTTTATTCTCTTTGTGTGTACTATTTCTGTATGTAATTTTTGGTTTTCTTTGATTGTAGAAATCGTTGAGGCGTTGGATTCCAGAAGGAAGACTAGCTATCTAAGCCTAGCAATCTGAGACTAGTATTTGGTTTTATTTGTTCACTATCTGTTTGTATCTGATTTTTGTATATCCAGGAGACATATTGTTGTTTCTGGTTTGATATTTCCGAATTAGTATAACTCTGTTGGTACATTGAGTGTGAACATTGAACTCTGTTGGTAATATCGAATATTGTTGTTTCTGGTCAGTACAAATTGAAATTAAGCTAATGTAGGTACAAATATCTGGAACATCGAACTAACTCTGTGAGTATCTGCATTGGGGAACATTGAGTGTGAATATTAAGCTAATGTAGGTACAAATTGAAATTAATAGAAAAGTATTGATAGTTCAAGTCTGGACCTACCCTTTTTCTATTATTACGCCAGCTTACTTGTCAAATAAATTGTAGGGTCTATATCGTTAGATGAAATAATTAATTGTTTTTGACAAAAGAGGAAGCGCCAATTCAATTAGTCGTTAACTAAAAAAATATTGAATTGACAATCCAAATTGACTTTGTTAAAGCATAGATGACAATGACTTTGTTAAAGTACTATATTATAACTTCAAAGAAACAAGTAACATGAAACAAACTACATATGATAAATGTACATTTGTTGAAAAGCTATTGCCATCTGAAAATCATAAAGTACTTGGACATATCACTAACAACATGAGATCAACTAAAACAACATTGTGAATTTAAATCAGTTCTGCTTGCATTGATCAAAGAAGCAACAAAGTTTCATGTCGACAATTTCAATTTTGTTAGCACTACACCTTTATTCAATTTTTCCCCAATGCAACCGCTAATCATTTACAAATTGCAATTTTTCCCTAATACAACTGCTTCCAAATATCACAACTGCTTCCAAATATTCATGATTCAAACAGACAATTCGGAAATCATTCACAATTGCTTCCAAATATCCTAACTAAATGTTTTGCCATAGATCCTCCAATTAGAACATTGCTTGCAAATAATTGCAATCAAACCGGTAATGACAACAATAAGTATGGTAAATTTTATTATCTCCAACGATGAACTGTATTGTGCGTTTTGTTTCTTCAATTCTTCCATATCCTTCTTTAATGTTGTCATCTCATTCTTAACTAATTCAACAAAACGAGAGTTCTCGTTCTTCATTTCAGTTAGCGCATTGTGGAGCAGCTCATATTCGGTATTATTGTGATTTTCTCGTACACCACTTTCAGCAATATATATCTCATACTCGTTCTCCCACTTCCAAAACCTACAATTCGCATTCTACAACAAAATTTGTAGTTAACAAATGAGGTTATTTAGCAGTCTGCAACAACAATTATGTGATGAAAAATACTATTTCTAAATTTTTCCTTACTTTATAGTTGTCGCATCTGTAGAATACTCTTTCTGGATTCTTTTGAGTTTGGCTCACGAGCTTTCTCACGTTTATCCCGCAATTCGGACAATGAACTATCGGCAAACCTTTACTTCCTGCCTGGAGCACACTAGAACTCGCGGATGGCATTGTTCTTGTAACTGAAAACAACAATCAATTGCTTAATAACTATTCTGGTAACAATTTCCTTTAATTGAAAACATCAATCCATTTCTGAAATTCTCTGTCCAGATTGCATTAAATATCATAACATGAGACTACATATATGCACAATTTGTGTTGCCCTACACTCATTTATGAATGGAATTAAGGCTTAAATAAGCCTCCAACTTCCAACTGAAAAGCAAAAAAACTCCACATGGGATGCTGTCAAAACTGGTAAGTAAAAAGCAATTAAGTTCTGTATTTGGGATGCTGTCAAAACTGAATCTGTATTTATTCCCTTTACAAAACAACATCATTAGATTAAAGGAAGTGGGAGAACGAGTATGCTTAGATGGTGCTTGATTCCCTTTACAAAACAGCATCATTCCCTTTACAAAACTGAATCTGGTATCTGAAATACAGCGTAAATCAGCTGTATTTACGCTGGTACCAGAGAGGCGTAAATCAGTATTTACGCTTTCTGAAATATTAACACATGAAATATGCTTCAAGCACATCAAACTTCCAAATTAATCTGGTACAAGAGAGGCATAAATCAGCTCATTGAAAATCGTTATAATCAAACTGATAGGAGAATTCGTTAAAAAATGGTGCTTGATTCACTATCCTCACCACACAGAAGAGAGCAGAACAATATGTCAGATACAAACAGATAGCAATCTGAGAAGGGCGTACCTGTCGGAGGAGCGGAGCTGTCGGAGGAGAGGAGAGGACAGAGCAGACGGAGGCGAGGCGGAGCCGACGGAGGCCAGGCGAAGGCGGAGCCGACAGAGGGCTAGGGTCCTGTGAGAGTCGAGTGGGTTCTGTGTCGAACTCGAGTTCTATCGAGTGGGAGCTGTGAGTGTCGACTGGGGGGGAGTTCTGGGTCACTGGCTGCTGGGTAAGGGTATTTAGGGGATTAAGTTATGTTTTAATTTTGTAATTCAAAGAAATTAGAGATAATGGCATAAGAGTGAGTAGATATGAATTTTAATGGCATTTTGGCAATTTTTCATTATCGGGTGGCATTTTGGCTATTGAACAATTATGTAGTGACATGGAGACAAATTTCCCTAAAATTAATTTAGTGCTTTCACATGATTAATTAATAATTTGCTGACTGATCTAGTACTAGTACTCTAGTAGTAGATTTGGCTTTAATCGGAATAAGTTGGTGGAAGCACCGTACAAACGATGCTGACCCGAAGGGACACTTGTGGGTCCGAAACCCAATCCGACCCGAGTAGTTTCGATTCATAATCTGATCCGAAGCGACACCTATGAACCCGAAAGGTCCAATTCGTGACTCGAAAGTTGTCAGCACTTGTCAGTTCGAGACCCGACCCGAACTATTCCAACCCGATCCGATCTATCCCAATCCGAAAGTTATCGACACTTGTCGATTTGTGGCTCAAAAGTTATCGATACCAGACGACCTGAAATCCGACCCCACCCGTGATCAAATTTCTATCGAAAGTAAAATTACCCGATCCAACCCTACCCAAAACGCATGTCCAGCCAGAGCACCACTTCTGATGATTATGCTGGTGTCATACAAAAAATTTCTGCATTAAATGTTGTGGGCCCAGTGAACAAGGTAAATCATGTCGACATTATAACGCTTTGTATTTATTTCTCCGTGCAAAACATCATGCTCATGACTCATGAGCTCATCGCTCACCTCTAACATTATTTGATATATATTTCCCCTGCATGTTATTATTTAGGGTCAATTTTGTAGAAGGTCCCTAAACTTTACCTCCAATCCATTTTAGTCACCCAGCTTCAATTTATCAATAATTAGTCCCTAAATTTTGATTTTTCTTCAAACTTAGTCCCTCCAGCTTAGTTTTAACGGAATTAATTACTCCGCTAACCTTCTCTCCCTCTACTCGACACTCTCTATCCACTCGTACATAGCAGCTCCAGTTTTGATAAGATAAGCATGTGTGTTAGTCTATGCGATTTTCAATTTAACCATAAGCGCCTGTAAGCTATAGTACTTGCTCTAAATAGTCAATTGAGCTTGTATCACCCAATTCATTATTAATAAACCTAACAGAATTTGTAACAATACCAACAATATTTTGCTTTTTTTGATGAATGGGACAATCATTAAGGGGATGCAATACAACCAGGTGCGGATTCAGAGTTCAATTAAGTCCGACAAAAGTAAGTTCAGACACTGAAGTTGAGATCAAACTCACTAAAATATCATTAAAATCCATTTTCATTATAAATAACTAAAAATACTTAAATTTTGCGTTTTTGAAAATCAGACCCGGACACTTGCTCGTGAGACGGCGGCAACAAAAAGAAGAAAATCATCCTCTAGATCTCTTCCCCTCAATAATGAAGCTCGGTTACTGTCTTTGTACTAATTCCTAAATCAGCATTAGGTACAGACGATATTACCTCATTTCTCTTATTGCAAAACCAAAATGGGGTTATAATTTAATTCACACTTACTGGCTAAACAATTTATTACATCTCGAAAAAATTATTAATCACCCACGACACACGCTGATAGACCATTACAAAGACATTATACTAAAGTATCCTTCTAACTAATATCTCTACTACTACTCAGTTTAGTACCACCAACATGAGCACAAAAAATGAACACACACACTAGGAGAGATCTCCAATGGCAAAAGAGACTGACTAGCCATGGTGACGCCCTCGAGCAACACTCAATTAAATGGGCTCCAACTCTCCATGATCTGTGAATTCGTACTACCGTTGCTACTGATTGGTGTTCGTACTTGCTAAATATAAAGAAGACACGGCGACACGACTCCTACTAATAAAATATTATTCTTGTCTGAGCCATTTCATAATTTGGAATATTCCCTTAAACCGCTGGAGATATGAAATAGAGGATGATATCATGATAGTAGGTGCTAGCATGGAATTAATATATGTAGATTACAACATAAAAAGATTTAACAATTAAAAAACACACAAAAATTTGTTAAACACTGTTGACTCACAGAGTGCAAATTTTATATTTTAATTATTCTCTTTTGTAACCTTACATTCTTTTTTCTAATAAGTCGATAAAATTGGAGCATCAATTGGGTTCTGAATGAATAAATTAATTAATTAATAGCAGATGAGAACAAAAAACCCAGAAAAAAAAAAAAGCATTGTCTGATAGAATTATTACCACTTAGGCACCAATCCGAATAGAATTATAATACAAGCACATTAGCAAAATGCCATTCATAAGTTCATAGTTCACATAACATCTCATCCAGTCAAGAACTGGAGAGAAACTGTCGATGAAGTTCAATGGAAAATTTTCATAAATAGTCAAAATATATGAAAGTTTAACATATACGATCAAATATTTTCGAAAATTCACCAAAAATTAAATGCGCAAATATTACTTGTACCCCCAAGATTTTTCTTTTTTTCCCAGACTTTCACACATGTTTCCTCAACTTTTGTAGGTGTGGAACCTAGTGTCTAATAAATTTAGGAACACAAATAATAATTGTGCTCCTAAGCTTATTAGACAACTGAGATATTTTATTACTTAATTGATTAATATTAATATTCAAAATAAAAATATTAAAAAATATAAAGATAAGAATAATAAAAATAAAAACAGTATTAATAAAAATAACAATAATAAAAATATTAAAAAATAATAATAATAATAATAATAATAATAATATTAATAAAAATAATAATGACATTAATAAAAACAATAATAACATTTATTGTTAATATCACAAAAGATTGACATAAAAATATATCACACTTTTATTTGAAAAAAATATAATATTTGATCCATATCTTACGAGAAAGAAGAATGGTCTAGTGACATGGATGTTGGGTTAGAAGCGCTCATTTGAGAAATGTCGATTCTCATTTGATCATTCTTATTTTCCAAATGAGAATCTGTTAAATGATCATATCTGTTAACATAGTGCATGATCATACTTCATCGTACCCGAAAACAACCTCCGCTTGATTTTCCATAACTTGAAATTTGTCCCATTTAGAGACGAAATCTGATTTATAATTGTCAAATTGTCTAAGATTTTTTGAAAACAAGAGATGTACCAGTATATGTGTTACGCCTTACTCATAATTTTACAATATATTCAAAGGTTTTGACAAGAAATTCAAACTCCTCCATTACTTTCATATTAAACCAACAATATTATCCAACATGACACATCTTTGGATGCAAACAATACTCTTAGGTATTTTGGTGTTATGCACAAAGTACTTATCCAATGGTTGTCACTCTGACTTTGGATCAGATTGACATACCTACATACTTAGACCATGTCAGTCAAGTGGAGGAGGTGGATCACACACAGACTAAGGTGCACCAAGCCCCAAATGTTTTTCTTAGACATCATTAATACATAGTATTTCATCACTTTTCTTTGTACATCTTATTTTATGTACACAACAACTACGTATTAATCCTCCTTCGAGAGCAGTTAATAATTTGTTGTCGGTACGTCAATTTTAAACATTTCATGGGTCATTTTGCTTACATCTTTAGCAATAGTGTTCGTTTGCGAACAATATTGTTTAGCAAAATGAGACATGTATTCCTAATTTCCTTTAAATTGATTTCAAATTATGTACAAGTCTATACTCTGACATATCCTAAAAGAAAACTACTCGTCCTAAATATATATATATTAACTAATAGCAACTTTTAATTAGAAAAATCTAATTTTCACGTTAATCATCCTTATATATATATTTCACAAAATATAGACTTTATGTACATATAGTAACTAACAGTGACTTCAATTAATTAGTTGAAAACTAATTTTCAATAGTTAACTATATATATAAACTTGATTTAGTATTTACTAAAATCTTTAGAAAAAATACTAAATATTTTTCATACTATATTCAATCTTAATTGAATATTCTTTTAAAATTTAGCACTTTTATCTTTCCTTTTATTAACTTGAATACTAATTATAGATAATAACTAATTTTATATTCAATTAAAATAATTATAATATTACTTAGTAACTATATTAATTATAATTATACATCTTAAATTATAATTAATAATAGTTACTTCTAAATTCTAAAACTAGAGCTTTAAAAAGCCCATCATGAAAGCAAAGAGAATTAAAAAGCCCATCATGAAGGCAAAGAGAATTAAAAAGCCCATCATTATAGATAAACATTGTCTACTCAGATACATCGTTTTGAGTGGAATCCGGAAAACATTAGAATCGGTTAATGATCTGAGTAAACATTGGAACCCGGAAAACATTAGAATGGGCCCATTCTTTCATTAGAAATTTAGAATCGAACTCGAGCTGAATTTTCGGCCCGATTCATTCAAATGTGTGTTCATCCTAGGCCCATTAACAATTAGCAGCCCAAAATGCACTAGAAATTATTAATAAATTTTTGTGGAAATAGGATAAATTTCTCTGAGGTTGTTAGGCAAAACAAACATTCAGAGAAGTTTCTAGCGGTGTTCTCTCCGCCGCTCTCGTTTCAGTCTTTCATTTCTTTTCTTTTTTTCTGAAACTCTTGGCAGTTGGCAGACACGGAGACACCTCTCTCTTTCTCTCTGCACCAAGCCATGGCGACCTCTCTCTCCTCCGCTGTTCGCCTTTTCACCCCAAAACCTCTCTCTTTCTTCTCCAAACCCGTCTCCAATCCATCCAATCTATCTTTCTCCTCTCCCATCTCCTTTCAACGACTCAAAACAAAAGCCCAAATCCAACCCCAAGACCAACTTTCTCTCTCTGACGCCTCATCTCCTTCGCTCAATCTCTCTCTTATCCCTCCAAAGTTGGTCGAAATCATTTCTCTTTTCCAATCAGTACCCGACCAGAAAACCCGGTACCAGCAGCTCCTCCACTATGGCAACCAATTGCCCGCTCTAGACTCGCAGTATAAAACCGAGGCGAACCGGGTCCAGGGTTGCATATCACGGGTATGGGTTCGTGCATTTGAGGACCTGCAAGGAGGTGACAATGGTTCTCGACCCGTTGTGCGCTTTGAAGCGGATTCAGATTCGCAACTCACGAAGGGAATAGCTGCGCTTCTAGTTTTCGGGTTATCGGGTTCACCTGTTTCGTCAATTGTTCAGGTCACGCCTGACTTCATAGATTTGTTAGGCATTAGACAGTCTCTATCTCCTTCGAGGAATAGTGGGATGCTTAATATGCTCAAGCTCATGCAAAGAAAAGCACTTGAATTGGCCACCCAATCCGAAAATTCAGGTAACTTCAATGATTTGGGGAGTAAAGATGTGATACCAGGTGCTAACCCGGATGAAATTGGGGCAAAATTAAACCTGGAAGAAGTCAATTCAAATGGGAAGGATGTAAATTTAAGTGGAATTGAAGACACAAATGTGGTTTCTAGCTTGAATGGTGATGATGTCTCAGAACATGAAATAGAAGAAAACCTGGAGACTTCAAGCAGTGAACTTGGAGGGAGAAAGGAGAGAATAAGGGATAAATTGGAAAAGGCTTTGTCTCCAGTTGAATTGAAAATTGAGGATATATCTCATCTCCACAAAGGTCATGCTGCCATGATTGGAAACAGCAATGGAGAGACCCACTTCAATGTTAGAATTGTATCAAAAGAATTTGAAGGGAAGAGTTTGGTTAAAAGACATAGACTAGTGTATGATTTGTTGAGAGAGGAGCTCAATAGTGGATTGCATGCTCTTTCAATTGATGCAAAGACACCATCTGAAGTTTAGTTCAAGTGAGAAATTGGTGTTAGTGAGTTCATACTCGTTTTTCCCTCTTTCAATTTTGAGAAATAATGTGTTTACTGTTGGTCAAAACTTTTAGATGTGTATTTATATTAATTTGGTATCGTGTTAAATTAGTAAAAACTAATTGTTTTGGTCTTTAATTAGCTGCAATTTTGATGAAGGGAAAGAACATTATATGCTGTAATAATCTTTCATAAAAAAACTGAATCAATAATAGTTTGATGGCTATTTGAAGCGTGAAATTCACGGCACTTTTGTTTGCCATTCATGATCTAGGTGAAAACATATAGTAGGTCCTCAATTAAAGTATGGTTATTATGTCTGCATGTATTTTTGTCCAAAATGTCTCAATTATATTGTGCCATTGTGCACATCCTCACACTTCATGCTTACATAATTAAGCTGTGATACTTCTGTCCCAAATATAAGAGTGTAAAGAAATTAAGCTGGTAATGGATGAGAGCAAAATAGAGTATACCTGCTAATGAAAACAGTTTGACAGAAGGTAGTTGATCGTGTGCCAAAGATTACTTGCACAAAAGGGAAACAATTATAATTTTGGGTGGATGATCATCCACCAGTTTCCTTGTCCCATGTAAGAAGTTGAAAATAGTGTTACTGATTATTATACTTAATTGAATTTTCTATATATTTTACCTTGAGATTGACTCGCGTGAAAACATATCTCCAAGTGCATATGATTCAAATTATATGTTTTTTAGCTCTAAATTTCAATCTAAGTTGGTTCAATAAATTATTGATACCAAAATCTTGTAGGATATCAAATCTCACTTTGCATCATTGTCCTGAAATTGGAAACATTCAATGGTTGACACTATGGAAATCAGCATGGTTGAAACTAGTTTTGCCATGGGCTTTATTTTTTTCTTCAGCCTATGGAAATCACCATGCACTTCCCATGGTTGAAACTAGCTTTGCCATGGGCTTTATTTTTTTCTTTCGCCTATGGGAATCAGCATTTAGCTTTGATAATTAGCAAAAACTCTATGATCTACCAGATCCAGTCTACCCCTTGGTTCATAATCTAAACGGCACTATCCCAATTAACGTGCCTTGCAAAAACTAGTTATTCTACTCGGCAAAAAAAATTTAACTTTTAAGGGGAAGAAAGCTATACAAGAGAAATTTATATTTCATCACCAAGTTGGCAAGTTTGTAATGTTTATAATTAGTTATTTGCTCTTTACACGGTTACACCAATTAATACTAGAGCTCACCATTAATCTTTCTGCTTCTAAACAGAAATAATATTTCTTGTCAAGTGAAAGCCACTTTCATGTGTTAGTGTTCTTAAAATGCGTACAAAAAAAACATTCAAACAAAACAGAGGGCTCTATATGCTGGCTGAGGAAGTCATAAACCCTCATCACAGACTAGTTCATCTTACAGGAAATTGTATGATAATATTAAGAAAACTGAACTTGGCCATCATCATGTGAATAACTGGAGTACAAGAATAACCCTATGAACATCTAGTTACAGCACTTCATCCTTTATACAACATCCTTGTATTAGTTTTATTCCGTCAACACTTCCCTAGGACCCAAACATAGATTATACATTGACATCACCTCTCATCGAGCCTATTACACCCTAATCAAAACAGAAAACAGACAATCCCTCACCCCAAGTATCATACCAGTTAGAGTTAACAATACGAAAATTAACACAACTATTCCAAAAAACATCCCATCAACATCAGGTATCAACTGGTTCTACCAGAAGATGTCATCATGTACCAAGTAGTGCCATTTAAGAGTGAACAAGGCCACTCCATTTCCAGACAAATGTAGAGGATTCAATGAAGAATAAAGACGAACATTTGCACATGGCAGAAATATCAAAAGAACTAAAGCAGATGACGAAGCTGCTGGTTTTCCTGACGTAGTGACTGCACTTCTTTTATTAGAAATTCTTGCTTTTCCAGTAACTCGGAAATTAAGCTTGTCATATTCACCTGTCAGAGAGAGATTTATCAACTGATATGCGATTTCATTTCCACAATTAATCCCAGGTACACTTGTACAACACTTATTTTTACGCAGGGTTACTGCTCTCATATTATTTTATCCAGAACAGTATCCATACCATTTAAAAAGTGGACTTCACAAAAAATGCCCATATCATAATTTATTGGCTTCATTCCATTTAATCATTTAACCTTTAAATGACCACATCACCATTAAATGCAGTAAACACCTTTAAAAGCTTGACTATACACACATAACACACATAAGAAATTATGAAATATATGATGCAAGCTTTACCATTCATTACAACTTGAATCAGTTATTCTTAGCGGCCTTTGATAAAACATAAAATAAAACTCATATGGAATGAAGTTTCATATAAAACCAATAAAGAAGGCCAACAACACGCTCACAAACCTTTTCTACTTCTAAACTTTGTTGGCTTGAGTTGAAAGACATTGTTAAGATTGTCAACTTAGTTATCAACACTGAAAACACATTAACACGTTATTTTATATTGTTTTCATTTTCAATGACTTAACTGTACGAGCATTATGGATCTCAATACCCAAATACACAATTCTGTATATTTTTATTCCTGGTTTTCTACACTTGTATTGATATCTATAACCCTATGTCCCTATCCAACAAATTCGATAAAAACTATGACTTTGCAAATGATTCCATTAACCACCGGTTAATTATAATTATCCTTGTATTGTACAACCAAACCAAGGAAATAACCCAACAGAAACACGAGCTAACAAGATGAATAAAATGGGGGCAATGAACAAATCCATGTATAAATTAAAGAAAAATTCCCTAACCTCTTGGATGTGGAACTGCCTTATGAGATCAATATGAAGGTTCCTGACATCCTCGTGTATCGACTTCTGAACAGCACCTAGGGTTTTTTCAAGTGTGCTTTGCACAAGCTGGAGAGAGAAGGAAGAAAAGGCACCAGACTGCTGATCCAAATCGGGGGTATTTACTGCATGCACCGCTTGTTCTGCAACTCCCTGCAATATAGAAGCACGAAAGCTCAGCTCAAATAGAGTGCCCCGTCTAAAGTATACTCAGGTTTGTACTGGGTCTCTAGTAAAAAGGAAGTTTAGGTGGCCAACTGCCACTACGACTTAAATGCAGCTAAGTACTAGTGCTAAAAGTCACTGGCAGAGCAGCCAACAAATCATTTTATTGCTGAAAGCTTCTCCATATATGTCAATCATGATTCAGGACATTGAGCAACAACAATGCAAAATCAGATAAAAATATAAATCTCTCGAAGTTTGGATGGAACCAGAAGCAACACCAAGCTTTGGATTTCATGAAGTTTGATTTATCAACTCGAGGAGGAAAAATAGGAGGGATGCAATTCTAACATTGGTTGCCAACTGTGTACTGGCACCGGAACCAGAAGATATTCGGCCCACCTCTTGGCTTGATATATTCAACAACTCCTCCCTAGTCTCCGCCCCAATCTTTTTCATTTTTGGAGATGCCATGCCCAACCCGTCATTAAATGTTGATGTGGCACTCAGCCTCTCAGCATAGCTGGAAAGCCTTGATGAACCAGGTTGCGAGTTGTCCAAGTTAGCCTTGCTAAGTGTGGTCGTGGTAATCTGAGTGAGATTGCGGGAGTTGAAACTAGTAGAGGGGTCCTGGATGGTTGAAAAGGCCGGACCAGCACTGGGCCCAAAGCGGGAGAGAGAGGTTGGTTGGCACATATAAGACGGATCATTCCTAATTGATGGTGAACTAGTTGGAGTTGAGTTCTCATCCTGTTAAAAAGGAAAACTATAATCATCATTCATCACATAAGGTCTATTTTTGTTGAAGGTACATGTAACAGGTACAGATATATTTTTTTTAGGGGATGAGAGCTAAAAGACCCACAGCACCCCAGGTCAGATCAGCATCTTTCTTTCCAAAATAAAATGAGGTCAGTTCAATTCAACCAATCTATGAGATGACAATTATTGAATCTGCCTTACGCATTCACCTACCAAATCGAACTGTAATAATGTGAGATTAGATTATTGATGTTGTAGATGGGATTTTACTCACTTTTACTAAAACCTTCTTGATTACTTATTTTAAGTATATTTTCTTGAGCAATAGTGGGCAATCTCGATGATAAACATCTTACCGTAACATGAAATACATAAAGCTATATCGGGTCAATTCAGCAACAACACTGGCAGTGGTTTCAGGATTCCCTGTTCAATAACACTTACTCGGAAACTACTCAGTCCACTAATTAAAACATAAAGTTGGAATTGCACATGTGAATACAGGGCCGGCAAACAATCAACCCCAATATTTAAGGAACCTTTAATATAAATGAAGTTTTTAATCAATATGTCAATCTTCCATGTTCAATCACAGATAAATTACTTATTACAACCTAACGACATTTGCCATAATTATTACTCACCAAAAAATACTGCAAATTAAGAACCAAACCTGTCTGTGGTTTAATGTGTGCCTCCAACCAGGTACAGCTGATCCATTCCGCTCTTCCCCTAGGGGGTACTTCCGACCCATACTTAGGTCCGAGAAATCAATGGAACGCTTATCCGAGATTTTTAAACTTCTCTTCCCTTCATCTCCATCCTCCCACCACTTGCTGAGGGAAGGTGTTATAGGTTGCACGTCAACTAGAGGAGAAAACACATCCATTTCATCCTTCAGTGCCTGAGGCTTGGAGGTAGAAGTGGCTTTCAGGGAAGTGCGAATGCCAGCAAGCGAGGTTGCAGAGGTGAGAGACGAAGGCAAGGGGTCAGGCATGAGCACCGAGTCATCAGTAGTCCCTCCTAGAAAGGCTATTTCATCAGAACAATTTTCATTGACTGGTGTAGGCTTTGATCTCTGCCAAGATAGGCTTGTAACTGCCTGGATAACAGAAAAATGAAGAGATGATAAAATTGTAGTTACTAAAAACACTCCTCTGTAAAAAGACAAATAAACAGAAACAAAAAAGAACAATCATGTCTTATTCTCAACTCTCAAGTGCTTCGTCGCAATATTAATTGAGGTTAAAAGGTAAAAGGAAAAAAAAATTTGAAATGAATGGGGAGGGAGGGGAGGGGGATATTGCATGCAATCTACCAGCATGGAACCTTGCTGTAATACCAGGAAACTAAGGATACCACGACATTCTAAAGCGTAAGATAATACAAATTGTACCTCTGAGCTGTTGTATGCACGGAAAGATGTGAAAGGCTGATGCCTGGCTCGTACATCAAAAAACACTACCTGCCCCCCAGTCGTACCCGCAACAAGAATGGTTCCGTCATCATTATAGGCCAGTGAAGCAAACGGCTCCTTGTACGGCACACATTCGCTCGGCTTTTTCATACCAGAGTCGAATAAGTACATCTTCTTGTCAAGACCAACGCTAGCAATTATCTATACCAATTTGTAACAAATAAGAAAAAAAAAGTGATGTCACTAAAAACTAGGACAGCTCCACTGAAGCCAACAAAAATATAATGTCAGTACAAAAAAGTACATCAATTATGAGTATAACTATGGTACTGCTAAGAGCCCCAAGGCCTCCCGTGCTCTTAACTCAAAAACATCATTAGACACCATTAAATTTTGATTTATCATGCTCTTAACTCAATAATTTCTTTATATCAAAATCTAGTAGGAAACAAATTATTTCTATTTTTAGTTTTTTTAAGTAAATGTTTTATTTTTTTTAAAATGGCCTAGTTTTATATATAAACATTGATTATATTATTATTTTGGAGCCACTTTCAAAAATTCAAAACAAGCACTTAAAAAACTCTAAAAATAGAAATTTTTTGTTTCCTACTAAATTTTGATATAAAGAAATTATTAAGCATGATAAATTGAAATTTAAAAATGTCTAATGATGTTTTTGAGTTAAGAGCACCGGAGGCCTTGGTGCTCCTAGGAGCTCCATAGCTTTACTCATCATTTATGGTAATTTACTAGTTAAATCAGAATAGAGAAATAAGGAGATTTGCATTAAGTTATCAGCTGATGGCATGACAAGCATGCAAAATAGGATTTAAGGTTTAAGCTGTGCCAAGAAGCTCTATTAAGAACAAAGTGTTCACACCCTTAAAATGATTTCAACAACATACACAACGAGGAAGGCATTGCTAAATGGATGGCATAAGGAACTTCAACAGAGATGGAATAGGTGACCTTGTCCGTAGATGGTGAGAGGCATAAACCAGTTGTGGGTGCAGAATGTTGCTTCAACCAAGAGACCTGGGAAGAAATCAAAGCACAACAATAACATTAATAATAAAAATCATATATGAAAGCTTAAATAGCAAAATAGAATAAGAAGTTCAGACAGAAAGCACTTAATTTGGTTTTATGGACTATCGTACAAGGAATGAAGGCATTTAATGCTGTTTTCTTCTTATTTATAAACAACACAACTAACAAAAAGAATATGTAGAGGATTATTTGGTAATTTTGCTTGGTACCTTAGGTGACCTAGCAGTGGTGTCCCATAGATGAACACTACCATCATCTCCAGCTGTAGCCAAAATGTGGCGACTGAGTCGAGAATAGTCAAGTACTCTCAATACCTAACCTTGCATTATTCAAAAACATATAAATAAAATAGAATAATGCTTTGAAGAAATAGAACCCCTTCTTTCAAGAATAAGATAATTAAGTCAAGATGTGATAGATAAAAAAAAAGTAATCTTTCTGTTAACTTATCCAAAGCAAAGAAAAGCACAGTTCAGCAGATCAGTATATTACTTGTATCTGTGAAAGAGAAACAATATGAAAGAACTTAACAGATATTAAGCACAGCACATTATACACCCCATATACGCTAATCGCTAATCGAACATAGCAAGAACCAACTTATGGCAGGAATAAGGAATAACCTGACGATGTGGATCTTTAACCTCCGCTGTACGAGCCCCAGAAGCAAGATTGTGAAGAATGAGGTCACCCCGAACACTGATTGATGCCAGGTACTCATCCCGGCAGTTGTACATGACACCAGTAATGGTATCAGAGTGGCCTGCGAGCCATTTAATGCACTTCTTTCTCTGTAGGTCCCATATTCTGACAATTTGCCCACTGCCACCAGAGCAAAGGTACCTTGAGCCTTTGTTGCTAAAGCTGATGGATACTATTGATTCCTGACAGGGAAATGATAGACAAAAACAATAAATAATTGAAAAACAACTAAATGGATGAGGTGATTAATTACTCTCAACTAAACCCCTATTCTCAAATCCTTGTATTGTGATGCTTCACAACAATATATTCCTTTTCTAGAATGACAGTTGGTTTCTCACTGCCAGGAATTTATGTGGTTTTGATGTTATTTTTGTTAATTGATGAGTACATCTGTGAACTGAAATGCCAAAAGGGTCAAGTGATAAATTGTTGATTGAGATATTTCATTTCTCCAGCATTAACCTCTATATTGTCTCTCACATCAGTGCCAGGATCAGGAAGAACAGCTAGGCACCGGCCTTTCTTATGCCAGAAAGTGATTTTCTTATCATCTCCCCCACTTGCAACTACTAAATCTGGAGGTAAACATGAAAGCATAGATATAGATGCATTAGAAATACTGTTCATCGGAAAGTTTTCTATTGATGTAACACGAGGGTTGTAATTTCAGCTGGAAGAATCGGGTAATAAATCCTCAGCTATGCAATTAAATTACAATGGAACCCAATTGAGCTCAAAAGTTAATCTATTATACAACTCAAACTACTGAACACAGTCAAGCAATTACCATGATCCAAAACATTTTGTTTCACAAAAAAATGGTTGTTACTCATTCCCTTTCTGAAACAAGACTAAGAAACAAGTCCCAACAAAGAGCAAAATTTACAGGTAAACCTTAAAAATCATAGAAAGCTCATGTTACAGAGTACGTCTCACTCCAACATTTTGCAACTAACTCTAAATCAAGTCCAATGGGCATGATAGCGCATCCTGAACTATGCAATCAACCAAACGTATAATCAGCTGCAGCGCTGATCCTCCAATAAGCTAATTTGGGCTCAGTTACATATCAACTCAATGAAAGCCTTATACAAATAAGCTCAATTGATCACAACTGGGTTTAAACAAGAAACGGATACTACGAAACCAGAGGGGTGCCCTAAAAATAGCTTCCAATCAAGTGTGTTGGTCCTTTGATATAACTGACTGAAATTCGAGTTTTCATACAATTATGCACTCCAATATCAAACGCCCTCAATCAGCCAAATTATAAATTTCCAAATGCATTTTATTTTGGAAACAACACTAACTAAAATCTAAAAGTAATACCATAGTAGTTAGAAACCCAATCTAGATTCCAGTGCAAAATGAACTATCTGTAATTCAATCCAATTTCAGCAGAACAAACTAAACAGTCCCACTGCACCCAAATTTCCCAATTCAAAAGAAAAGAAAAATAATAGATGCAAGCATATAAAGTGAAAAAGATTACTTGTGTGATTCCACCTGACAGCATTCACAGATCCGACGCCGGGAGAGTAGCTCAGAACACACGGGTCGCCTCCGCCCGAACCAAGCACGACCCCAGTGTCAAATAACTTCACTGTGGACCCGCCGCACGCGGCGAGGTGGAGCCCACCTGTCAGATCCGCATAACCCATGCCCCACACTGTAGAAGTACGGACTAAGGGGCAATGGAGGTGTTAATGTACCGTGCAAAATGGAGGGAAGATTTGCAGTGGCGTGGGTGGCTGGCTACCTGAGGGTGTCTGTAGGGTTTCTCTTTTCCGACAGTCGAACAACCAAGAAATAGAAATGAAATATTTGAAAAGAAATTTGAAAGTTGGAAAGCAGGCGTCTGCGGGAAGTCGGAGTTTGGATGCGATCTGAATTCAACATTTTGTAGATATGTCCTATTACTTTACTTATATAACAAAATTAAGTATGTTTATATGAACCGTTTTTCCCAATTCGAATCCTGGCTCTACAAATTTGGTGATACCGTGATATAGGCATTTTTAGCTCGTAGAAGATAGATTTGACTGCACGTGAAATTATTCTTCGGTTACATCTCTTTTCTCAAACTTATGAAAATTTCAAAATAATTGTTAAATCAGTTTTAAAAATTTAATCTTTCTCTTGTTTCTAAATTTTTATTTTTTAAACTAAAAAATTAAAGTTTCTTAATTGTCAAATCATCAATTACTACCAATGCTCTGAGAAATCGATTAATTTTAGTCAATGATTAAGTCACATGTATAAACTCTAAAGCAAAATTGCAAAACAAAAATTTTGGTACAAAATTACTAAATAATAAACTAATCTACATTCCTGAAACTCATTTAAAAACTGTCACATCAGATTAGAAACTTCAAGAATTTCAGAAATGAAAATGCTCTTAGAGGTATAGTACATCTAGTGTTGTGACAAAATCTGTACGGGTCAACCCACCAGCGCCTGCCCACCCCCGTCGCCCGCCCAAACCCACCTATGGACCCAGCATGTGCCCGTTCGTACCCTTGCTAAGGGCGAGATTCATACGGGTTTGAGTCGCCCTTCGAAATTTCTCTCGTGGTAACCCATCCCTTCCTAACCCGTCTCCAACCCTCCCCGTCCGTGCATGTGATATGTAACTCACCCGTAATCCGCCCCAACCGCACCAACCCGCCTGTAACTCGTCCCAACCCGCTCTAACCCATCTCAACCCGCCCCAGCCCGTTGAACCTGTGGGGCCCACCCAACAGTAAAAAAATCCCTTCAAAGTTCAAAATCCAATGGCTCTCTTCCCCCCTCCATTTTTACCCTTATAAATATACCCATAAACAAACAATATAACCACACAAAAGCAACAAACAATCTCTCTCATGAATCTCTCAATACTCTCAAACTCTCATATTCTCAATCTCTAAAATAGTTTTATTTCCATTTAATTTCAATTTCATTACTCCAAAAAAATCCAAAAATAGTTATATTGATTTTAGAGTTTCCGTTTAAGTTTATTTTTGTTCCGCAATTACGCAAAATATTCTAAATCTTCCTGTCATTCCCGCAAAATTCGGAGGTTAGATTCTATTCCATTAATTATTTTTCTTGTATGTTAGAATTTATTTTTTTCATTTTAAAATTAGTTACATTTTTAATATTCGTTATTTATTTTGAATAGTTACATTTTTAATTGTATGATTGATAAAAAAATGTTTTTATTTGTAGAGTAAAAATGACATATCATCATAATCCTAACCATGACGATGAGTTTGTTCATGAAATCACCAAATAACTTTTTGTCGAAACTACTTATCCACAAAATATCAATTTTTCACCTCCTATTTATCCACAAAACACCAATTACACACCACATCCATATTACCAAACACTACAACAACAAATTCAAGACCCTAATTATTTTCCTCAATCCTCAAACACGACATATAACATCTCAAGTGGAGCAGGTGGTTATAGCGGCGCGAGCTCTCCGACTTCCGACGTACCAAGTCCCGACATCCAAGTAGACAAAACTTCGACTCCGGCAAGTGGTGAGGCGTCATGCTTCGAGAATGAAAAGGAAGAAACATACTCCTCCTACTTACAACGTGTCATGGTGGCAATTCTATGAGAAAATATATGATGAGAATAAACAAGTGATTGGCAGAAAATGTTAAGTTAAAAGGTTGCCAAGCTCGATATTCTTATAGTTCTAAAATTGATAGTACTCCATTAAGTAGACATGTCGAAAAACACATTAAAAGTAAAGAAGAACCATAATTGCAACCCGATCCCTCCCATGTTCAAACCTTAATTAACTCGGATGTTACAAGAACTCACCAAAAATATGATGAAAAAAAAATGCTAAGTGAGTTTGCCCTGTAGATTGTCCAGAAAGAACAACCAATAAGTATGGATAATTGTTTTGAGTTTTGCTCGTTTAATAATTAAGGGTTGCGGTCAACCTATATACAAGAGATTCCACCATAGAAAAATGACCAAAGAAATAAAAAGATAATAAACCGACCGTAAGAACGGATTGTTTGACCAATTTTCATTAGCAACATTTAAGATTTCACTTACATCTGATATTTGGACCGCCTATAAACATGGTCTTGGTTACATTATCGCACATTACATAAATGACAATTGAGTTCTACAAAAAAAAAGAGTTTTAAGTTTAATGTACTATGGATTTTCTGCATCAATCAATTATGAATGTTTTAAGAGAGTATAACCTGAAAAATGATTTAAAAACAAAGTTTTTTTCCATTTCATTTGATAATGCTAGCAATAATGTCAAGTCCATAGATTATTTTAAGCAGGCACTATCTCCAATTATGGATGAAGCAATGTTTCACCAAAAATGTGTTTGTCATATTCTCAATCATACTGTTAAAGCGGGACTTAAAACACCCGGTGTAGATTCTTAATTTACAAAATTCAAAATGGTCTTCACCATATTTACTCAAATACTGTAAGAAAACAAGAGTTTCATGCCTTATGTCAAAGATTACAATTGAGTAAATTAAGGATACCATGGGACGTAGATACCCATTGGATCTCAACTTATAGAATGTTATGTCGGCGTCTTCCATACCATGAGGTCAAAAACGATATTTTGAACAAGTCTCCCGAAGGATTATATTTGTTAATATCTTCGGGAGAATGGAACCAATTAGTTAAATTAATGAAATTCGTACAAACCTTTTTCAATGCAACCGTCAAATTATCTTGCTCATATACACTGGTCGTACATGAGTTGCTTCACCACCTCTTCTACATCACCAAGGGGTACCATGATATGAAAGGTACATTATTACATTCCTTTTTTAATTATTCATTTATAATTGTTATTTTATTATTATTCAATTTTTTAATTCGAACCATAATTTTTTTATTTCGCAATTGTTTAAGTTTTTTTTATTCAACTTGTAAGCAATTTTTTTAATTCATGTAGATATAGAATACATCGACCCATCTATTACTCCGATTGTAGAGGCCATGAGGGACAATTTTTTTAAATATTGGGAAGATGTACCACTCGTGATCATTATTACAATTTTTCGTTTTTTTGCATTTCTTTTGGAATTTTGTGGAATTTTTTTTGTTATTTGAAATTTTTGGATAAAAAATAAATCCGTGACCCGTCCGTACCCGCCTCGTCTTAACCCGTCCCGCCCAACCTGACGGATCTAAGGGCGGGTTTTGATCATCATCCCAAATTTAACACGTCCCAACCCGTCTTGTTTAACATGTCCCACTCGTGCAACCCTTTTCTGAGCAACCCGTGTCCGTGTCCGCCCGTATGGTCAACACTAAGTACATCACTCTATGTTCTTTGGGCACATTCTTAGAGGTATAATACATCACACTATTGTTATCATTAATATGATAAATGTAGAACCTAGAGGCCTAGGTGCTTAATTAATTTCTATCGGTTCACCCAAATAGGGACCTAAATTGCAATTTCACAAACTATGGCAATCAATTCAATTTATGCAATTCAACAAGCAATTCAATCAATTCTCTAATCAAGCAATTCAAGCACAACTAAATTCAATTTACAAGCAAGTCAAGCAATTTAAACTAATTGAATTGAGAAAAAGTAAATAGAGAAAGAGAAAAGAAATGCTCAATCGCGTGTTGACGGAGTTCGGCTTGCACTAAAGGCCTCACCTACGTCTTCGAGTCCCCGTCGCCCCCGCTTCTTGCGGCAATAAGCCTGGTTCACTCCACTAAACAAAAACTCGCTTGCTTAGCGTACAACTTCAGAATTGGGGCTCTCTTACACACACCGGTGGAGCCGCCAACCATAACCCGACGCCAAATTCTATCTCTCTTACACACTCTGGTGGAGCTCAAGGCAACACACACGCACAATCAATTTGACAATTTCCAAATGAAAAGGTTTAGCTAGAAAATCACTCAAATAAACAACTCTCTATAATTCCTAGATTAGTTTTAGCTAATTAAACTTGGGATAAAGAGCAAGGATTTGACTATTTAGAACTAAGCTCAACAATGGCAGAATAGGTTTTGATTTTTGATAGAACATCTATTTTAATTATTGAGGGAGAAGGGTTTATATAGGGCTCAATGCTGGCCAAAAGCACATATGCGCCACTTAGCGTTATAATGCTATCCTCTATAGAAAAGATAGCGTTAAAGGAAAAAACACAAATTCATTCGAATCGTATCTGATCAGTCAGGATCGTGATAAATATATTTTTCTCTCTATCTCAGTTACGGTTTTTTACGAGATTCGGAAAATATATATTTGCAAAAGTTGCGGTATTTCTATTTGAATAACTGCGAGTCGTAAATATATTTATTTTGTCCTTTTCTCGATGAATAGTATTTTTGCAGAATTTCGCGGTTTATGGTATTTCTGGCAAAAGAAATAAACCGCTCTCTCGTCAGTCCTGGTGGATAACCAATAGAGGTATCAGACGTTTGATACTCCGAAGCGAGACGTTTCTTAGATTCGTTCTTCTCTGTCTATTGCAATCCAATTAGAATTTGGATCAAGGTATAAAAATGTTATATTGATATATTTAATTTGTAAGTAGATTAAAGTTTTAGAAATCAATTATGGAGTAGATCTGTAAAAGGATTAAATCGAGTTTTGATGCCAAAGAGCAAAGATAAACTGGAGGTGGACACCCTCAGTTGTTTATCTGACATACCTCGTTTAATCATTGGCTTAAGTTAGAAGTAATTTTTTTTGTTTTACGGTCTTTTCGTAGCTTAAGCTAATTAACGAGTTTGAGTCGTCATGACCCAACAAATTTTTCATAAAAGGGTCTTTGTTCGGTCGGACTAGAAGTAATGACCTTGCATTTTTTAATATTATTACAAATGGTAAGGATACGACTATTAATCGCGCTCCTATGTTGAACACATTTTTTATTATTTTTCTCACTTTTCTCCTTGTCTAGGCATCACTACACAACATATTCACGATTCCAATAGGAGCCATTATTGGTAGCGCCCCTACATTTTTTTTCATTTCTTTTGTTGTATTAATACAATTAACAATAATAATAGTAATAGTAATAATAATATTGAAAATAGTATTAATAATTAATACAATATAATAGTAAAATAAAGAGCATGGCTAAAATAGTATGCATAGTACACCACATAACGTACTATGTGGTGATTTGTATTTAATTTGGTCATTAAATTGAGATTTAAGTTGCTCAATAAATTCTTCATATCAAAATCTTGTAGGAAATTAAATTTCGTGATTTTTAGAGCTTTCTTGCTATTTTTTAAATATTTTTTAAAAACAGCCCAGAAATGGCACTTTTGTAGTATTAAATCTGGACTGTTTTTAAAAAATATTTAAAAAATAGCTAGAGAGCTCTAAAAATCACGAAATTTAATTTCCTATAATATTTTCATATGAATAATTTATTGAGCAACTTAAATCTCAATTTAATGACCTATATCTATATGCATAGTACAAAATGGGGTGTACTATGCATATTATTTTAGCCATGCTCGTAAAATAAAACTACTAACTGAAATAATAATAATATTAAAAATAAATATAAGAATAATAATAATTTTAATCATAAAATATTTAGAATAATGACGATATAAATAGTAATAACAATAATAAATAATAATGGTATATTGAATAGTTTTGTTAGTAATTAAGATAATAACAGTAATAATAATAAATAATAGCAATAATAATTATAATATTCATAATAATAATATTAATAATAATGTCCTTTTTCATATGTAAAGTGGTGTTAAGTACTTTACTCGTTTCATGTATAACGACAAATACAAATGGTCTAGTGGCTTGAGTACAATGGGCTGGAATGCTTGGTGTGGAATGAGTTGGGTTCAAATCCCATTAGACCATTATTTTGTGTCGTTATTAGGGACATTATTAATAATCACGTCCCAAATGGATTTCTTTCATTCCGAAAGAAACAAAGAACTCCCAATTTTGATCCTCCTAGGGGCGCTACTGTTAACCGCGCCCCTAAAAACTATGTTATGTTTTTTGGCTCTGCATTAATTACTTGCCTAACTTCCTTAAATAAATATCAAGGGCCACATTGCATGATGTACATAACTTAGGGACACTATTAACAACCACGCCCTAAGTTATTCAATTATTGATGACATTTATTGTCTACCAAATAAAATGCCATGGACCCACAATTCAGTGACATAGATTATTTAGGGGTGCGATTATCAAGGGAGGACGAGCACATATCGTTCGGATAGAGGTGCCCGGAGGTACATGCACTTGTCAAAAACTGTAACTTACATGTATACCTTGTTCACAGTTACTAGCATGTTATGTGACATCAGGAATAAGTAGTAACCAATAAGTGAGGTTCTTTTATCGTGCTAATAAGTTGATGGCAACATGGAAGGCCAAATTTAAGCCATTTGAAAAGTTCGACACTTGGCCTCAATACCCGCGACCCACACTACTTTCGGATCTTACGATATATGCTGTAAAAAAGGATCGACGTCAACATATGAGGATTATCAATGAGATGGATGAAGTGAGTACGCAACAACACACATATACTTGTAACTGATGCAAGCAGTCAGGACACATTAAACGTACATGTATTGCACTCTTGATCGACGAAGATAATACTAGAAACATTTCTTGTCAAATACAGAATCAAATCTTCTAACACTTATTAAAGATTTGAATTTATTTAAACTCAGGTAATTAGAACTGGACGTGTCACAAAGAGACGGAGTTTGACTAATTTAGAAATGCATGTATTATGTTAAATTTTATGTATTTAATTATTATAATTATTCGTGTTATATGTGCTTGTGTTTTATTTGTTCGAACTATGACATGTTTTGTGTTTGTGTGATTAAATGTATCACTCTATTGATTTTGATTAATTATATTTTCAATTTGAATGAATCTTAGGGAAAAATAATAAAAACTAAGAAAAAAATGGTACAATATCTTCCTTTTTATATCAATAAGGACCCAAATAAATAACTTCTATAAACGTAAAGTCAATCTAGGGGTACAATATCTTCCTTTTTATCACTATTAGTTGCGCCCCTACACTATTGGACTCAATGACCAGTGGATCCAGATTGTCAACTACTAGGGACACGACTAACAATGACGCCCAAAATTATTCAAACTTGAAGTGCTCGAGTTCTTTGGGAAGAAATTGATCACATTAGGGGCGCAACTAATAGTGACGCCCCAAATAAATGACCAAAAAGAATGACCTAGTGAGATTCAAACTCAAGCCATTCCAAACCAAACATCTCAAGCAATTGTGCCCACAACTAGACCATTTGTTTTTCTCGTTAACTGTACAACAATAATCTTATTTAAGGCATTTTGCAGTTTCTCTTTTGAAGATTACATTTGTTATTTAATAATATTATAACTATTTAATACTATTAGTACTATTTAATATTATTATTGTTACTATTATAGTTATTATAATTCTATTTATTTTTAATATATTATTATGATCAATTATTGATATTTTTATATTTATTTTTCTTTATTATTATTATTTCTTTAGTATTTTTGTTTTACTATTACATTGTATTAATTATTATTTGTATTTTCAATACTATTAATATTATTATTTTTAATATGATATTATTATTATTATTAATTTTATTTATATTACAACAAAAATGAAGTAAAAATGTTTTTCAGTTAGAGGCGCTACTAATGACTGTCTCTACTGAAATCATGAATATGCTGTGTAGTGGAGTCCAAATAAGAAGAAAAAAAGAAAAAAAATTAAAAAATGTGGTCATCATTGGCGATTAATAATCATGCTTTCGTTCATCTGTAATAATATAAAAAATACAAGGTCATTACTTCTACAGTTCTACTTGAGTAAGACCGTTTATGAAAATTTTCCACTTGGAGCATCTCTTTATCGCCATCTCCATTCCCATTTCCTTCGGAGAAGTCGCCGCCATTTCTCCTCTTTCCTGTCGAATCTTTCTAGCAATCTCGCGCCGCTCTTATATCCGGCCGGGGATCTGGACAAAGGACCTAGCAGATGCCTCTGGCGTGCCCGGCTCGTAAGCAGTGGTCGACTTAGTGGATAATTGGTCGTTCCTTCTCTTACCCCAGTCGCTAGACTTAGGGTTTCGGCCATCAGCACAGTGAGCTTCGTACGATTCACAGGTCTGTGCATCGTTTTCCATTTGGCCTGTTTTTGCGTTGTTGGAGTTTTCGCGATGTTGATTGTCATGCTGATTTGTGATTTACGGGGCTGCTATGCTTGCGACTCTTTTTGCTGTTTGCCTGCAGGCTTGTGGCTTTGAAGTTTGCCGATGCAGTTTCTTTGTTAGATATATCACTATTGAGGGTTTTCTTGTTAATTTTACCGGAGTTCTTTGTTTGCTGCAGCTTTTTTTTATTCTGTGATACAATGTTGCGAAATTGGTGACAGATTGTATGAAATGGAACATAGACCAGACTGTATGAAATGAAACACGTAACAGATTGTACGAATGAAACATAGAATGAAACAAAGAAATCTAGCTCTTCTTTGTGATGTATTTTTATAATTTTATCCATATGAATTTGTCCCGATTAATGAGCTAATGCCTAATTATTATTTCTATTCTCAACAGTGCCAAAATGCAATAATCACATCCTTTCCATGATTTAAAAAATCATCAAATAGATTTACTGAAATCTATCTAAAGAAGCAATGTATAGGGGAGGCCTCGATAGATTTAAAAAAGCCCAATCTATCGAACCCTTCTCTGTCACAACCAATTCAAGTTCCAAAAATACCCCTACAAGCACCAAGGCTTCTCCTGCACAAAGTTCGAATAAAGAAGCTGTAGCCCCAGCCACATCAGCACATGCAACGCAAGTTGGTGGGGGGCAGTCCACATGGCAACCACCTGATTGGGCTATCGAGCCTAGACCGGGTGTATATTACTTGGAGGTTATGAAAGATCGAGATGTGATTGATATAATAAATTTGGATAGGAAAAGACATATATTTGGCAGGCAGTTCCCGATGTGTGATTATGTTTTGGACCACCAGTCGGTCTCTAGACAGCATGCTGCTGTTGTTCCACACAAAAATGGACGGTACATTTCTATCACATTGTACCTTTTTATTAATTAAAATTGTAGGTTCATATACTGTTGGGGCTTTAACCAAGTATTTTAGCACACGGAATGTTTTGTTCTGATCTGTGTATACTACTGTTGATGTTCATGGTTACACCAAAGTTTAGGCAACATGTTCAATTCTAATTAGCTGAAAGCTAAAGGGTAAGGAACATGGAAAACATAGAACAGATGTTGAAGTAACAGTTTGTGCCAGTACTTTGGTTTGGTTCTGCGCGTACCAGGTTATTGGGCTTGTTGAACAAGCAAATTGAAGATTTATTGTAGATAGTTAGTATTATTGAGCTTACTAATTCATTGAGTATTAATATTAACAATCCAAAGTTGGATTATATTGAGACTTACATGTAGCCAAGTTTTCATTCACACATCCAATCTTTCTGTGTTCTTTCTTTTTGAAAACCTTAGTGGCTTCTAAGTAAGAAGCTTTTTGTGTTTCTCTGTGTAGTATCTTTGTGATAGATCTGGGGTCAGTGCATGGCACATTTGTGGCAAATGAGAGGCTAACAAAAGACAGCCCAGTTGAGCTGGAGGTTGGTCAGTCACTCCGTTTTGCAGCCTCTACAAGGACTTACGTTTTGAGAAAGAACAATGCTGCTCTTTTCCCAGCAACTCCAGCACCATCAGAACTCAACCTTCCCTCTCCGCCTGACCCTGACGACCTCGACTCAGTTGTCGCCTACAACACTATCATTAACCGGTATGTACTCATGCAGTTATTATCTAATTCAAGCACAGCATAACTGTGATTCAATTGCATATAGTGATCCTTGTTTTCTGTGGTTCAGACCTTGAAAATTGTGGCCCTGCTATCCAAATAATGTCCATCAAATCTAGAATGGATGGACTGGATCCAAACCACTGATATTTTATATGGCTTATAATCTGAGCCATCCAAGAAAATTCGTGCAAAACCATAGAGCCCAAATCAGATGGCCCAAGACAAGGCTACCTACTATTCCAGTTATTTATGGGATGAATAAACAGCAGAAACAAAATTTAACTACATAATTTAACAGCTTTTGTAAATCAACAAGCTGGCCTATGTTCTTCCAACTAGTCGGTCTAGTATCTTAATTAAATATAGCATGAACTAGTGAAGGGATATAACTGAATCTATCTTGTTGCTTTACTGGGTCATTTTTTCTTCACTTCGTTTTTGGTTCACCTTTCTTTTTCTTTGGATAGCTGGTGCTTAGGGTCATTGGCTTATAGAAGTTTTAGTCGTTCTAAATTCAGGCGTAGTTGAATATTTGGATTAATCACAGGTATGGCATTCCTCGTCCTGACCATCCATCAAGCTCAGGTGAACCAATTGAAAGGCCTGCGAAAAGAAGCAAGAAGGGCCGGATCTCATTCCGAGACCAAGCTGGTGGTGAACTAATCCAAGTGGTTGGTATTTCTGATGGGGCTGATGTGGGACCCAGTCCTGGTCCACTAGGAGTGAAGGAAGGTAGTCTAGTTGGTAAGTATGAATCTCTTGTGCAAGTTACTGTTATACCAAAAGGGAAGGAACAGCAAGGAGGTGGTGCTTCTCTCTCACCAAAAAGGGGTGGTGTCACAGAGAAATTACAAAGAGTGATGGATAAGGTAAAAAATGGTCCTAAAAGTGGAGAGGGAATTTATGATGGGATTTATGGTGACGCCGTGAAGGAGAAAGTGGGGGGTTCATCTTGGGCATATAAAGTGGGCAACCAAGATGATAAAGCAGAAAAAAATGTGGGAGATGGGAACGCTGATGACGATGCTGATGATTTGTTCGGTGATTAGTTAAAAGGAGAGAGGACAGTAGGGTCTTGAACATGTTTGATTTGAATTGGTGGGTTTTGTTCTAGGGTTACATTGAAACATGAGTGTTGGGTTCTTTCGACATGATCGTATGGTAGAACCGTTGTGCTCTGTTGTGATCTGAGAAATTTTGGAACTACTATTATTAGGAATGCCATCTTTTGGAATTAAAATTGGTAAGCTTTTTTCCCCTTTTTTCTTTTGTTATCCGTTTGATTTTTCCAAGGCCCGTAATCTGAGCTTTCATTGCCCCAGAGAATTTAATAAATAGCAACGATGGGTATTACAGAAAAATACCAAACAATTGAGCTGAGTTTTACTGGTCACCCCAAGTCGGCAAGTCCCAAGGGGAACATCTTTGTATCTATGCACTGTATTTTGTTGAAAAAAAAAGAAACGGGACAAGAAAAAAGATCAGAACGAATTATTTAAACAGAATGTGTACATTTTGATTGATTATTTAGATAGAGCGGTTCTCCTTGACCTTGAACTTGATGAACTCTGTAAATTTTATCTGTGAAGGCAAACTGCATATAACAAAGATATCTTAAGAACTAATATATGAATTGAACGTTGTACTGATTATGATTGATCATAGGTTTCATCTTCTCTCGTCTCTCTGCGGAAAGGTGTAATTCAAGTTTACAAAAACATTTTAGAAGCAACAAATTCTACTTATCTCTCTAACACATAGTTCAAGTTTACAAATTCATTTAAAAAATATAACAATAATAAAAAGAAACGATGAACTATGTATTAAGTTTACACTCTTAGTTACATGTACTTGCGGAATCCATTATTTCAGTTGTTAGTTATTATCCAGATTCCCGCATAATAACTACCGTAGAAAATACAGTTTATAACTCTCTTCTTTCCCAAGTTTAGAATTATTCAACTGTCTCTACTTCCCTCCCAACTCATTATTGTATTCTTCCAAGTAATTTGTTCTGTCAAAATGTAAAATGTAAAATGTAAAATACTATTTCTCCCTTTCACCCTTCTTTCTAGCATTCTCTCTCTCCTTCCCACCACTACCTTTCCCATTTATATAATGGCATACAATGAACAAAGCCCCATGCCGCCTCCACCTCGGTACGTGATGCTTGCGGAACAGGGTGGAACTGAGGGTCTACGCCCTCCTCCTAGTCGTAAAAACCTCCCCCGGTACCACGGAGAGCGCTCAAAGGGCAATGAATGCTGCAAGTGCATCTGCGGCTTCTGTTGTTTCCTCTTCATCATCATTCTTGCCCTTGCCGGTGCCATTGCCTACTTCTACATGATCTACAAACCACAAATACCATCTTATTCTGTTACAAATTTCTCGGTGGGCTCTTTTGAGTTCAAGCGGGAGGAACTGTCCCTTCATACGAAACTCTTCGTGTCAATACGTGCCGAGAACCCTAACGAAATGATTGGCATCAACTATGGGGAGGGATCAAGTATTGTGATAGCATACCGCAATAGCACTTTGTGCTCTGGTCAACTACCGGTCTTTTACCAGGGACACAAGAACGTGACGGTGATGCAGGTCACATTAGAGGGGACACACCCGTATGGATCGGGTCTGCAAAAAGCCCTCGAGGAGAGCTCAAATTCAGGTAGCGTACCACTTGATGTGTATGTACATGTACCTTTCTCGCTTAGGCTGGACACACTTGATTTGCGTGAGGTGAAAGTCACCATACATTGTGCACTTGTGGTAGATAGTCTCTCTCCTAAGAAAAAACCAAATATAGTGTCAGCAACATACAACGTGGATGCGGAGTTCTAGTGCAAGCTGTCATTGCATGAAGAGGAATTGAGGGGATAGAGGAGTTAGATTCCTTCAAAGCAATCTGAGTTGAAGCTTCTTTCAATATATAGGATGAGCATAGAGATCATTTTGTACAGGTTAGATTGGCTTCTGAGATCTGTTTTCTTGGTCTCTTGAATCATAGGATAGGACTTATTCTCAATTAATTAAACATACAAAATGAATAAGATCCTTTTATCTGTAAAGATTAAATTATTTCAATTATGAAGGGTTCTTTGCACCTTTTCTTAAAACATTAATCGTAATATTGATTCTCTTCCAAATGTTTTGGTCCTAGAATTTTTGTCTATTGATGAACTTGCTTAACACTGTTCATGAACCCTTTCCTAGTTTCCTCATCTAACCCTGCACACAACAAGGGAAAAAAATACCTTACTCAAAATGTAAACAACCACTCTTGAAAATTATCCTAAGCAGACTATTTTGAATAAGATTCACATAGCAAAATTCTGAAACTAAAATAATCTTCAAACAAAGCACGACACTGAACCGATGCGGGGTAGATTGTGCGACATGTCTTCACTTTGCTGTTCAGGCTTGCATTAGTACTGCGCGTCCTCCACGCCTCCCTTTCCCTTTTGATGCCTTCTAGCTCTCTTGTCCTCCTCCCTGTGTTGCTGGTTTCTTGCTCCATCCTCTATTCCTCTGCCCCAGTAATAGTATGGGTTTAATCTAATAAAGATGTTCGTTAATTAAATTTTAAAAATTCTTGGATTCACAATTTGACATTAATTAAAACAATTAGTTTGATTTGTTTCATATGTGCGCTGTTTGTCAAACTAATTAAGATTATTTTCTTTTTGAAATCGTAAAACTAAGACAAATTGTTTGCATATTGTCTAAAGACGCCTGATCAGAAAGTTGAAATAATTTACTAACCATCTAAAGAAAATATTTTTTGTCATATTGCTTTTGCAAGTTATCTTTGTATACTCACGAAAACTATTAAGTTACTGTGAGCTTAAACTATTTACTTTGTGTACATTTTTTGAAAGTTCAAAAACTTTGTATCAAATCTTATTTAGTCACTGAACTTTTAATTATATTTATTTAGTCACTGAATTTTGATATGTCTCCAATCATGTACACATATCAGAGCTTCAATGCTCTAATCATTTAGAGAGCTTCTTATTGGACTCAAAGTTCTACCAACTGTACTGAAGGTAGACTCTGAGGCCACTGTGGAGATTGGAACAGCCAAAATATTTCGAGTTAATCGAGACAAAACTGGATACTTGAGGGCTTTTAATTTCCACCAAGATAGAATATCAAAGTCTGCATCCACATTTGCTTCATCAAGTGGTTCAGACAGATATTCCTCTAGCTCTAACTTTGTTGCCTGAGAGCTCTTCATACCACTCAAAAAATCTTTTAACCCAGCTCTTGTATCACTTGTGATACTGGATGAGCTAGAGTTTCCCCTAATTAACAAAACAATAAGTGTGACATTCAGTCAAATAGGTCACTAAGTATGAAAGAAGTGTATCTCATGTGACTTGAGCTGCCAGTTTGATTTTGAGCTACTTTGGAGTATGCCTCCAAGTATTTTTTGAATAACTCATTTAGGCATGCCTTCAAGTTGGCAATGAACCTATCACAATCCTCTGATTGCAGCATTTTAAAGTAGTACTCAACCACAACCAATTTGCACCTATGATCAATAACACAACCAATGGCCAAAAGGACATTGCCACTGGTTTACGTTAAAGAATGCAAATTTTTTTTTTGACATAAGCAGGGCGGAGCTACATAGGTCCAGGGTGGATCAGCTGATCCATCCTGAAAAAAAAATTCAAAATTGATCATGTAACTAGAAAAAAATTCTGAAAAATAAGTTTATAATTTGAATATTTTTTAAAATATTCATGATTTTGAATCACTCTGGAAAAAAAATCAAAATGTTGAACCACCCTGAAAATTTTTCTGAATCCGCCCCTGAACATAAGTAGTCCTGAAATGGGATACCGATTTACGTTAAACGAAAGCAATTACAAAGTTCAAATACAGAAGATCTGTACTAAGGAAAATACAAACCATAACAGAAAGGCTAAAAACGACTACAAATTAAAGAGAACTACTGTCAAGACTTTATGTACCCAGAATGCAAATTCTCAAAGTTGTATATAACCCAAAATTATTTCATAACCACTAAAAAATGCAGATTATTGATTAAATATGTTACAAAGAAGGATATTTGTCGTAATTGAGTAATTTGGAAAGAGTTTGATCAAAATAAAAATTTAGAAGGCAACTTGTCAAAAACCCAAAATTCGTGGGATGTTGGATCATTACCCCCATTTAGAGCATGAAAATGAATCGGCAATATGTGTCCTTGGAACTTGCTAAATAAAGAAACGACAATTCCAGAAATTATGCGGCTGCAGAGAACCAGAGATAGCGATTTTAAAGAGAATAAAGTAGGGATTATGAAAACAAATGCCGGAAAAGATTCACATTTAATCATTTCACTGGTGGGGATAAAGATTTAGAGTATTATAAGATGCTATTGCTATCTTTACAATACTAACAGATTCAAACTTGAAAATATATACAGTTTTCAAGGATCCAATCTGGAAAGCAGTTAAAAGGAAACAAGAAGAAAAGCTCCAACAAAGGGGTGGTGGCGCAGTTGGCTAGCGCGTAGGTCTCATAGCTTCTGAGTAATCCTGAGGTCGAGAGTTCGAGCCTCTCTCACCCCAATATTTTTTATTTTTGTTGAGTATTGTCGCGCGTTGCATTTTCCAAAAGTGCATGTCATACCAGCAGTACATAACAATACTGAAATAGTTATGGTAGGAAACATAGCTCACAACATGGTGCTGTGCGGTACTTTTAACTTGATTTTTTCTATACTCGAATTCGATATATCTTATATCGAAATTAAATATATATATTTACTCAATAATTTGAACGATATTTCTCACGTATATTTATTTATTATAAGAGTTGAATGTACCATAAAAAATATATATTTTAATATGTAAATAACATTTAGTTTGAATCAATCGTTTGAGAACACCAGTATGCAAAACTTTTGTTTTACAAAGTTCAACAAAATAAATCCTTCTGAACTAATGTATTGTTTTACCAGAATGCAAATTCTCAAGAGTACTAATGTATTGTTTTACCCAGAATGCAAATTGATTTATTCTTCACAAAGTTTGATAAACCTTCAAATTGACAATCGTTTTTTTATCCAAAAAATATGGGAAACACCAGGACATCTTCGCCCGATAGTTGTCATGTCTCTACTTTGATTTTTTAATACGTGCTGATTTAGACGTTTCTATTCTTTAAATTTGTTATAGTTTTAAGTTTTAACCACGCGAGGTTGCTCTTTAGTCGCATGCTGAAGAAGCTGTCATACACTCGTATTTAACTACAAAATACTCTATTTACACATTCCTTTAAAGAAAACAAAGATGCACGCACACTTCTCATGATAAAAATTTCCTTCTGAATATTCTTTTATTTTTCCAGGTGAGAACACCAGTATGCAAAACTTGAGGACAGGGACGCACTCAGGACTCAGCCTTGAAGTAAAATAAATCTTACTTGCAACAAAAACTATTAAAAGTTCCTGAGGCAACGAGATGAAGCACAACCATGTCACAGTGAAATAGCGAATGAAGGGGCTACTTGTACCCTGACATGAATTATGTTGCACGGCTCCTTCATTTCTTAATGCGAAGTGGCTGCTCAGTTTATCTCTCTGCCTGTGGAACCTTTATAGTTTATAAGCAGGGTTGGCTCTGATTTCCTATTTCGTTTCCTTTCTTATTTTCCGGTAGTCGAATCAACTCAAATTTTCCCCGAGGAAATGTACTCACCATCTGTTATTTGAAAAGAAAAAGTACATGTCACTACTTTTCCATCAATACACTCAGCAAAGGAGTAATATACAAACGATGACATTTATGTTTCGGTATTGTTATGTACTGCTGGAATAAGAATAAATCTGCAATCAATGGTTTGATAGATAAAAAGTAAAGAACTCCTTTGCAGATGAATTCCAATCCGAACTTAATCTTAAGGATTCCATTTCAAATGAGGATGGATAGCAGTACGGGAACTGATTTGTGTTTATATATGCAAAGTTATTTGGAGGCGGCTAAATTGCATCTATGGACAATTTTGTGAAGCAAGAGAAATAACAATACCTTTAAAGAGATGTCCACATTAAGAGAAACACTCAACAAGGCCAGCTTAGTGCTGTTGCCAGTTGTGAGATAGTAGTTCATATGCTCATCAACAAACAGTTCGAGTTTTGGCCATGTTTTAGTATCTTCAGGATCACGCCTGTCATTTGATGTGGCCTGTTTAACCAAAAGAATGAAAACCCATTAATAGAAGTGACACTGATATAAAATGATCTGCAACAGCACTGGTTTTACTGTCAATTTTGTAATTTCTTTTTCCCTTATTTCTTCCATCTTTTCACAACCCAGAGTTAAAGTGGGCTAATTGACGCTAAATTTTGAGTATAGCAGACTTCATTTGCCAATTATGGCTTCATGATGCTCAAGCAAAGCCTTAACCGCAGAAACAATGGACTTGGAAACTTAGGTTAAAATCAACAGAAAATTTATCATACAATTCAAATCTGCAACTGTTTTTCAAAATTAAAAGAACTTACAAGAAGGCTTCGGATCTCATTTTCAATTTTCATAAAGAAAATCTCCAGTGCCTCAACACGGCCGGCACCTTGGCAACAGATGCATGGGTCACTGATCATAAAGGATACACTCGGCCTTACCTACAATATAAAGAATAACTGAGATAGCTGAAACCTTATCAACAACAACAACAAAGCCTTTGGTCCCAAACAGGTTGGGTAGGCTAGTCATGAAACCCAATAAATTAGGTTTCATTTCCATGAGAATGGATGAATTTATACAGTTGATCGTCAAGCCTATCACAACCCTCCTTTTCTCGGCTTGGGACAGTACAGGCAGAGTTTTTTCACAGTTTTTTTTACTGTTTATCAAATAAGAATTGTTTATCAAGCATGATATGTATCTTTTTATTTTCAACAACATTCTAATTTCAGGTATCCTTTTATCATGTGCTGTTCTTGTGTAGTATAATGAGCAGTGAGGTGGTATTATTATTGAAGCCCACTATTATCATGTGGGTCTCAACCTCATAATACAGATTCACCTCTCATAATGACCAAACAAATAGAATGGAAGTATGAAAGTGAGATGCATACCCTCTGCCTAGAAATTTCCATCAAACCTAGATCTGACAGTTCATGAACATCAACAATTGAACGATCTTGTTTAACTGCCGTTGTCATCTCTTCATATACCTTCCATTTACTTACTGATGCATGAAAGAGTAAACAAATAAGGACTTTTAGCTCAAGAGCATTGGTAAAATTATTACATGTAAAAGAAAAGCTTGAAGTCCTAGTAACTTACAGTTATCAGACATTTCAATGAAATTCACAACAATGATACCGCCAATATTCCTCAACCGCAACTCCCTTGCAACCTCCAAGCCAAAAACATATAAAACAGTAATAAAAGAATTAAAAAAACTCACAACAACATTAGTAGCTGCAGCAGCAGCAATAACAACAAAAAACTACAAAAAATAGAATAAAAACTAAATTTGCAGAATTTTGCAACTAACACCCTAGTATATGAAGAAGAGTACTCGTTCATTATCATGTGCTGTATACTGGAAAAATAACAACCAATGCCTTGCATATGAACAAGTAACAACTAACAAAGATTGATATATGGAAATAGTGATCTAATAAATTAAAAAGAGATGTTCCCCATTGCACCAAGTAGTCCTTTTTTCCAAGAAGACATTAAGCCAAGCAGATAAAATGTTGGATTCAAAGCTCAATTTATGTTTTGCTTTCATTATATTTAAATGTTGGGAGTTGAGCCAAAAGCCACAGTGCAAGGTTCTTGCAAACATACAAAATTTTGCAAGGTTTAATATCTCCTGGAATTATGCCTAAAAGTTTTCTTTTCCGAGCCTATCACAACCCTCCTTTCCGGGCTTAGGACCGGCTATGTAAAACATAAGCGGAGTTGGAGACTATGAACTGCAATCTACAAAAACTTAATGGGATCCACATGTAAACTTCCAACCAAATCAAAATACCATGAGAATACTCCAAATATGCCTTAATGAAAAGGTGCATATTCATACTTGTTTTGCAGCTTCTAGGTTGACATCAAGCGCGGCTCTATCTGCAGAAGTGCCTTCTCCAAATACACTGGAACCAACATTCACATCTATTGATACCAATGCTTCTGTCTGCTCTATCACTAACGAACCCCCGTTTGGTAGAGCAACCCTAATACATGGAGTTGCATACTTAAAAGTTAATACAGTGGAGCGTCAAGTAAGACCAACTTGGTTAAGTTGAGACTTAATGGGCAATTAAATCAAGGATTGATTGACTAAGTTGACACTAAACGACTCAAAGTAAGGATTAAATGCATATACGTTAGTCGTGACAAATTACATAAACTAAAAACTGCTTAGTATAGATTTGTGGCATAGTTAGATTTCCATGTATGAAATACTGGCTTAATATGATATCAGTACAAGCATGTATAAACTAACAATAATATAATATGCAATTTTTCAGATTATATAAGAGTCTTAATTGTACATCTACCCAATCAAAATGGTACAGTTCAATTTTATTAATACATATGAATGACATTTGTGCCAGATCACAAACTGCATCAATTTTGGTAATTACAGGAAGAAGGCAGCGTAGTTTCACACCTTTTGGAAAGAATGCCATTTATCTCTTCTTCAATTTTGTACTCGTCAAAAAGAGGTGTTCTTTTATCATATAGTTTGACCCTGTTACATAGCTCTGGGGCCATTTTTTGGAGATACATCACTACCTAGCAAATTAAAGAATAAAAATCAGTTTTCCCATTATTTGTTTATCACTTTATTGGGACATACACACAAATCTAAATTTTTTATTTTAGAAAAGCATTTTGTAAATCTAAGGTTGTCAAACAAGTTTTTTTCTGAATATAACAGATTCCTTTGTTAATTTAAATTTATCTAATTCATTGAGCGTGCTTAATTGCAAGTGCAATATAGTATAAACAATAGCAATTTATAAAGCATAGCAACAAACATTCACTTGCCTCGTCATACAAACGAGGAGAATCAACTACCATGCTTTTGACCTGAGAAAAATTCAGCCTGTTAGTATCATTTCGTTATGCCACCAAATAAGAAATGGATAAATAACCAGATGCACAACTCAATCATTGTTTCAACCAAAATTATGAATAATGAGAGCTTTAGGATCACAAATTCTTTTTGCTTTCTGTGACTAGATCACATTTAAAATGTTAATATGGATCCAAGCCAAACATAGATGATTGACAGAGGCTCTACTCATACAACACCAGATAGAAAAAACATTAAAATAACAAAGACAAAGCTTTTAACCTTCTGATTAAAATAATCTTGGACAACAGAAAGGGTCTGGTTCAAGGCACGGTGCAGTAACACCGGCACAGCCCCCGCAACACCCTTGTCAGCAGCAAGAGCTGCTGACTTGGCATGCTCAGTAATCTCCTTCCAGGTCATAAGCAGCCCATCCAGATCTTCTTGCAGCTCTTCCAATGAGTGACCTTCTGCTACCGTTCGTGCTACCAGGCCGAACCCTGGTGGCTTGCGCATCTTTTTAGCAATTTCTTTCAGACGTTTGCGCTCCAGCCCAGAAATTTTTAGTGACACGCCATTTATGTTATTTCGGGTATGCAGCACCTGAAGAATTTCTATATGTAATTTATTTTGCTGTTTATGTTTAAATATTAGCGCACTCCCTCCGTATTAGAGTAGCATTGGCATGTACAAGGTTCTTAAATTTCTTTCATATGTACTTCTTTTGGTATTTGAGGAGTATACTAACAATATGAGCCCTGAGCTGGTACACCCTGATCATGGTCAGTCCAAGAGCATAGTCAGGTGATGGTCATGTCACATTGGGTTTTCAGAACAACAGCAACAACAAAGACTTTAGTCCCAAACAAGTTGGTGGCAGGCTAGAGATAAAAACCAATCGGATTAGTGAAAAAAATAACATAGATGATAATATAACAAGTTAATATAGTATCAAGTATCAACAATAATAGTAATAACTCTTATAATAACAATAATAGTAAACTACGCTATAAATCACAAAAGTCTAAGCATGCGCTCTATGTCCCTAGCTCCGAATTAAACACCTATAATACTACCCCTAAATCCTAATTCCTAGGTCATGGTTCTCGTATGTGGACCGCTAATTTCCGCGCACTCCTATTTGAAGCCAACTCTTTGGATACACTTCATGCCTTCAAGTCTCTTTTTACTGCTTCCGCCCTCGTTAGTCATGACCTGAACCTTGCCTCTACTTGTACTCCAGACACAGCTTAAAATTCCACTAGATATGATTTAGTACGTCTCCACTAGAAATGCCCATACCATCTCAAGTGGTGTGGACAAACTTCCCTTCAATCGGTGCTACCCCAACCCTATCACTATCATGCATATCATCATTTCTAATTGGATCTTCTTGTATGACCACATATCCAACAAGTTAGCGATATAATACTACTCTTCAACTCTGCCTATGTAGTTTTTACATAGCCGGTCCGAGCCAGGAAAAGGAGGGTTATGCTTGGCGAGCCAACGTAAAAGTTAAGCCAAATTAGGTTTCCAGAACATGGAAGTTTATTCTATTCTTTCTTTCAGCTTGAAATTTAGGTCTCACAGACATTAGCCAGAACATATATGAAGCAAAATAAATAACTCTTTTAAAGAAAAAGAAATAAATCTGATAAAGTAGTACTAACCCAAAATCTACTTCTTAGTTTAGGATAAGGGGTAAGACTAGGGCCCTTCATGCCAAGTTCTTCTTTTACTACTTGAACTATAAGCTTTGTACCTTCTTTAACATTAGCCCAAGGATTCCTATTGACCTTTTTTTTATTTACAGATTTCAAAACCTCAAGCATGGAGTATGCAACATCAGCATCCCCCACCTCCGCATCCTCCCCAAATTCATCTTCCATACTCTCACCCTCGCCATCATGAACATTCTCCAAATCCTCCTCTTTATCCTCTTCTTCTCTCTCCTCTTTCCCATCTGCGGGATAAATAAATGGTTTTCTATGACGCAAAATAGCCAGGAAAGAGGGCTTTCTTATACCAATATCAACAAAAGCCCCTTTCATATGAGGCACCATATTGGTAATCACACCCAGGTATATATTATCCACTTGCACCTTATATTTAACTTTAACCTCTGCCTCATTTTGAACTGGCTCCAGCAAAAGCTCAACAGGCTTCCCTCCCTCCAAAATTGCAATCCTTTGCATGGTGCACGATGAGGAGTTGACTAGTATGACAGTGGACCCAGCATTAACCTCCTTTTGGGGACGCACAACAACTGGATCTATCTGTTCTTCTTCGACTTCTGTTTGCTCTTTAAGTAGTGAGGATAGTTTAAGCAGCATGGAGTCAATTAACCATGGTTCTTCTATAGGGCCATCTTTTTCTCTTCGCAACTTTGAGTTGATAATGTCAATGCAACCATTGTCATTGATCTGGATAATACCATGGTCATCTTTTTTGGTAGAGCCATTTTGATTTTCCAAAATCTTCTGCTCACCTGCCAATCACTGAGAGTAATTAAAAAATTCAGCATCATAAGAAAGAAATAAACAAACAAACAATTAAACAAATAAATGCAAAATAATCAAAATTGTAGCAGTTTCGTGGTTGGAATGGATTCATCTTTTGATTCAGTTTGTGGAGTCATCACAAGTGTCATGCAAATATTTCACATTCACTTTGAAAGCAGTTTCTAATAATTGGTGTTAGCTCCAGAAATCTGAAGTCTCCATCTAAAGACTCCAGTTATTGTGAATTCAGTCTTCACATCTTTGAATCAGCACCCCCATCAGTGTCATTATAAAGGAGAAATCCTAAAAAGTAAATTAAAGCAATCAAAAAAAATTTGAAGCACAATTCACTGAATAAATACCTGAAGAGAGATCCAGTTGGACTGGATGGATTGATGGAACTTTTGTAAAGCCTGAGCATGCTAGCCAAGATCCCCATGAAGGAAGGGGAAGCCTGTGAATCGACTCACGCATCCAACAATCCCTAACCCTAATCACCTCATCATCTCCAGTAGAGAAAGGAACAGAGAGAGAATACTCAGGTCCTGATCTCCATTCTATAGCTGAAGAGGTGTGTCTTTTAATATAGTTATACTTAAAGTTAATTCCCCATGGAACCTGAAAACAAACGTAAACATCAGTCAATTGGCAATGATTGACTGACTCTAATTTTTGGTCTGATGTTTCCAAAACGAGAAAATAATAGAAGCAGAAAGAAAATAATATTATGTTCTATTTGCAATCGAGCATCAGTATTGTGGCATCATACTTGTATTTGACTTTCCCACATATTGGTGGTGTGAAGCGAACGAGAGAAAGGAATAGCCAGATGTGGGTGCCAGCAGCCCAACTGAACTGGGTCGCCTGTTACATATATTACAAATCCATCTGCGATGTCGGCTTCTATGCTCCATAATACTGTACAATGTCCTTTACAAGCCACACCAGAAACGTCTGAAATAATATAAAACTCAAGTTGGTTGGTTTGATCTACATAACTCTGCAGGGATTACAAGATCAGATATAGATAGGATACAGTAGTCCTTCACAGAACCATTTTTTATTTTATTGACAAATGAACCAAATAGTTTGCATATAAACAAGTAACACACAAAGTAATAAACATTATTTAAGTAATGCTCTGCAAGTAAAAACAAGGTTAAGGGAAGGAAAAAAGTGACTAAACTGTCCCTAGTTTTTCCATATTTAATTCAAACAACATTCTATAAGTAGCTCAGGAAATTTGCAGTATATATATGATCCTGTTGACTTGAATATTTTTTACATAGCATTACGTAGCAAACATGAAACTAGCAAATTTGCCAATATTGAATGGAATACAGCTTCTACATAACTCTTATTTACTTTTGGGTGTTAGGTTTAAAGGTCACATTGGGTGTTAGGTTTAAAAGTCCAAATGTTATTACACACTATATAACAGACTTGTTAATCGGATATTAGCTCAACAAAGGATGGAATTGCTTTGCTCACGTCATTTTGTAGAGATGATAATTTGTCCAATTTTTTGTATTGTGGACAAATTTTGGGGAAGGCTGAAAAGATTCCCAAGGGTAATTACCCTTCTTTCAAACCTCAAGGAACCCCCTTTGGAAAATCAAACTGAGTGGATGGGGCATTGGGATGGAAATACAATTTGAGTGCAGGAGTGTTGATAGATGTACGAACTTATTTTCTTTAATGAGAACTGACGGTACATTTTTCTCAGGAAATAAAGAAGGAAAAAAAAACATCTACAACATCCAAAGCAAACCTTATATAAGTTACCCAGAAGTAACTAAGTGGTTTGAAGGGCATCAAAGATGTAGCCTTTTTACAGATATAGAATATATAATTAGTTAGTAAATACATAAAAAAAGGCATGCAGTAATACCAGATCTTTGAGATGTAGATGTAGAACAGAAGGAATGAGTCTGGAGAGCGAGATGGGTGGTACCAACATTATCCTTTGATTGAGTTGAATAACTGATATGCATGTATAACGACAATGGAATTGGTTAGCCTTATGTCAAAACATATAAGCAAATTAAGTACCAATTGGAAATATATGTGTGAAGTAGTGAACATTAGGATTTAAAAGTAGTAAATTTGTTCGGGTCTGAGTGGAACCGATCTTAAATATATATAATTAGAAGTGAATAGAATTAGAAACTATCAGAGAAAATAAATAACCTTGTAATCAGACGAGACAAACTGGAACAACCAAAGAAGCTGCGGCGGGCATTAAAGGGAAAGGAGAGGTGCGAAAAAGAATGGCACACAATCTCCGTGGGAGCCCCTCTCTTAGAAGGAGAGAAGAATATGCTAGAGAATGGAAATGGCGGAGGGCAGAGAGAGACTGTGGCCATGGAGATGGCACTGCATATCAATTGATTTCTCTTTCTTTTCTGAGGTTTTTGTAATTGGAGTGACTAGTGACAGATTCCCAGCGAGGGTTTCAGTGGGAGCGTAAAATTGAACAGATAAGATTAAGAGAAGGAAGACTTTCGTAGACGGTCCAAATATGCGGAAGTTTAAAAGATACGGTCGAAAACACTCTAAAATTTGGGACCGTATACGATCAGCCGTTCAGACTTAAATAGACGATTCAGATTAAACGGATGCAAAAAATATCCGTAGAAAGCGATGCAGAGAGCACCGATAAAGTTGGACGCAGCGGACATTGTTTCCTAAATATTTAACCAACAATTAAGAACACAAGTAATACTTATGGTTCGATGTCATGAATGAAGAGATGAAATTCATGTACGACAATAGCATTTAGAATATTGTTCTATTGTCTAAAGATAAAAAAATTGTTGATTGCAAATGAATTTTTAAGACTAAGCGAGATTCTAAAGGCAATATTGAAAAATACAAGGCATGTTTTGTCGCAAAGGATTTCATACATAATAAAACATTGATTATAAGGAAACTTTCTCTTCGGTTTTATCGAAAGATTCCTTAAGAATTATATTGACACTGGTAGCACATTATGATTTAGAGCTTCACCAAATGATTGTAAAGACAGTATTTCTTAATGGTGCCATTGATGAAACGATCTATATGAAATAGCTAGAAAATTTTGTGATCGGTGATCAAAAGTCTATGCAAGTCGACTCAAGAAATTCATTTATGGGCTCAAACAAGCATCTCGACAATGGTATTTGAAATTTCACAACATAGTTAGCTCATACGAATTCGAGTCTAACTTAGTTGATGAATGCATATATCTTACGTTCAGTGGAAGCAAGTTCACTTTTATGGTCTTATATGTTGATGGCATACTGCTCCCAAGCAACGGTAAGAATATGTTGCATCAAATCAAGAACTTTATATTTTGTAACTTTGAGATTAAAGACCTTAGTGATGCTTCATTTATTTTAGAGATTGAAATAATAAGAGACAGGTCTCAAGATACTCTGAGACTATCTCAAAGGAATTATATCGATAAAATGTTGAGCAAATATTGCATGAAAGACTGTAAATAAGGTGATACACCCATAGCTAAAGGAGACAAATTTAGTCTCGCACAATGTTCCAAAACTGATTTAGAAAAAGATGACATGAAAGGCATCCCCTACGCGTCTGTTGTAGGCAGTATCATGTATGTGCAAGTATGTGATAAGTGTGTTTCATATATATAAAATCTAAGATTTATTTTGTGAAATCAACCAAAATTCATAGGATTTTATTTTATTTGCCTTTATTTCGTACGAGTTGGAGATACTTCCCTACTTTTGTGCAATTTTAGTGCAGAAATCAGAAATAAAATTCAAAGGTCTTGTGCCAAATCGTAGAGCTTGTCCTTAGATTCACAACGCATTTTGAATCGTCAAATTCATAGTTCGGATGAAGGAGATATGACAAAAATATGAACTATTGCCCAATGAGAAATCGAGTTGCTGACCTCAAGATATTTGTTGCGGGGAGCAAGGTTGGCTGGGCCTAGAGGAGAGTACTTTGATACCTAACCAAAAAAACTGAGATCCTGGACCATTGGAGCAGTTGCGGGGAGCAACAAAAGTGTTGTGGGGTGCAACATTAGATCACAAGAGAGATAGCACATTACTTAGCCAATCTTCAATGTGCAGAGAAAATGTTGCGGGCTGCAATGTCGTTAGGGTGCAGAGGAGAAACAAGGGTACTTAACTAATTTTTAGTGTGCAAAAGAGATATTGTGGGGCGCAACACCCCTATTGCGCTGGGTGCAGTGGAGGATACTAAGACATTTGCAGAAGTGTAGCAGAGGAGAAAGGACATGTTGCAGGGCGCAACACCCCTGTTGCGGGCCACAAATGCGCTTCCTTGACACGGAGTTGGCACCCTTTGGAGGAGATACAAAATTTGAACTGCAGAAAGGTTTAAAACACTGCATAAACGCATCATGGTGGCAAAAGTAGGTGTGTTTGGCAACGCATTTAAGGAGTTGATCAATGGGGGAAATGGTCTTTGCGGGTACCGATGTTGAGTTTTCGATAGTCTATGCACATTCTCCAACCGGTTATAAGCCTAGTTGCTATCAATTTCTCGTTATCTCCTTTGACAATTGTGGTACCTCCCTTCTTTGGCACCACATGCACGGGACTAGCCCACTTTCTATCTGAAATTGGGTAGATGATATCCGCATTCAAAAGTTTATGAATTTCCTTTCACACTACTTCGCTCAAATTGGGGTTCAACCTCCTTTGCGCTTCTATCCTTGGTTTGTGATCATCCTCCATCATGATTCGGTGCATGCAAATTTATAGGTTTATTCCTTTCAAATCCTCAATAGTGTACCCGGTTGCTTTACGATGTTTCCTCAACTCACAAAGAAGTTTATCGATTTGGTCTCGGTTGAGGGTGGCATTGATGATTACCGGGTAAGTCTCATTGGATCCTAGAAACTCATAGCGCAAAGTATATGGTAACAACTTTAATTCGACCTTTGGAGCATTATTTGGAAATGTGTCAAGCACCTCAGCGAATTCTGGGATTTGTTCTGCTGAAAACACGAGTTTTGGGGCTGAATCAGAGTCCAGGGCTGGGAGTGAGACTTGAGCAGCCGATTCAGCACTGGAGTGCTCTTCTTGCGGCTCGCAAAGAGTCTGTATTTGTCTTGATTTCTTCAGAATTTTCTTCCAGGTTTGAATCTTCCAAAATATAATCTAATTGCCCTGCATTTCTTGCTGAAAATACCTCTTCTTGAACCAGTGTTTCGCTCACATCGACCCTGAAAATAGACATGTCATTAGAAGGGTATTTGAGAGAATGGTTAACATGAAAGGTGATCTTTTCTTCACCAATCTTGAAGGAAATCGTTCCTTCATGAACACCAATCACCGCCTTAGCGATATTCAAAAATGGTCTTCCTAATAACAATGGAGTTTGTGAGTCTTTCTTCGTGTCAATAATGACAAAATCGATCGATACAAAGTATTTGCCAATTTGAATAGGCATGTCCTCTACGATTCCAATTGGTAATTTGACCGATTGGTTCGCCATTTGCAAAGAAATTCGAGTTGGCCTAAGTTCGCTTACTCCTATCTTATCAAAAACCGACTTGGACATCAAACTCACACTTGCACCCAAGTCACACAATGCTTTCTTAAATTGCACATTTCCAATTGAGCCCGGTATTGCAAACTTACCGAGTTCGTCCAACTTTTTGGGCAAATTGGTCAAGGTTACCACTTGAACTTCTTCTAATCTATGCCTATTTGAAAGTATGTCCTCAAAGAACTTGGCATAGATGGGCATTTCAGTGATTATCTCGGTAAGGGGCAAATTTATGTGCAATTGTTTCAAGATCTCTAAAAATTTTGAGAATTGCTTCTCGGTCTTTTCTTTATTCTTAGAGAGTGTAGAAGGAAAAGGAGCATACATGTGCGGTGGTACATAGCGGGGTACCTCCGTACTTACCTTAGAAGACACATCTTTTGTTGTGACATCGGATGGCCTTGAAGATTCCTTTGAGGCTTCTTCCTCGATTGTGGAGATCTCATCATCATATTGTTGCTTTTCACCGCTCGTAGGCTGCTCATAGCAATTATATGGATGGTTGGATCCTCATATTGAGTTTCGCTTCAGAGAGTGTGACGAACCACTCTCACATCTTTTGGATTTAGGTCCAATTTAGGTGGCAAAGTACCCGGTGAACGTGCAAACTGAGAGGCTTGTTGAGCCACTGGGGTTTCAAGAAGCTTGTTTTGAGTGGTTAACAAGTCTACCTTGGTTTGTGTGGCCTTTAAACCTTCTTTCAATTCCTCAAATTTCTGGTTTTGTCTTACCATGAAAGCCTCTAGCATTAACTCTAGGTTTGACTTTGGTTGAGAGTTGCTAGCAGAACCTTAGTTGGAATTTTGCACATATTGCTTGGAACTGTACCCTTGGTTGCCATACCCTTGGTTTTGGCGATTAAAATCTTGATGACCTTGGTTGGTATTACCTTGGACGTATTGCGTATCATTTTATTTCCAACTGAAATTTGGGTGATTCCTCCACCTCGAGTTATATGTGTTTGAGTAGGGATTGTTGGTAGGCCTAAAATTGCCTTGGTTAACAACATTAACATCCTCAATTACATCATTCCCTACACCAAACCCACAATTGATGGTCAAATGGTCTATACCACCACAGAGATTACAAGGGGGAGGAGAATTTACCGACTTGACGCTTAGCTCGTCAATTTTGAAATTCAATGCAGCAATTTCGTCGGCAAGCTTGGTGTTTGTGTCCACCTCTCGCACTCCTTTGTGTAGCAACACCGGTGCATCTCGCGAGTTGTGCCACTGGCTTTGATTCAAGGCCATGTCATCAATTAGTTTGAAGCCATCCACCATTTCTTTATTGACCAAACTACCCTCAGCAGCCGCATCTAACATTCCCTTGTCATGAGGCATTAGTCCAGCGTAGAAAATTTGAAATAGAGACCACGACTCAATACCTATTGGTCCCATGTCTCGGAAATTGATTCATCGGCCCACTGCTGAAAGTTGTGTATTTGGTGTCGAATACTATTGGTTTTCGAGGGTTGGAAGAATTTGTTGAGGAAGACATTGGCGATCTTGGGCCATGTGTCCATATTCTCCAGTCTTTGCCCACGTATCCAACTCTTCGCTTTTTCGGCTAAAGAGAAGATGAATGTCATCCGCTTCAAATAGTCATCCGAGATAGTACCGACCTTGATGGCACTGCAAATATCCTCAAAATTAGCAAGGTGCTAGGTTGTGTCCTCATGTGGCAATCCATGAAACATATGCCTTTGTACTATGATGACCCATCTCGGTGGAATTTGGTATTCATCCGCTGGGATATTTGGATCGATGTACCCCAAGTGGATTTCATCCACTCTTGGAGCAGTGTAGTTCCAGAGTGGACGATTCGGATCACCCATAGCCTGCGTTCTTGCTAGTGCGGCAACCCGTTCATTATGAAGTTCTTAAGCAATGCGGTCTCGTTCCGCACGAAGGGCTGTGAGTTGCTCCTCGAGTGTTCTTTGACTTGCCATGTCTAAAGTACGTGCAGTGAGGTTGAGAAAAGGCCTTCTTGCTGGCTTTTTGTTCTTCGCTCGTAGAAGAGGCGTGTAGATCTTTGGTTAGAGAACCTCTCGACTAAATCAGTGACTTTCGGAGTCGAAGGTTCTTTTTCCAGATTTCAAATCCTGCAAGGAAAATGAAAGTTTGGCTTAAGCAACAAGAAAAAGAATAAATTAAATGTAAAATAAAAAGAAAAAAAATCTAAAAGATACTGTTGTCCCCGGCAACAGCGCCAAAAACTTGATCGATTCTTTGTGTGTTATTATCGATCTAAGTTTTAAACCAAAAATATCGACTTTAAAGGTTGCAAGTATACAACCTAATCGATGCGATACTTGAGGTATTGATCCCACAAGGACAACAATGATCTTCTAAATTGAAATATGTAATTAAAATCTAAAGGTTCAGAAAAATGGTTTGGTGATTTCTAATTAGATATGTGATCAAAGATAATGAAAAAAGGTATTTGATCAAGATAAAGAAGGATTCTAGGATTTCGGAATTCTCAATTCGCTTATTTGAAAAACTAATGAGATTGTTTCAATTGTTCGATTTAAGATTAAAGACGATTAAATATAATATCAAAGAGGGTATTAACCTTTTTAATACTATGCCTAAATCAACTCGGTGTTACATCCGCATGTTACACCAATTAAATCTAGGTTTTAGGGCACAAGTCTAATTAAGGTTTACAAGACAATTTGCTTAGCAATTATGCATTTCACAAGTCACAAGAAACCTTAATTACCATCTAAGTTTCTAATCTTTCCCCTCGGACTTGATTATAACTTAGTGTTTCTTTTGGTCTAAGGGACAATTCAAAACATTTCAATTTCAATCCATCAAGCAAGATTAGAATTAAATCAAAGAAATAATAACATCCAACAATCAATTTAAGAAAAGTATAAGTTTACAAGTAAGTTTAATGAAGTATCCCTTAGCCATAGAGAGGGGATTAGCCAAACAAGGAGGAGAGAAGAAGATAGAATCCGTAGACACTAATCTCTAGTCTTGAACTTCCTCTCTTTTCCCCCTTCTTTCTTGCCAAGATCCTCCTCTCTTTCTCCAAACTCTGTCTAAAAGGTGTCTAATTCGAAAAAAATAGAGAGATCCCTCCAAAAATAGATTCAAATTCTTTTAATATTTGAAGAAATTTGAGCTTCAGACGCCGACTTTGCGGCCCGCAATGAAGTCATTCCAAGCATCTTCTGTCTCGAGACTTGTCTATCCTTGCGGCCCGCAATGAAGGCCTTGCGACCCACAAACAACACAACTCAATTGGCTATAACTCTGGCCCTGAAAATCTCCATCTTTGCGACTTCAGTTCATTAGTGAGCTACTATTGTTTATATCTTTTGTTTTTTCAGTATTTGAATGGGGATTTTTGCGGCCCGCAAATTGGTGCAAAAATGCACCATTCTGTGCTGCTTGGCATGAAGAGTCCAATTCCGGGGTTCTTTTGGCTAGAATAATATTGTACCTGCATGATTGAACAAAAACATAACAGTACCACAAACTTGCATATTTTCATCATGAACTAAACAAAATTAATTAAAAGTAACACAAGATTTTGGTCAAATAGCATCCTAAATCCTAGCTAATGATATATATAAATCGGGCTTATCATGTTTGAAGGCCTTTATTATCAAACTATGTCCAATACACTACTCTGAACAAGCGAACACTCGGGTTATTCGTCGGTGCAGTAAACCACTCAATTTTGGTACCTAATTTTGATGTGTGTATGGCAATAAGCAGCAGATGAATTAAATTATAAGCTTGTCTTCATCCTCCAAATAATTGTGCGACTGCAATCTCCTTTGTCTGTCAATATTTTTGATAAGGTGCCTCAGAACTATATATTTGTTCGATTGCAACCTTGACATTCTTTATTGTGAACCGCACGTTGCCTTTGTCATTCTCTCGAATTATAGAAGCCATGAATGTGGAAGTTAAGTGCGGATGCTCCAATTTATCTCTCGGCATAACACCCTCATGAAGACCATGCCATGTGTTGATTACGAAGGCATCATCACTTGACCTTCTCGTGACATATAATCTCCAATGGCATTCTTGATCGATGCACTAAACAGTATACACATTTGTATTAGACTTTTTCACACGAAACGTGCTATTTACGTTGATATGAAAATCATGCACGATCCATTTGAGATAATCACTGGTACAAAACACTGTCCCACTGCCATGTCATCTTCCTTGACATATTCATACTCGTCAAAGTCATTTCCCTCACCAATAATATCCATGATCGCATTTATATCGTTTCATGAACCAATCAAATGTAAATCCGATCTATCCCTCAATGACCATGATGTCATGCTTAAAGGAAGCTCATTTTCCTCATTATAATTCGGGTCTTCGTACGGTGTGAAATCCATATCCATGAAGACATCATCACCACATGTGTTACTGGTTCGGTTTGGATCTTCAATTACTAAAACCTCGACACGTTCCTCCGAACTAATACCATCCAACCCAATTTCAAAATTTTTAATATCATATTCTTCTTGGACTGAAAGATTTCTATTTGAGGTTGGAATTGATTCATAAGAGTAGTACGGAGTTGGGTCATCAGGCATTGGAACAAGTTCATGCGTGCGGTTATACTCGCAAAACCACAATTTAGACATTGGAACGGGCTATTAGATCAACAAGCAATTCAACCATTGACAAGCTTCTTGATAACACTAAATGGTTAACCACTAACCTCCATGTATCATTAGTGAAAATTTGTAACTCGGAATAGAACATTACCGAGGACGTGAGATGTAGTCGCACATTGAACCTAGTCGAGATCTCTAAATCATGCACCAGAAAATACCCAGGCATTGATAGAGCTCCGTCTTCAACTCATCAAGAGTGATGTTGTCATGCACCAGAAAATTACTCATAGCCTTTCTAGAGTATTAAACATTGCACAAACCATATTTCCGGTGAAGAAATTAATTGAGAACATGTTTTTTGGAAGTTTTTTAGAAAGAGTGAATTTAAGATTTAAATTTTGAGGACTTAGGGTGAAAAATACGGCATAATGGAGAGAAGAGAAGAAAGAAAGGGGAAAGAGAGAAGAGGAAAAAATTAGTTGGAAGGAAGCATTAAATCATTCGAAAAATTAGGGACACTATTGTGCGCCCCTAATTGGTTCTTGTCATTGAATTGTGGGTCCAAAGCATTTAGTTTGATTGGCAATAAATGTAGATGTAGGCATTAAATTCTCACAAAACTTAGAGGGCAAATGTTAATAGCGCCCTAAATAATTTATCTCACTGAAATATGGGTCCAAGTCGTTAGGTTAGAAAGTTAGACAATCAATTAATGAAGAGGCAGAAAAAAGGAAAGAGAAACTACGAGCGATATTAATACTAGCGCTCCTAGTTGGATTAAAAAATGGGAGATCTCGGTTCTTTTAGAATCAATTCATCCATCTAGGTGTGCGACTAACAACATCGCCTCTAATAAAATGGAAAAAATAAATGATCTAGCAGGATTCAAACTCAAGTCATTCCAAACTAAACACCTCAAGCAATTGCACCCCGCCACTAGGCCATTTGTATTTCTCGTATTGTATGAAATAAAAATTATACTTAAGACTACTTTTAATATGACAAAAATTATTATCGCTATATTACTTCTATCATCATTATTATTGTTATCATTGTTATTATTACCATTATTATTATTATTTTTATTATTATTATTGTTTTATATAAATAATATTATTACTGTAACAACTTTTCTTATTTTCATTATTATTTTTATTATCACTTTTCATATTTTCATTATTATTTTTATTCTCATTATTATTATTATCATTGTTTTTACTATTATTATTATTACTAAAATAAATTATTATTAACAAAAATAAAAATAACATGTAATCTCAAAAGAGGCTCTACTAACAATAGAGCCCCTAGTGGAGGATAGTTCTGCAGCCAAGTTGGCTCCATACAAGGGGAAAAATTGAGGAAGAGAATAAAACAATGAATGAAAGTTAGGGGCACAATTAACAATAGTGTCCCGGCTATTTGTAAAAAAAAATTCAAAGACGCTAGTAGGGGTGTCAAACGTGCACAAAACTGTGCCGTCGCATTGAACGTTTCGTTGGTTCACGTAACAAAGAAAATTTGTGTTGCACGTTTCGTTTAGCACGAAATGTGAAATTTCACGAAAATTGTACTGGAACGTAAGAAAATTTGTTTGCGTTGCACGTTTCGTTCGAGCGAAACGAAACATAACAACGTAACATGTTGTTGCGTTGAAGGCCCTAGACGCCAAGCCATTCAATTATATATTAAGGCCCACTATAAAAAATTTCCTCTTACATGCAGTCTCTTCTGTGAATCGATGGCTGGATAGTGGATACTATACGATAAAATCACGCATTCGCGACTGAATAGCTAAACAAAACACTTATATTTTGTCAAGTTACTTAAAATACATTCCTTCAAAACATCATTACTCGTTTTGTAAGTGAATGCTCGTGGGCAAATTCAAGTTGGCTAAAATGCTGACGAGATTTTAGATCTTCCCTTCTTTTGGCAAGATGGCTACATATAAACATCACATCAGTTGCAAATGACCGAGTAATTTAACGATAGCTAATTAAAATGACTTTTAAGAGCAAATTTAATTTTTTGTGAGCCCAAAAATGAACTCAGAGGCCTTTAATAATTAATAATAGAGGTTGGAAGCTTCAAAACCCTCATGTATAAAAAATTGACCTGTTTATGACTATATGATCAACATCTTAAATATGGTTTGCAATTGTGTTTTGACTCGACAAATTGTTTATGACCTGATACTAACTATACAACTATCCAATCAACATCCTACTTCGCGTCAATTTAATTCAAAATAAAGCACTCTATGGATAAAGTTCTTGAATATGTAATGAACAACATAACCAAATTTCAATTCAAGTCCTCAAACTGCAAAAAAGTTTGGGGTACACATCTATTTTTTTTTTCCAATTTTACATATTATAATAAATAAATAAAATCATGATATCGATAATTCAAAAGAAATCCCATCATCAAACCCCTCTCTCTCTCTGCAGTGGCTACCGAATTGAAGTTACAAATTAAAAGAAAGATTGGCTACAATACAACGCTGACAAAAAAACACTGCACTGATAAGTACCTCATACCACCAGTAGCATCCGAGCAGCTGTACCAACATACCATCAGCAGTATTCCAGCATACAATTAAAGAGCTGTACCATTGAGAGAGATTGACTCTCACCCTCATCGTTTTATCATAAAAAAAAGGGCTGCACCATGACATATAGATGCATCCATACACTCTCTTCTACTCTTCTTTTCATTTTTTTTCAAAAACTTCACAGCAGCGCTCTCTCCTCTCTCTTTGTTTCCTTCTTGAAAACTTAACAGCAGGTCAGCAGTTGCCAATGATGTAACAAACTCAACCTCGATCTTCCAAGAACAAATTTGCTTAGCAATCATGCATCTTGTATTAAGTAGATAATGTGAAAAAAAAAATAAGCAACAATTGCATTAAAAATTAGGCCAGAACCTATGTCTCTAATATTCTGTTTGTCTGCTGTCATTCTTCTTTTATCGAAATCACCTTTTATGTGTTGCCATCCTTTTCGCCTCTTAGTGGTGTCAGCTCAAATGTCCCCCAAGAAAAGCCACTTGCTGTCTGTTCATCACATACAAGCTTTTGTTTAATGTCAGAATAAAAACAACTGAATAATGAGGTGCATTTTCAATAAAAAGAAAATTTTCCAAAGGTTGGGGACAGCTTAGCATCAAAAGTTTGTGTTAAATATAACATATTAAATTAACATAAAAAAGAACTAGGTGTTTTTTCAATAGAAAAGGACGGGATCCGTTGACAATGGTTGACTTGACAAACTCGACAACATTAAAAAGGAAATCTTAAAGAATAAAAAAAAGTTTATAGACGTATTCTTAAATAATGATTGACTATGTTTGAAATTTTATTCATAATTTGAGTATAATTCATGCAACTTTAAGTATAATTTGACAGTCAAAATTGCATAAATTTTGCAAGTCTAAATTTAATGGTCTTTGATGAAATATCAATGACATTTAAATTGCACAAAACTTGAAAGACAATCAATTATAACTTCAAAATATGTCTATAAACTTTTTTTATCTTTAAGAATTTTAAGAATTGTTTTGAATTTTATAGAAAAAAATATTGTCAAAAAATGTGAAGTTAATCCTTGCCAATGGATCCCTAATATAAAAATGAAATGAAATAAGTGAATTAAGAAGCTTTGCAGGGTGATTTGAATTCAGTTCTCCATGGCCCCAACAGATATCAACCAACTTCTAAAAGTTGAAAATGTAGAAGTTCATCAAGGGGAAAGTTGAGCACATATACACCTCTAACATGATCCTAACTTTTAGAGATTGAGTTAAAATCTCCAGTTTTGTTTTTCTCTTGCCCAGTGCCTGCTTTCTCGATGTCATGTATTCACACAAGTGTGAATCCACCTTTAATGAAAACCTCGGCCACGTGTTTGACTTTCTCGGGTTAGGTTTCTCATTTGATATTGCCTGTAGCAGTAAACATTCTTTTAATAATTTTACTCCAATACAAGAGAAAAAAAATAAGTTACACAACTTTTGGCTGGTGAATTATTAGTGAGTTTAAGGTATTGAGTACTGACAATGAGTTGCTCAAAATGAAGACTAAAAGAAGCCAAGAAAATTGAAACCAAAAAAGGAAAAAGAAAAGAAAAGACAGTTCTACTAATTTGAGACTGCAATTCTAAAGTAAAGCAAAACTAAAACAAGAATATTTGCAAATAAACGGAGATTTCTATTTGTATCTAAGACACAGGACCCTTCAGTTCTCTTTTCAAGCTATCATTCAAATCAAGGAATATTGTGCAGAAGATGACAATTTACACTAACATTTTTCATCTTAAATCAAATAATTTGTGAACCTGGTATATGTACATTACTTGTCAGTTACCACCTATCGGTACCCACAGTAATTCAGAATCATATGCAGGAATTCTAAACGCTAGCTGAAAGCATAGTGCTAAGTCTGTATATTTTGAAATATGTTGAATTGTGGTTACAATTCGCAAAAGGACCATGCTGAAAATTAAGTATATCAGAAAGAAAATTGGGCATTGTTGCTTACAAGAAAGCGTAAAATTTCACGCTCTATTTTTGAAAATGATCTCTCTAAGGACTCCACACGGCCAGTTGCATGACAACATTTGCATGGTTCACTTATAGCAAATGAATCATTGTGATTCACCTGCACAGGAACAAATAAAAATAATCACAAGAAATCAGCTTCATTTCATGGGGGTGACAAATTTTCTCTCTTGCTATATCGTGAATGCTGAAGTGCTTTTGCAAATTACCATAATTTAGATTCAATATATCAGCCAACATGTTAATTGTTGTCTGTAAAGATTCCGAACTGCTAAAACTTAGGTAAATTCAAGCAAAAGAAATTGACCAAATCACCAAGTCTAGTGGTGGAAGGACAAATTTATTACCTACACACATTTTCCATCACATTATTTTAATGGTTCAGCGTAAATTGCATATAATTCAAAAAATATAGAGTTGTTCATTGCAAATAACCAAGCACTGAATCAAGAATAACATTCAAAATGAAAGAAAAATTATAACAAACCCTTTCTCTTGTTATTTCCATCAATCCTAGACTTGATATTTCAGAGATTGCCACTTTAGACCTATCCCTCTCTACTTCCTTCTTCATTTCTTCATACACTAACATCTTATTTGCTGAAAATAAAAAAATAATTACTCTTTTTTTACAAAGTCTTCCTCTTATGGTGCCCACTCCCAACAGCCAGCACAAGGCCAAAGTGGTTAAAAGAAAAAATTTCACTCTACCAGTTGGTTTTTTCTTTCTTTTTCCGAAGGAAACAATATCTGGAGCAGATCCAGTTGTAACGGTGCCCTCGATAGTGAGTATTAGTTAAAACAAAACATAAAAAAGAATCACATTTGCTATACTGTATTGTTGGAAACAAAACAATCATAAAAGTAGCATTTGTACGTACAATTATTAGCCATGTCAATGAAATCCACAACAATAACTCCACCAATATCTCTTAGGCGCAATTCCCGTGCAATCTATTATAACAAGCAAAAGTTAATTTTCTTTTTACAATGGCCAATGGTAACCTGTATGGTATTACTCTAATCAGCCTTACTGTATTTCCTTTTTGTGTGCTTCAGTGCTCTTGTTTGTGTTGGTACTTGTTTGGTAGATGTAATGGTAGTATGGTACCTGTGATTAATTATAGAAAATCTATTGGTAAACTGTCGATTCAAGTAAGGATTACCATACCACAAAGTACAGGAAACAGTACTAAGGCTCCTGTAACAATTTTACTAAAGCACTATTTTATCAGTCGTGAACTATTAAGACTTAATTAAGCTTTAAAGTGATTAATCACGCAATTAATAGGACCAAAACCAAACAATTATCCAACAAGCATTGGTTAACCTTGGTAAGATCCCACCTTATCTGTCGGAGACTTTACACGTTACCTGCTTAGCAGCAGCGAGATTGACTTTGAAAGATGCTTTCTCTTGAGATGTTCTATTTTTACTTGTACTCCTCCCACTATTCACATCTATCGAGAAAAAGGCTTCAGTTTGTTCTATCACCAAAGATCCACCATCTGGCAGTGGTACACTAAGAATAAAATATTATATATATGTCAGAATGCTGTCTTGTACAAATAAAATTAGAATTGACATAAGTTGGTATTGGATTGAATTAGTATTTTTTTATTGATACTCTGCGGTTGTAAACTTCTATTCATCTTGTGTTCATAGTCAGTTCAGAAACAAATGAACTAATCAAAACAAACTTCTGTTTGATTGGTCTCTTTTTTTTACACTCAATCAAATCCCACACCCATACACATGCCCATTCCCTCCTCCCACCAGCACAAAAGCTGAAACACGCAGAGGAGAAAGAACCAGAGTTATCAGAACCAGACCGGACTGCCTCAGTTGGACCGGAAAAAATGAGACCTGGGCACCTGTCCAGCTCGGTTCTGAAAAGGATCGTTTACACTATTAAACCAGTCAAAACTGGTTTAACTGCCAGTCTTTTGTCAAAAGATCACTGAACCATTTCGGAAAAAATCTGGGTTTTCCTTATATCGGATACTTTTTGTTCTTTCCTTCTTGTCTCTTCCTCATTTCTTGTGTGAATTCATTCTTACCATTTTTACTTGACTGGTGAGATGTAAATAAATAAAAATCTACGCTTTGGAGCAAATCAAGGTACTTTTTCTAACTTGGTATTCATCGATCAATCTTTTATTCTCTTCACAAGAATACTTAAACTGACAAGACTCAAGCTTCAAACAAAAAAATGGAGATAAGTACTCTGGTTCATGTTAGTAAATACAAGCTGTATAATCTCATATATCAATCAATTTAAGTTATAAAGTAGCACATGGAATTGGAAATGGTAATATTTCATTGGATGCTCTCCACATATTTGATAAAATGCCCTTAGGCCAAATTAATTTGAACTTACTGACAGAAACACAGTTTTTACAGACTCGAAAGAGACCAATAATGTTATACACAACAACTTCATATGCATTGATTTTTATCATTCCATCTTCCTTTGAATTATACTGGCAGATACTTCGACAAAATTACTTTCACTTGCATCTTCCTTTAAATTGCTATCAATTTAAAGCATGTAAAACCAACACAAAATATGATCACATACAGTTCATATATCATTCAATATATATTCTTAAATTTCATAATTATATGTAAAATTGACACAATTTGATATCTCATCAGTATAAATATTCGAATTTGAAGTACTAACCACTGGTCTAACCGATGAACTGTTAACCGGAACTTTTACCTGGTAGGGGTCTGCTCCAGAGTGCAATTTAGGAGGGGAGAGAAGGGGAGGTTAAGTTAAAAAACATATATTACTTGCTCCAGAGCTTCAAATGGAAGGAAGTAAAATGGTTCCGAGGTTAAATCTTTCCGCCAAACAACTAATTTTCTTACTCTCCAAATTGAAGGGTAACTCTTTCATTCCCTTCTCTTCCTTTCCTTCCCCTTCCCCTTCCTTCCTCAATTTTGGCCTGGAGCAGACCCTAGGTATCCAGCCCAGTTGTGATAACATAAGAAGAACACAACAAAAAAGATCTTCACTGTTAAACAATATTAACCTGGTGAGTAATACCTTTTACAAAGAATCCTGTCTATCTCTTTTTCAATTTTATATTCATCAAAAAGTGAAGTTCTCTTCTTGTAGAGCTCAACCCGACAACAGAGCTCTGGGGCTATTCTTTGTACATCAATTGTCACCTAAAATTTTTTGCAAGAAAAAAAATGAGTTCAAACTAGAAATGTACTGATGAAGTCAGCGCCGCTTTTAGAAGTTTTTATGCAGGCCCAACACAAGTAAATCAAGAATGCTCATGTACAATCAAGAATAATCTAGAATCATCAAGGTTCATCTTAGCCAGGCCGGTTATATGTGAAGAATTCTAGAAGAAACCAAGATGCATCATGAGCACCGACAATAGAAGGATATAAATAGGGGTTCATTGTATTCATTTGAATCAAGCAAAAGACACCAAAATCTAAGTTCTACTTTTTTAGTAGAGATGTATTAGTTAGGTCTTAAAATAGTTGTAGTAATATAGTTAGTAATTAGTAATGTTAGAAGATAGTTGCAGGGTCATGTATGGTAGGATTGTAATATTTTACAATGTTAGTTTAATTTTTAGTGTTCTCGTATAGTGTGTCAAAATCAACAAGTAGTATGAGTAGTTTAATAGAGAAGTAAAACAATTATAACTATAGAGATTGTCGCACGCGCACTAAGTCGTATTTGCAAGCTCGATCTGTGCATATAAGCAATGGAAGGTGAAGGTTGGTCGAGCATTGTTCGTGTTGAAGGCTACGGACCTACTGTAGACAAGAGCTTATTGTCGCATATTGAAGACGTAGAGACACCTAAAGAGGCATGGGACATTCGCCGCGTTATTTTCAAAGAAGAATATAAGTCAGCTGCAACTACTTGAGAGAGAGCTCATGAATATCTTCCAAGGTGACATGACACGTGATTATTTTCTTAAAGTTACGAAATTATGTAGGAAGATTGAGCAATTGGATGCCAACGCAAAAGTTGGTAAAGATAGAATGCGGCGAATAATTCTCAATGGATTGCGGACAAAGTACGGCACATTCATCACGACAATTCAAGGGTGGGCTACGCAACCATCATTGCTGGAGTTGGAGAATCTGTTGGTAAGTCAGAAGCTCTCGCCAAGCAGATGCGAGAATGACGATGAAGTCAGATGAGGAGAAGGCCATGTACATTAGTCGACGCAGAGAGCCAAGCAGGAGCCAGTACAGACGAAGATGTGAAGCACAGAGGACAACATGTGCTCGGTGCGAGAGATGCACATGTTTTGGGGGAGCTCCAAGAGGCCAGGAGGACAGAGGAGCCGAGCGTGGTGAATCCCGTAGTAGAAGCGTGGAGTGCCACAACTACGGACGACGAGGATACAATGCACAAGAGTGCCGATTCAATCGAGAAGGAAACCTCGTGGTGGTCCATAAGGAGAAGGCATCAGAGAAAGTCCCGAGTGAAGAAGAGTGGGACGCATTGGCGACTATTGTGATAGCCGACGTAATGGACGTCGAAGAGGCTGTGGAGCCTACAGAAGAGGAGTTTGGTTTCGAGACATGGTTTTTCGAAGAACCAGTCATGAAGGAGACCGGAGACATGAGCTGCGCGATGGCGTGTGAGGAGAAACCACAAGAGAGGCCAAGGTGGAATCCATCACCGAGGAGGGTGATAATGATGATGGTGAGACAAGGGCCGCAGTTGAGGAGAAGACTGCAAGGCAAGTGAGATTGCATGACTGTGCAGACAGTGAGGAGATCTTTCGAGGAATGAAGGAAGCTCGACGATGGTCATTGAAGATGCAACCTGAAAAGTTAGCATCAAATGTGCAGTGCCAAAAAGACCGATCGAAGACTCTGAAAAAGACACTAAGACAAAACTACGACAAGAAGCATAAAGACCCGGATGGACGTAGAATGGACGCAGAGTACCGAAAGCGAAGAAAACACCAAGTTGGCGATGAAGGGGAGTGTTGAAGTCAGCGCTGCTTTTAGTTCCTATGCATGCCCAACATTAGTAAATCAAGAATGCTCATGTACAATCAAGAGTAATCTAGAATTATCAAGGTTCGTCTTAGCTAGGTCGGTTATATGTGAAGAATTTTAGAAGGAACCAAGATGCATCATGATACATCATGAGCACCGACAATGAAAGGATATAAATAGGGGTTCATTGTATTCATTTGGATCAAGCAAAAGATACAAAATCAAGTTCTATTTTTTTAAGTAGAGATGTAGTAGTTAGGTTATAAGATAATTGTAGTAGTATAGTTAGTAATTAGTAATGTTAGTTAGATAGTTGTAGGGTCATGTATGATAGGATTGTAATATTTTACAATGTTAGTTTAAAGTTTAGTGTTATCGTATAGTGTATCAAAATCAACATATACTAATACAAAGGATAAGATGTTGATCATTGAACAAATGAGGGTCGAAATTATATTTAACAAGTATAACAATGTGAGTATCCATGTAACTAATACATGGCATAGATGATAATAATGAGCGAGTCAGAATTTTAGCTAGGGGTTGCCGAGAAGTCCAAAATTAAAAAAAAAAAAATTGACAATAACAAATAACACGATGAAACAATTATATAACAACTTATTAATATGTGCTAATCAAATAAGAAAATACAATTTTCTCATAAAGATAGTAAGTTAGTTTGTAACAGGAGTCTGTAAACTTGTATGGTACAAGTGAAAGACTTGGAAATCGAAAAAATTATGTTGTTGTTTATTACTAAAACTGATTAATTTGTTCTGAACAAGGAAAAAAATGTTGTTTGAAAAAACAGGAAGTTATTACCATAATACAAATAAAATAACTAGAAAATTATTTGAAAATTTGCACCTGAAAATAAAATATTACAAATTCTGCAACATTAAATCTAATATAGTAAAAGTAAATGAAACAGAATAAGTAAAAAAGGTAAAATGTTGTGGCTGCTGGGATTTGAGCCTAGGTCTCAAGGTCACACATGGAAATCTGACCACTAAACTACATGCACTCTCAATTAGAAATAATATCTGTCTGGGCCCCCTTCGGTGATAAGCATGCTGCACTATGGGCCTTTCAATTGCTGAATTTACTAATACTATTGGAGCGAGCTAGGTTCCTATATAACTATAGGAAATATAACAAAAGACCTGAAAATACTCTATCAAACAGGTTTTATCAAAAAGATAGGGGGATGCCTGGCACCCCCCAGCACACCCCTAAATCCGTCCCTGATAATAACATTAGTATTAATGTCAGTCTTATTACTTCTGCCATTACATCCACGTTATTTGTAATTCAAAACAGACCATGCAATGGTTAGAAATATTATCTTTTCCAATGGATGCAAATTTAAATGGACTGGTTGCATATGAATTGGAAAAACATTGATATCAAATTTATACTTTTAGAAACTTTTAAGGAGCAAATGAGAAATGAATAATTTTAAGGACCTATGTTTAATTCACTCTTAACTCTATTTTGTTCTTTATTGTGTGAGCAAATTATGCTAATAGTGATTATATTTATCAATTGGGCAGCAGTGAGGCTCTAAAATGGCATTCAGCCAAGGAAATTGCTAATATGCCCAATTGCAAACTTGCAACCACATTCAAGCTGTACAGTGCCAGCCACATACAGTGCAGGAACACAAGCTGATAAGCACAACTACATTTAATTAGCAGTACCTCATGATAGCTACGAGGAGAGTCAACCAGCACACTCTCGACCTGAGGCAAAGTGAATATCGCATATATGTTAATAACCAGCATATAGGGCTGCAACAATAAGACAGCAAAACTTGCAGTAAACCGGTAAGCAGCACAAAGGACGCATAATCGAAGTTCTTGCACAAAAGAATTAATAACAAATTGAGTCAGAATCAGACATTGTAGAACCCAGGGATGCCATCAGAAGATATTTATACTTAGAAGGAAAAAGTGAGCCATTTATTTGCTCTCATCAATTTAACAGCTAGTTTTTATACAAAAATAAATAAAAGGTGCTTAACGCTCCCAACATAATTGCAAGCGCAAGATATCTCCAGTTGAATTTGCAATGCCAAATTGTAAAAAGCAACAGGAAAAAAAGTAGATATCACCTTATCAGGAAAATAGTCATAAATGGCAGCTAAGTTCTGATCCATGCCTCGATGAAGCATTGCAGGCACAGCACCTGCAATGTTCATTTCTGCAGAAGCCTGTGCTGCCGATTTGGCATGCGCAACTATCCCATTCCAAGTTGACAGAAAAATATCCAAATCTTTTTCCAACTCTTCATGTGGCCGACCCACAGCTGCTGGCTTAGCCTGGACAATTTGCAAAGCCAAAGAGCACTTGAGAATTTCTCTTTGTGCAACATTTCAGCAGAATCCAAATTTGATGTCCTTTGGTAATAACCCCCAAAATTCTCAACTTTTTTTGCGAACAATACAAAACATGTTAATTTTTAAAATCCAGTTACAAGAAAATCAAACAAGAGGAGGGATTTATTCATATTATTTCAAAAAGATCATTTTGTGATCATTACTTACATACTTAAGGCTGACCATCATAGATCTTTTGCTGAAATTTTTAGTTCAATTTGGTCTTAATAGGAAAAAAAACGTAAGCTAGTTAAGTAACTTTAGATAGGAGTAAATTTGTTAATATTACTCAGAATAACCATTCTACTTTAAAATAGTCTAATACTTGTTCGGTGTTACAATATATATACATAAATACCTACCAGCAAATACAGGAAATGTAGTACAATTGCAAATGCAATGAAGACTACGTGTGGCAAAAAAGTTCCTTGATTTGTATATAATCTAACCAGAAAACATTAAGACCTATATAAGATAATGGTCCATATACACCCCCAACTATTACAACAATCTAGAAACTACTCTAAAGTACCTTCAGACCAAAACCAGCTGGCTGCAATGCTTTAGCAATCTCACGTAGACGGTCTCTTTCAGGCTCTTCTATTGCCAACGGGACATCAATCACTTCACGAGTCCTAAGTATCTGGTAAAGCAATAATTATATAATTAACATTCTTCAGCAGCTTAAGTTTTTCAGAATTAGTTGCTTGAAACGGTACTACAGAAGAGGTCGTTTGACCCCAGCAAACCCATGTTCAAGTACCTCCTGTAAAATTCGGGGACATGATCTCAAGTTGCTTGAGCATAGGATGGGAAGTATGTAAAATAAACAGTAATCCAACGTATTCTACCAGACAGCTTTTAGAGCAACTGATCGGAGAAGGTTAAGGAATACAGTGCACATTAATGATGACACCAATTTAGTTAACAACAACATTAATTCACCAGGATTTATCAGCTTTTTGTTATCTTAATACCACTATGCCATAGTCCCCACTATCACTTTTTTCTTCAGAGGTGCAACTTTTTCAGAGTAATACCGGAGCAGTGCGCACTACTACTAATTTGGTTTCTCATCTGCCTTTGCTTACAACTATCTTTTGGCTCTAATAAAGAATGTGATGCAATATCCATACCATAAAAAATGTCAACTCTTTGCTAACTTGGGTCCAGGAACAATAGTAGTCTTATAAAGGGAAAAAGGGAGAGGTACAAAATATTCTGCCTCCTTACCCAAAATCTACTTTCGACTTCCGGGTATGGAGTGAGCATCACTGAATTGGTGGTGCTATCAGTTATCCCTTCCTCTGGTTTAACTATCTGCACAAGTATTTTGGCCCCCTTACCGACTCCGTCCCACTGATTCACATCCTTTCTGCAGTCAGACTTCTTATTCTCTGCAACAGCACTTTTTGTGTCGTATACAAATGGCTCCCTGTTCTCTACCATGGGCATAAAGACTGGCTCGGTGAGGCCTATGTCCACAAAAGCACCACCCTTTTGGGGGTTCATCTTCTTAATAACCCCCAAATATATGTTGTTGAACAGCACAGAATTGTTAAGTGGCTCCAAGATTAACTCCACTAGGGTGTCATTTTCTAGAACTGCAATCCTTCGCATGTTACATGCAGAGGAGCTTATCAAAATCTTTGTGCTGACTTTTTCCAAGTAGGAACTTTCTGGAACTGTAGCCATGCTGGAAACTAATGGGGCTTTTACTTCACTAAATTCTTCAAATTGGATGGCACCAGTTTGAAGTAGTAGCCACGGTTCCTCAACAGGTTGGTCCTTTAAGTGTGAATTTTCTTTGATGCTTGATTTACCATCCGTGCTTCGAATGGATTCTTCAATGTCTTTGTTTAGAGTGCTTGGAGGTTCTTGTTTCAAGGGAATTCCATTCCGGCTCTTCAGTACACCATTTTGACCTGTCAATACACTGTAAACATTTAATTGTTCAGCACCATGATAAGAGATTGCACGAAATTATAGTTTTTGTTCTCGTCTCACAAAGCAGCAACTGTACAATTACAATATTAGTGCACAGCTTGAACTAAATTGATATTTCAAAACATATATGGCCGAAAAAACTATAAAAAGCAGGAAAAAACAAGAGGAGCACTTTCAAAGTCCCTGCAGATCCTCCAGAAAGAACACAAGTGAGCTCGTGCAACTAGTATTATCACGTGCATTTCTAGAAGTGTGTATGGAATTAACAGCTACCAGTATTCAAACATACATCCAACAATACCGTCCCACAAAAATATTAAAGGAAACCATTCTGCACAATAGAGAACGCAAGAGAAGTAATGGAAACAGAATTAAAAAAGAAACATATGTACATAGTATTTTGCATATCCTTTAAGAGGGACAAATTAGATATTTCTTTTCCAAGGGAATGTAAGACATTAGGATGACTTTCAGAGGCATGCATGAAGATATTGCAAAAAGTGAACTACCTGAAGAGGAAGTCCGGTTAAGCGATCCATTCGGAGGCTTAAATGGATCATGACTTAAAGTTGAATCAAATAACCAAGAGCCCCAGGAAGGAGTTGGGTTTCTATGGCGCACATCACGGACATAACAATCCCTAACATGAACAGGTTCATTTCCCTTGCATGAGGGAGGTATAGAAAGAGAGAGTTTTGGTCCTAGCCGGTATGAGGGAACAGGCCATATGTGTGTCTTCTTCATCACAAGATAGTTGTACTTTATGTGAATCCCGCAAGGAACCTGTGCATTCTCAGGGGAAAGATAATGTTTTTAGAATCTAATATCATGTTGGCAGTGACTGGTTTTAATAGTCGATCATT